>VZTE01002181.1:15285-102694 GCA_013397775.1 Eulacestoma nigropectus
AGGGTACAGGGTTTTGTACAGGGCTGACAGTAGGAGGGGAAACCCAGATGGTCCAATCGTGTTGAGAAAAGGAGGTGGGGTTTGGGAGGAGTTTAGGGATACAGCCCAATGGGAGAGGAGGAAGGAGGGGCAGGAGAACGCACAACCAAAAGGGAACCGAAGAATTGAGAACTTTCCAGCAACTTAGGGAGATTGACAACTCAGGGCAGGGAGAATGCATATGGTAACATCAGGGGGAGGAGAACTCATGAACCAACCTCTAAAACAGTGATTGACAATCAGACGAGGTGCATTAGAGTAAGTTACTTTAACTTGTTAGATTGTCTAGCTCATAGTGATCCCACCACTGTATTTGCTTCAGGCCATGAGTTGGTGGTTCATCCATCAGCCTTATGCAGGGCTGATGCACCACAACAGATATGGTTGGGTTTTTTTGAAATTTTTAAATGGAAATTCCTGTATTTCCATAGAAATTAAGAAAGAATCCCAGCCAACCAACACCTGTGCCCATTACTTCTTGCTCTGTCACTGGGGCACACTGTGAAGAGAGTCTATCTTCTTTGTACCTTTCCATCAAATATTTATATATTTTTATAAGATATCTCTGATTTCTTTTCTCCTGGCTGAACAGTCCCGACTCTCTTAGCATTTCCTCATATTTCAGATGCTCCAGTCCCTTAAGAGTTTCTGTGGATTGTGGTCTTTTGCTGTACTTGCTGTATTGCACATCCGTTTTCCTCTTGTACTGAGCAGCCCAGAAATGGACTCAGCACTGCATATGCATTTTACTGGTGCAGATTAGAGGAGAAGGATCACCTCTGTCCACCATCTTTCTGATGCTGCTGTAGGCTGGTGGGCGATTTTTTTGCGACAAGGATATATTGTTAGACCAGGTTCAGCTCATTGTACATCCAACCTGCCAGTTTTTTTCTGCAACTCATTGGTCACTAGACTCTCCTGGAACAGAATTTGTTAAATATCTGGTGCAGGATTAGACATTTCCCTTTGACAAACTTGATGATTTTCCTGTTATGCTAGGAACAGACATAGTAAAATCCTAGGACAGTCAAGGCTTATTTTACAAAATACTGAGTTCATTCTCTCACCAAAACATTTTGAAACTTCCTAGGATAATGTCCATTCTTTCTATGTTAGTCAAAATATGATGTCTATTATTTACTTTCCTAAATAAAAAGATGGCATTAACATTAACCGGAAACTACCTTGATTTCTTACAGAATTTTAATTGTTATTTTTCTATAATTAAAAGTTACACTAGGATCAATTTGAGCTGTGAATGCTGAAATTAGATGCCATTTTAAATCTATATGTAAAATCATTAATGCAAATATTTATTATGATATTCATCAACATTTATATTAAAAGTTATTTACCTTTAAAAGGAATTATGGTTTGGGCTTTGTTTTGTTTGGTTGTTACAGATATATAATGTACCGCATCCTTAGAACTAATAAAGATTCTAAGCGCCAAAGCTGAATTTTTTTCTTCTCATAGGAAAATAAGATGATCCTCGCTACATAAACATTTTAACCAATTATTAAGTTTTACTTTTGTGGCACTTATTCTGTAAGCAAACAGTGCTTCCGCTTCTTTCCTTGCTCACAGACTTTGAGGGGCGAATCTAAATCTTGCCGAGTAAATACGGACAGTTTCAGGAGTATTTCTCCTCTGTTCTGCTGCCAAGGGCCATTACAATATGGAAAAATAGAATTCCTAATAAGATACTTCACTGGTATATCTAGTTGCTTCCTCTACCATAAGGTAATTTCAAAGTACAGATACTTGACAATGCAGATAATTCCTGCAGTACAATACAGTGCTCACAGCTAGCTTCTCATTCCCAGTTTGCTAGAAGAATTTATGTGGCAAGCAGGGCTAGAATGATTGGGGAATCCTAATGACACTTCTGCACTTACAAAAATCTAAGTAAAAAGGAGTTTTGCATAAAGGAGAACTGTCTGTGCTTCTGTTTATTGCAACTGAATAATAAAACCATAATCAAACAGCAGTAACAACCTGGCAGGATGTTATTTTAGAATGTATATAGGAATAGAATAATTTTTTTTCCTTTTTCATGTTGTTACAGTACTATCATACTTATTTTCTTTATTAAATTTGGCCTTTTTCCGTTGCTGGCTCCTACTCCTTGACAGTATAAGACTTCCCAGAAAGCTTAGTCTGTTAACAGAAAACATCATCAGCTGCTTACTGAGCTTACAGAGCTCATATTTCAGTTTTTAAGAATGGCATGCCTGCTGCAAAAAGCTCTCAAGACTGCTATAGATGACCTGTAATTATTAGCCATAGAAATCATAGTGATGACTTAATTTTTCCCTGTCTTTTTACTTCTCTGATCCTGTTTCATACAAAGAAGTGTGACCCTTGGTATTCCTTATTTCCTTTGATTTTCTATGAACATTTAGTATAGAATGAATAAGTATGTTGGTATGTAAGTTATTATAGTGTCTTTTCAAGTAACTATAAAAGTGACAAGCAGAAAGGAGAAGTTTTGGAGGCAGGTAGTAAGCTTTTTATAAAATACATATTTCAAAAAAATATGTTTCTTGTAAATAAGGACTAAAATAGTAACAATGTTCTCAGTGAAGAAATAAGATAGAGATGAATATAAGCAGAAAATAACATTATATGCAGCATAAAGAATGTTAGGCTGAGGTGGTATTTTTATGAACTTAAGTTTCAAGAGAGGTGATTAATTTACTCTAGGGATATTTTAAAGATAATATATTTTAAATATTATTGAATATTTTAAAGTTAAACTGTAGACTGTATTATACTGAACTTCCTCAGGTATCCTCTAACACTGCTTGTCTCTTGAATTCAGTGTGCCCATTCTGTGTGCAATTAAATAGACGTAATTAAAAAACGTGGGTTTTTTTGTTTCTATATATGTTGCTAACTTACAGAGATCTACCTAATAACATATGGCATATCCAGGTATTCTAAAATCACAGTAAAAAAATAAAAATAGTACCTAGCAGAATTTATTTGTTCTATGCAAATATTCTTATTTTTAGACTTCAATAACCATAATATGATCTTAATGTTTTCTCATTTCTTGCAGTGCATGAAATGAACATATCATCAATGCTCAATAAATTATGGTATGCATGCTAAGGATTTCATTTTACTTCATTCATTGACAAGGAAGAAAACAGTCAAGTACTAATGGGCAAGAACCAATAGAAGCCTGTGTAAGATAAACTGGAAAAATGGATCACTGAAATACTGGTCTGAGTTTTCCAGGCGTTATAAAACATTTTTCAAAACAGTTATAATTTTATTCTTAACTGTCATGCAAAACTGAGCTTGACTTTAAATGTATATGAGAAGAAAAAATATGCAGTTAAGTTTTTCCTACTTCAGTCAGTCAAGTGTCTTATGTATTTGTGATACAAAATAGAAGAGACAGATGTATATCACATCTTAGCTCCCATGCGTTTTAAATGTGCATTTTAAATAGGGCTTGAAATAACTCTATGATATGTGCTTAGTGGAAAAACCAGGAAGTGACTAAACTTCTACATTTTCAGTTCTATCCTAAAAGCATGACTTGACCTTCTTCAGCTACAAATGGATCTGCAGCACCTGTGTTTAACCGTTTGGCAGTAACAGAACCAGAGGCAATGGGCACAAACTGAAATGGGAGATTCCCTCTAAATGTAAGGAGACACTTTTTTTTTACAGTGAGGGTGACTGAACACAGTCATAACTTGCCCATAAAGTGAAACATCCCTGCTTGGAGATATTCAGAGGATGCCTGGGCATGGTTCTGGGTTATCTGCTCCAGGTGTCCCTGCTTAAGCAGGTATATTGGACCAGATGACCTCCAGAGGTCCCTTCCAACATCAGTTATTTTTTGGTTTTGTGATCCTGTGATTCTGTAACTTCAGGAGAGTCACAGGAGTAAACTTGTTCTTCTTGGTCATCGGAATTGACACTGTGATCTTGATATTTTAATTCAAAAAAATTTAAAGACTTACGTGCTTTTCAGTCATAAGAATATTTCTGCATCAGAATGCACATGCAAATTACTGTAGGACATGTTAGAGTATGAAATTACCATGCAGGAACAGTTCTGTGATAATTGCCCATGCTATTTTATGACAATTTTGACATATCTTATTATTTTACTGAGCAATGTAACTTGAATTTGTCTTAGACTTAGCATAGATATACAGATAGATAGAGTGAAGGGGCTGAAAGGAATTAACTTGTTAGACTAGACAACTTGATTGCTTGTCTATAACCAGTTTGTGGGTCCTAAAAGGACTTTCTGAAAAACAAAGTCAGGAACATGAATAATAAATTTATTCAGACAGAGCTGGCTAAGACTGTTTGCAATGCTCTTTGTAATACATATAGACTTACATTTTTATACCATAAATACATACATACTCCAAGGGAACATTAAAATAAGAGACAATCTCACTGAAGAGTTAGATCATTTGAAGATAAAAGCTAAAACCCACAGAGGCACACAGGTGCCTGAGGGCATACTACACATAAGCAGAGAGTCAGTTGGCCAAATGTACAAGTAGCTTTGGTATTGAGGATTCGTTTGCATATTTGCATATCAATATGCTAAAATTCATCTGTCCTTATGAGCAGAGTCCACTGAAGTAAAACTTGGCAATACTGGAAAATGCTAGGTTTACATTTTTCTGAAGCCATTTGGACATGCTATGAAAGGTGTGTCACAGGATAAGAAAGATCAAAATAAAGGAAATTTACTGTTTCAGGTATATTTGTGCTGTATTAGCTTATAGTACTAATTCAAAAATAAAAGGGAATTCCAGAACAGGTCATTAAATTTAAA
Organism: Eulacestoma nigropectus; assembly: GCA_013397775.1. NCBI lineage: Eukaryota > Metazoa > Chordata > Aves > Passeriformes > Eulacestoma > Eulacestoma nigropectus. The sequence goes on from VZTE01002181.1 coordinate 20,144, forward strand.
ATATTCTTCTTGTGCATGATAAAAAACAATAGAGGAGCTAGGCTACATTGGTGGAAACATTTTAGCAAAATCTGATAGATTTTCTGAAAGATACTATGACTTTGGCAAATGTTTTTAAAATATCATTAAGACAAGGCTCTCAGAAATTCCAACAGTGGCTGTACTTGAACTAAAATTTATTAGGGTTGGAATTTTCAAAAGGGAAAAAATTAATCTAATATCCCAACATAATCAAATATCCCAATTCCAAGGCACTTTCAGCAAGTATTTTATATTTATTTCTATTCAGCTTTTCAAGCATTTCCAAGTTAATTGCCGTGGTTTGATTCCAGCCTCATGTATTGATTTAAAAGACTCACATAGAAATCCCATAGATTCAGGAGGTGTCAAATATTCATATTCAGGAGGTGTTATATGTTCTCATAGGTATGTGCAAAGTAAAAGTTCAAATAAAACTCCCCAATTTCTAGGATGATAATAAAGATTAATTTTTAATTAGCAGTATAATACACAGTATATGAAATCAGATTATTTTTATTTAGAGAAATAAATACAACTTCTCTGATCTGTTAGTATCTGTTCTACAGTGACTTCAACATGCAAAAATTAGAGTATCCTGAACACTTTTTACAAATGTTACTTGTGAAGATCTTTTGATGTAAATAAGAATCACTAAGCAGCAAGTCTCAGGTACAGGGTTACTACTTCTATTAGTGACTTCTACTGATTCTCTTGAGATCTCTTTAATTTATTTTTCCTTATTATATTATTATTATTGCTTTACGTCACTTTTTTTTGCAGTACTTTGATTTTCTGGCAGGACTTCAAGATTAAGATGTATAATTTGCCTGAAATGGCACTAAGAAAGAAGAATTTCTGATAAATAAAGAATTTTCACAGGATCTTCTTATATCATCACTGAAGAATCACCTATGTGTACTTGGCAGTATGTATGATCAGACATTATACTTGCCTATGCTGGAGATTTTTGGAGTAGGCAACAAGGTTTTAAATATTCTTCATTACATTAAAAATACTACACCATTAAAGGCGAAAGTCCTTCTTCCAGACCCTTGTGGGGTCTTAGACATATGTTCTTATACTCTGGCTGTCTGCACAGTGGAGAGCTTTATTTTATTGACTCAAATTTGGCCATCATACTTCAAAGTCTTCAGTCCTTTTATACAGCAAGAAACTCTTATACACTATGACAAAAAAACCAAGAAAAGTGACAGAATAAAAGGAAAGTACAATCACTGAGGCTTAACTTCATAGAGAATGGCATAGAAAATGGGTTTGTTCTGACTTTCCATCAGGAACAATAATCTACCAGACCTGCAGTTAATCTGCAAGGAGATGACAAGAACAGTGTAACTAAGAGATGCACTGGATCAGTTTCAAAAATTATATTCAGTCTAATAGCAGGGAGCAAATTATTTTTCCTTGCTCAAATGAGAAGGTAAAAGGTATGGGCATGTTAAAAGAACAGAGGAGATCTGAGACGTGGAACAAAGATTATCTCAGAGTTTATCAATGGATGAAACTGATTTTGTTGTGTTATGTAATTCAAAAAGTGTGAATAAGAATTGCATATGTATTTTTTCCAGATTAACTGCACCAGTAAATCATATTAGAAATTTGAAGATAAGCAAATAAAGCTAGTGCTGAATGAATTGAAGGCTTGTCTAAGACATTGAATGCAAGCTAATTTATTTTTATCTTCCAGTGGCGACTGATATGTCTTCAGATTGGAGAGAAGGAAGGAGAATATTTGGCTACTTTACTTTTAGAAGGGCTGCTATGATATATTTTGTCTTTTTTTACAGTCATGATTCATGGTTTTCAGGTTCATGATACACCTGCATATCAGAATTCTGAAAGAATAAGCGATAAAAAAAAGCTTCCATCCAAGGTACAAGTAACACTAGGATGTCCTCATCTACTTGTATGGTGAAACAACCATCATAACTCACTCTTTCAGTGGTTATTCCAAATGGTTACCTACTTTTTGTCTATGTAGAAAAACTCTGCACATTTCAATTCTAAAAATAAAAACAAATAAACAAACAAAAGAACAATGCCAACCACTAATCTGATTCCAATAATCTGATTTTTCTCTGGACTCTTCATTGCCTGGAAACCGTACATATGAAATACTGTTTAGAGAGTAACAAGGGTTATAAGGGTTACACCAAGAAAAATACTTGGTGTCCTCGAACCAACTGATTTTCTTTTCCGGAAGTTACGTCATGTAAGAGAGAATTTCAGATGATCTGTTGACAATAAACAAAATAAACAGCGTATTCCAGCTCTCCTAACCCAGAACACAGCATCTCATACCTTATTTTCTGGTATGGCCATGAAGAAAACAAACGGAAAACCTTTTTAACTGGGCATACTGTAATCTAGTGAACTACAGAATCTTATAAACATCCGTCTCATTTTCTGTTATTGTGCACAGGAATCTAAAGGTTTCATTAATTTCCAGACATTTACCTGAATTTAGAATCTAAGTTAAAAAAAGTAATGGCTAGTTTTTGCATTTTTTTGTGGGTGTATGAGATTTTTTACTCAATTTCACAGAAGTACTAAAGATTTTTAAGATTACTGTTATGCATCAGAATTAAAACCAGTTAGCCTGTAGGTGGAACATTCACAAATAGATGAGATTAACACCTAGGCTCAGGTTTTGTTCAGATTTCTGTTTGGTCTTAATCACAGTTTATTGTCTACTATAGAACAATTTATTTTCTGTTTGTATGTCTGATGCTCTCTTTTTCAAACATTCACTGGGCAAGAAACATGGGTCTGAGATTTAAAGGGCTAGAAATGCTTTATTATGCATATATTTATTATTAAATGCTTAGTCACAGTCTCAGTAAATGTCAGTGTTTCTACAATGGGGAATTGCTGTCAAAGAGAAAGCCAGATATTTTCCCAGAGATTCTCCCCTCATACTGATGAAGTCATGATATTTAGATTACATTAGCAGGGAATTCCTCTAACCAGTAGATACTATTTCGTATTTAGACAATGAATAGAAACATTACTGGACAGGACAGTAAGTTAAATCCAGCATTGCTTAGTATTAATTTTCTATGCTGGTGAAGTAGATGCAAAGGAATTACCTCCAACCACAAATTAAGGCTCCATTTCTTACTAGTTTTGGATACCAGATCCACTGAGATGGACTACATGCCCAGAAGCTGTGAGGGCATGAATCTGAGGTGGAAATTACCACAGATGCAAGATAATAAGTCATCAAGATTTGGACATTTATGGCTAGGTGAAGGTAAATTAGTCGCCTAATTTATATTTAGGTATTTAAACACCCATTAAAGTTCACCTCTTCTAAAGGTGCCAAGACATTTTGCTGTGTTTGATCTGTGGGTATCAAAACTGATTAAACAGTTTAAACATTATGTTCTCATTTCAGTAGGAATCAATCACCTAGTTTTCTTGGTGAATCTGTTTTGACAATGTTTCAGAAATAAATTCAGTTCCATTGGAAAAAGCCGTTTAAAGTAACCTACAAATTATAAGAATATTACCATGATGCAGTTGATAGAAAGTCTTATTCAAAAGTCTAAAATTTTCACAAGATCTAACGGAAGGAATGTGATATATAAAGAGGTGCTGAATCAGACATAATTCAATGAGCTGAATATGGCCTGTGTTGCCCATCACATGATATTCCTAGTGTCTTGATACTCCTGTGTTTTCATAATGATTACGTTAATTTTTGTGTATCACGTTTGCAATTTCTACTGAGTTCTGATTTGAAAATAAAAAATTGGAGTTAAACTTGATGTATTCAAAACCCACTGAAAGCTGTTAAATAATAAACACACCTCTACCTTGATAATACACCTATAAATGCATGATGAAATCTAAATTGGTTTTTACCTGCATCCCAAAAAAAGAACAAAAGGTTCTAGTCAGAAGAGGAGTGCTTAGAGGAGAAAAATTCTATGTCATCATACTCATCCAGCTGGTTAAAGGCTAGGAAAAGATTAATAGTTATCGTACAAATTAAAATGTGAACATAATAATGTAATTTTATTCTACTTTTATTGTAATTGAAAAGGTGTAATGGGAGAGATGGATGTGGTTCGAAGTGTGTACGTAATAAAGCACCTCAAACTGTGAACACACAGGTAATTAAAAGGAAACTACTCTCATCCAAAATAGTATTGGCCATTGGCTAAGCAAATGATAATGTTAATCTTGCTATCCAAGAAAGTAATTTTCTATTCCAGAGATTTTGTAGTTTTATAATGCATCATGTTATGTTTGTTGCCACAGAACTTTAACTGGGAAATGCATAATTCAAAGGATTGCATTTAATGTTATTAAAATTATATTTAGTTTTTTTACTTAGATTTCCTAGAAAATGTCATGCTTTTTGCATTTGCTATTGTGCTATTTACTCATTGTATTTACAATTTACCATTGTACACACTGTAAAACTTCTGTTAAATTTATGTAGCAGCATATGTGAACATTTTTCATGGTTAATCCTTGTAAAACCAGTTTCTCTTATTGTGAGTAATACTTTTAGCATATACAGTAAAGAGAGAAGAATAAAATGCCACAAAGTATTTCTTTTTCTTACAGTATTGTTTTCTTTTTCATTTGGGCAATCCCCAGGGTCAGGTATCATTCACCAGAAAAGTAATGAAAATTGGGCTGAATCTAGGAAGATGACCTATCCCTTCATTTGCAAATGAAATTGTCAATAAGCCTAGTCTGTGTCCCTCACAGTAAGATGTCAGCCCTTAGAGTCAGACCACAAAGCCTGGGTGAAGACTCCTTGAGCATTGCTTTCCAAATAAATGTATTAAAAAGATAGCAGGGAGTCTTATTGAAGAAAGAGAGGCAAGAACTACTGATCTAATCTCCATAATCTTCATAACTTAGTTTCAGAAGCCCACAATGACTTCTGTGTTTGTTTTAAACAAGCTCAGGTGATGAATCTTGTCCTTTGTTCTCTGACTACAAGCCACCAAAACATGTATAGTATTCTGTTCAATACGTATTATGGAATAGAAAAAAAACACAAAACAAAACAAAAAATCCCCTAAACAACAGCTTCATTTCCCAGACATACTTCTGATCATACTGTAATGTTCAGGCAACAAATTATGGAACTAAGTGAAATAAGGTGATGGGAAACTTTTTATACAGTTCTTTCCAACTCTTCCCAAATTCATCAATGCTTAATCCACCTGCCTGTAGAAGTGTATGCCTTGTCAAGTGTTGCGCTATAGTATTTCACATTAAAATTCTCTTTAGTTTTCCAGGATGCTGGAAGATAGGTGAAATAAACATCTTTTCTCCTATAGTTGTCTTAGTGGTGATTCCATATAACTTCCAGTCATAACAATTTTTATTGAGCATAAATTGAATTGAAGGAAGGCAGCATAATTGGTAGTCACTGAGATGAAAGAAAAATCTTATCAAATGAGTAGTCTGCTCTAGTATCTAGGTAAGATTCACATTAGGAAATTAAATAAAAATCCACTGCTGTAAACTGTTTAGATTTTTAATTTTGCTTTAATCAAAGCCATTTTCACACAATAATTTGATTTGTGTGACATTAATCAGAAACTGCAAATACAAATAATGAAAATGGTCCTTGTTAATAGGTAGGCAAATGGATTTTCTCCATAAATATTTCAAGAGAGAAGTCAATCCATAATATTATTGATTGAATATGAAATAAAAAGTGTCTATTTTTTGCTTGCTGAATGCACAAGGACTGATGTTCTGCTAATAGGAACTGCACATCCAGCAAGAAACAAATTATATCCGTGTGATCTCTTGCTGTGATGACTTCAGATCTCACAGGCTAAATAGCGTGTCAGGCCAAATCTGAATCTTTCGTATAGGAAAATGAAAGATGAAGAGTCAAACAGATTCAGGTACATATGTTAGTAGTTCAGCAATTGAATTTTTTCCCTCCAGTAAGCTGTGAACGTGAATCCCCTCATGGTTCAAGGGGTCATTCTGCAGCTGGAAATAGTGTGTTCAAAGTCTTGATATAATACTCGTTAAAAAGCCCATGAAAGTTTTAAAAGGAAAGTAGTTGTTTTTATCTGTGGTGTTAGACAAATTTTTCATCCAGAAAATTCTTTTTCATTCATTAACTTGTTTTCTGAAAACAGCCACAGGTGTTCAAAGATATGTCAGAGAGAAAAAACAAAAAAGAAAAATCAGTACCATGGGATCATTCACTTCTCATCTAGCCGAGCATCCTTCTCATCACAAAGTCAACACTGAAATGATGGGATCAGTCCAGCTGGGTTTTAATAACCATCAAGCATGGAGACTGTGAAGTGTACCTGGATGACCTACTCCAATGCTTAATTATACTTGGAATTAATAAATTTCTTGTTGTACCTCCTTCAGCCATAATCAGACAATTTATAACCATTTGTTGTGGTTTAATCCCAGCAAACAAGTACCACGCAGCTGCTCTCTCACTCCCCCACCAATGGGATTGGGGAGAGAATCAGAACGGTAAAAGCAGGAAAACTCATTGGTGTAGATAAAGACAGTTTAAGAGGGAAAGCAAAACATGAATGTTGTATTCTAGATGCAATGTAATGACTACCAAGTAGAGGGTAATAATTGCTTGTTGTGATTACCAGTAATTAGATCAGTCATGAGGAAAAATGGGGTCAAAAATCCTTCAGACTTTAGCAGATTTTCTTTTTGGGACTTAGGTGGTGAATGCAAAATATGAAAGCCTTTGCTCTTGCTTTAACCGCTTTTTCTTAAAATAACCATAACCATTCTGTATATCTGTGTCCAGATTCAGAGGATACTTAATAGATCCTGGTTTCCTATTAGTTATCTGTATAATTAGTGGGCAAAAAATGTGCACATTATCTTGACTTGGGTGATCATTATTATCCTCAGAAAGGGATTTTTACATTTGCATTCCGTTCTACTATGGATTCTATTCCTTCTACTTTTCTTGAGAAAAAAGTCTTCAGTTTTGTTGAAACAAGGATTCCAAGATCAAGAAGTCACTATTGTCCCTCTTGATGAAAAAATAGAGGATTTACATACTTCTGCACTATCAGTACTGGAAAGTAAACAAAACCTTTCCAATCAATTCTGAAAGCAAGCCTGAGCTTACTACAACTCTAACAGATGTGTCCTGATGATCAGTGGAATAATAATTGTACCATAGATCCAAAATGTCAAACATCAAGAGATACTGAGAACTGGATGCAGATTCTGCATCAGTGCCTAATGTAGACCTCAGATTGATTTAAGTGCAGGAAGTTGAAATTTCTTTTTCTTTTCACAGCCTTGAAGAAAGAGCCATGGCATGGGTGTCAGGAACTCGCAGACACAGTGCTTCAAGATTTCAGATCCTTCGTATTTCTTATGCTTATTATTTGTCAAATACTATGCAAATCACTTCCCAATCTTTTGATTTGTGATCAATACAAATATCTTTTTAAAGAATGATTTATTATACTGACTAAAAAAATCTACTGGTAGGTTCTATAATAGAGAGGGAAACCAAGCAAAATTAATTGGCTGAAACATCCAACTTGCAGAATTTTTTCTTAGATAGCTACATTTCTTAGGTCTGCCAACACAAATTCACTTTGTAGTAGAGAAAAACAAAGGGAATAATCATTGGCTACATAGTAAAATACTCTAATATAGAGATTTACCCTGTAACGTCTACTCTACAGCCTCTGTTGAAAAGCCTACTTCTAAGGAGACTATATTTTTTTTCTAATTGAAGAAAATAATTGATCTATGAAATGTGTTCTTTAAATAGGGAATCAGTCAGCTTCAAGTTAGTTATCTAACTCCATACTATTGTCATAATCTGTTGAATTTCTCAGCACCTCTGTGAGAAAAATGAGGTTTAATGTCAGATCTTGTGTGACATAACCTTAGTTCCACTATGTATTAAAAATGTTACACTTCAATAGCAACATTCTCTAGAAATAAACCTCATAACTTCTAAGTCTCAATAAGCCTTTAGCATAGTATTGTCCTGTGTGATCATTAAGTTTTAGATGGAATAAGTCAATATTCCCTACGGGACTTAATTGCAATTGTTCTGAGGACAAGAACATGCTATGGATATTTGACAGTATTATGCAAATAACAGGGAATATATAGATTTCTTCTAAGAAATCCAGAGAACTTATCATTCTGGTGAATATAAGGGAAACTGAAGAAATGTATTGTCTTCATAAATTAGGTCACATAATGTACTAATTACTTTCACCTGAAATTTTACAGTATGGATACATGGGGAACCTTAAAGTTGTCTCGTATTATGCCCATATCAGCCAGACATTCCACCACAATGCGATCATTGTCTGACTTACGATAAACTCTGAAAATCAGCCATATGCTTGAATATTGATGCACGTAGCTCAGTTGAATTGAGTAGGATTTAAGTATTAGTCATTTTTGCAACTGTGCATTTATTAGGCAGGTAGTTTCATAAATTGAAGAGTGTCTGTATTTAAAAAAAAGATAAGAAAATATATGATTCAGTACAGTATTACAGAGCACATACGTTTCACGGATGACCCCAAGAATGTTTCTTGCCTGTCAATGAAAACAGTTTCATGGAAGAACAAGATTCCATATCATGAGACCATCAAAGCAGAATGCAACAATAAAAATATAAAGACTAATGTAAGAGATCATTTTCCTACAAAACTTGGTATTTAATGTTTATACCTTAATATATGAAGATTTCATTTTCAAATGTAAATCAGTTGAAAGCCAAGCAGCTGAAAAAAAGGTTGCTAACCTGTTTGCTTAATTTGCAATAGTTGCTACAAATTAATTCCATATACCTATTGAATTCAGCAATTGAGTGAACGTGATGTCCACCAAATATTTTTTCTTTTTTTTTAATGTCACTGTAAAACATAAATATGCAAAATTCCAAGCTCTAGTGGCACTTTTGAAACAAGAACAGATACGTCTTAAAAGCAGTTTCTATTTTATTTTCATAATTAGTTTGCCTCTTAGGAAATTTTCCTCTGCTAACAAGAAAAAGAATGTGGGAACATGATCTACTTTAGTAGAACTGGATTTCTTATTGTGATTACTTCTTTTCTCATTTTCTCTTATCAGACAATCACAGAATCATCAAGGTTGGAAAAGACCTTCAAGATCAATTAGCCCAGCCTTCAACCCAGCATCACCATAATCACCCCTAAACCTTATCCCCTAGGGTCACACTCAAATGCTTCTTGAACACTTTCCCAGGCAGTGATTCCACCACCTGCCTGGACAACTTATTCCAGTGCCTAACCACTCTTTGTGTGATGTCTTTTTTTTCTACTACCTAATCTGAACTTCCCCCATTTATGGTAAATATCATCTGTATTCTTTCTTTGGTCTTTTAATCCTTGAAAACAACCAGGCTATGAAAATACAAGAGAGAAATACCACATTCTGATTTCCTTCTGTTCGTTTATTAGAAACAACAGTGTAGATATTGTTGCTATTACCCTGACATAAATTTGTATTCCATTAAGATTTTATTTTTTATAGCATAGTGTCATTAAAAAAATGAGTAGGAAAGTTATTCCTTTTTTCAAATACTGAATTTATGCACTATATATAATGGTTTTAGGTTTTCATATATATTTTCATTTATGTTCAACCTATATGCAATGAATCTCCAAATTAAAATTATAATAATAGATAATGCATGTCACATAAATACTGCACATGAATCAGCTTTCAAATATTCCTTTAACTCAAAAGACTTTTTAATCAGTTTAAACTAAAGAAGAAAAGCTGTTTTTTTACCTTCTCTGCATCTGAACATTGATTACGCTTTAGAAACGGTATGCAAAAACAGACCTCTCATGTCTATCTCTGGTGGTGTCTAATGCTATTGGTTGCTGGACACACTGTCTCCTATGTCAATAAGTATTTCTATAACTTACTTAATTCTGAATTTGCAGGTTGTGGATGTGTTAATGCCATTTCTTCATAATAACAAAACCAATAAAAATTCACAGAACAAAATCAGAAAAGAAAGTTTAAATTACGAAGAAACTTTAAAAAATCGTATAATGTAACAAAATAAAATACATCAGAGTTCATTTTTCAAAAATATAACAGATTCTAATTGTCTCTGAATACTTCTAAATGATTAAAAAGAAAATCCTGTGCCTAAAATACTAGGTAATGTACAAATTGTTTGCTGCCATGGAAACTGACAAGTTAAGAGATGCTTGAATTTCTGTGTGCAATTTTACCATATACTTCTTATACATATGCATTTTATTTTTTATATTAGACCTTTTCTATAAAAATAGCTTCTCTGTAATGGCTACTCTCAGCTAGTTACCCATAACCTGTAATAAAGATGAATGGTATGGAAATGTCAGAGGCTTTAATTCTTGTAATACTAGTTGCTACTAAAAACTATATATTTTAAAATCCAATGCTCTTGTATAACTGAAGTATTTTAGACTGGTGAGCTTAGAGACATGCAACCAAACTGATAATAATAATGACGTGAGCACTTTCAAATTGTCGCTGACTCTTTTTCAAATGGTCTAACAAAAACAGCCCTTTTGGTAAGTCTTGCGTTTAGATTTTTAGACAGTTACCAGCAAAGCTTCATCTTTCATTCTTACCGTTAAATGACCTAGCACTTCTTACAGGGATGTCAGCATTGCAGAAGTAGTTTTGGCAAGCTGACTGTATAATACTCAGCTGATACCTATTTTCTATTAATGCAAATCACCTAACCATCCAGCAATTGCTCATCATCCACAGACTGATGCCCAGCCCACTCCTGAGCAGCAAGCAATCCATGGCTTCCAGCAGTTTATATATGAAGCATAACATTCTATGGTCTGGAATATCACTTTGGGCAGTTTAAGTCAATTGTCCTGGCCACACTCCCTCTCAACTTCTTTTGCACATACTCACTCACAGAACATGAGAACTGAGTAGTCCTTGATTTAAGCAAGATCTGCTTAGCAATAGTTAAAACATCAGTGTGTTACCAACATTATTCTCATACTGAATCCAAAGTACAGCATTGTAGCAGCTACTAAGAAGGACATTAGTTCTATCCCAACTGAAACCAGGATTATTAGAAATACTTTTCTTCTGAATTTGTGTTTTCTATTTTTTAAAAAAATCACTATTATTGCATTTGCAGGCAATGCAAGGATTGTCTATTATATTGCAACCATCACATTATTGATGTGCAATTTGTACTTCAGTGTCCACAATGTTGTAAAGACCAAAATTAGGAATGAGTTGAGGAAAGCAGATATGAAAAGGCACCCAGCCCTGGGCATGGCTAGAATGATAAACAAGATCTGCTATATTTACCCTGCTCTCTAAATTAGGTTTTACATGTATTTTGCTCTAAAGAGACAAATCCAAAGTTTAGTACTGTAGGTACCACCTTACAGATCTTAATTATTTTCTTTTTAGTGTCATGACTTTTATATGTAGAAATAGGCTTCAAAAGGAAAATTAAACTAGCAAAAGAAAAGAAGGAGAAAAATATTGAGGTGGTTGACATGTTTACTTTTGGCTTTTGACCAAAGATGTAAGTTATCCCATTTTCTTGGATATGACACCATTTTATAAAGCATATATGAGACTACCCTCACCTCTCCTATTAGTTTTAAAATCAGTAAGATGAAGCCAGCTAGAAATCTGCATGCAAGACAGAAATCTTCAATGTAGATCCAAAATGAAAAAGTCTTGAAAAGCATAGATATGTGAATCAGACACAGAAGTTTCAGACACCATTTTCATTATATACATCATTCATGTTTTAAATTATACATATTTACTTTCAGTAGGTTTAGAGATGCTTCATCACTAAAGGCAGATACAAAGTCTAATATTTGGTACTGAGGTAGATAAATTGAAGACACCTATATAAAGAGAATTGTTTTTTACTACAAATTACACTCCTATTGAATTAATATAAACTTGTCTATGAATACTATGAATATATGAAACAAGGGAAGATACACATATATATACACAAGCAAGAATACATATACATATGTATGTATACAAAGTTCTAGTTCTAAGAATGGGGATCTCAGCCAGAAGATACTGCAATAGGTTCTTTCCTGTCATTGGAAGGAGGAGAATATCATAAGGAACACTTTTTCAGAAATCTTTGAGAAAACTCAAAAATGCACAGCAGAGGAGAATTTCTGAAGGCTGGAATGTAATTTCCTCTAACTGTATTGACCTCGCAGAGATCTAAAAACTGCTACTTATTTTTTATCTTGGATTGGGTCCTTCAATACATGTCTGTCTTCAAGCAGAAAAAAGACAGAATTTTACATGGAAGATTCAACACTTTGCAAAACTTTTTGACTTTTCTTGATTAACCTTACATCTTTCTATGACAAGGTGACCCATCTAGTGGACTTTTGTAAACCATTCTCCTGGTTTTGTAAACCATTCTCACTGGCTGCCCATGGCTTGGACGGGTTCACTGGGTAAAAAACTGACTTCACTCGGGCTTCTCCCAGGTAAAAAGTGACAACACAAGGAAAAATGACCAGGAGAGGCTTAGCTTGGATAGGAGGAAAAAATTCTTCACTGAAAGGGTGGACAGGCATTAGAATAGGCTGTCCATGGAAGTCGTGCAATTGCCATCCCTGGAAGTGGTCAAGAGGTGTCTGGATGTGGCACTGGAGGATATGCTTTAGTGCTGAACATGGTGGTGCTTGCTTAATGGCTAAACTCGATCTTAGAGGTCTTTTATTATCTTAATGATTTTATGATTCTATAAAATCTGGCCAATACCAAGTAAACATAAATACTGGGAAAAGTAAAAATTAATTAATGTTTCTTATCTACAGCTAATTGTGTCTAATTTCAAAATAAAATCTGTTACATTCATATTGAGCAATGAAATGCTAAGCTATGTAAATTGTAAAATTTACATTAAAATGTCAGATATTTGTCAAAAGAATTGATCCCCTGAGTTAAAAATATAGACATTTACTATTAAGATGTAAAGCTTTTCACCTCCTTAATGAACAAATAACTGCAGGCATATTTGATGTAGAAAAAAAAAATTAAAAATGCCAAATGTGAGCCACATATAAATAAGGATATAAATGCTATAATTACATTCACTTAGAAGTATGCTCAATAAGGAATTAGATAACCAGCTTCTTTTAAAAATTAGAGAAGAGTTCTGACCACAAAAAAAAAATCGTTAATTGTGGATATAGTAAGTTTTAAATGTCAGTGACTAAGACTCTAACACAAAACACATTTTCAATTCACACAAAACACAATTTCAAGCTTTCAGGCTTTAAGCATTAGAAATCTAATATTGAATATAAGAGAAGACTGCAAATGCTTTCCAGGGAAAATGAACTTAAAAGTTGACATTTGTAATCAGAGCAATGGATGAAATTCTGTTAAGAAGCGGTATTGAAAATGGAAACTCCTTAATACAGAGTACAAGAAATGCCAGTGAATACATTATCTATTTTTAAAAATATACATGTGTATATATTAGTATTAATAAATTGTGTTTTATAACAAATTCTCTATGAGAACATAGAAACATGGAATAACAGAATAGCTTGGGTTGGAAGGAACCTTAAAGATCATCTAGTTTCAAACCCCCCTGTCATCGGCAGGGATATCACCCACTAGATCAGGTTGCTCAGGGCCCCATCAACCTGGCCTTGACCACTTCTAGCTTTCTAGCATACTTGGTCCATAGATTTCTTCTTAACAGCCTTAACTCCATGAAAGGAGTCAAAGTCCCAACAGAAGTGCATGCAACAAGAGAAATTTCATCTTTCTTTATTTCAATTTTAGTACTCAAAGATCTAATGGAATTTTCATCACCTGAGATCTCTCTAGTCCTTAAAATTGTCTTAGTTTTTGAGCATAGTTGAGAGTATGTCTACATCACAGTTTCATTCTGAATTGGAAGGGTGTTTATAGTGTTAATGTCCCCATATACCATGCTTCAATTCACTTTGCAGGAGAGTCTCAGAGCACAACTGCGTTAATTTCAAGTGAAACTAATCTGAAGGTGCATGGAAAACGTACACCCACTGACCTTCAGTTATTAATGCCATTCAGTTCATGAAAGCAGATTGAAGACAATCTGAAGTAACCCCACAAGGAACATGTTAATGGTAGATGTCAAGTTATTGACAACTGCTTTGATTTACAAGTCCATTTCTACTGTTCTGCCTTACTTGCTAAAGTAGACATAACCTACTTGATTCCCCACTTCTGCTCTCATGTTACAGTACAATCAATGAAAAATTTCCATCACAGAAGGCAGAAGAAAAATACCAAATGGATTTTTGTTCTGTTAAACACCAGCAATGTTTTCTACTGAAATGATTCCAAAAATAAAAAAAACGCCATGTAAAGTATGAAGTCTAAATATATATAAGAATGACAAAAGCAAAGAAGAATGTTTAAATAAGCCACATTCATTTATGAAAGACTCAAACAGGAAATTTAGTACTGACAGGTCAACTATTTCAATGGCTGATTATGCTCAGCCTGAAAAATGGAATCCAAACCTCTGAGTTAAGCACTGCATATAGGAGAATTAGGTCTTTCTGAAATTTGCCAGAATTTCTACAAAGTAATAATAAAACATTTAAAATACCTACTGAAAAATCCCAAGCGTTAGATGCTTGTGAAGACCTGTGATGTCTTGTTGTGCTATAGTAAATTCTATATGAATCTTTGGCTAAATTGTTTAAGTTATTGATTGGCGCTGTTAAGTTTAAGTGCTGTTAAAACTTTAGACCTAAACTGGTGGTGTTGTCTGGGGCTAAGTTTGGCAAGGTGGTCTGCTCTGAACCTTAAGACTCAATGAAAGGGTCTCCCATATTCCTTTTTATCCTTACTGTCTCTTATCATTACCCTTTCCCCGACCTCCACTGCCCCTGCCTCCACTGCCCCAGCCTCCACACAGATAATTTTTGGGTTGATTTTGGTTTTAGATTGATTGATATTAGATTTTAGTTTGATTTTTCTCTATGTCTTTAACCGTCTAGTAAGTAGTAGACTGAAACTTATCAGCCAACTTTGTCATGCTTTCATTTTTATATTAAATATGTTTATGCTGATGCCTTTGCCAGGGATTTTTTAAGCAACCTTAAAACAATCATTTGCGACAAAGGGTCATTAGTAAGTTTTGTCACACAAAACATAAGACAGTCAAAAGTAAAGATCTCTTGAGATGTTGGGTATTTTTAGGAGAGTGAGTGTACAATGGACTTGAAGAATTGTAATCCTTTTTTATGAATAACAAGAATATCTATAGCTGTCTTTTTTTATAAAAATCACTGGTTTGAAAGATGAACATTTCTTCACACTAGAGAAAGTACTCATAACACAATGATAGATGAGAGTTTCACCCCTTAAGTTGGTGTATATATATATATATGTGGTATTAGAGGAGAATTTGCATCTCCTTTATATGTAATGTAAGATACATTAATTTAAAATAATGGAAGGTTGCAATTTATTTTCAGTACTCTGTCGTCTTTTCTTCCCTTCTGCTGTCCAAATGAAAGTTCAGTTATGGTTTCTATGTCTTTTCTCATTATGCTTCATCCCTTCATAATCTCTTTCATTAATTCAAATTCAGCTTCCATATCTGTGTTTACGCATCTTTCCAGACTTCTAACATTTTGTTCAAATCAAAATTTTTCTCTATGTTTCTGGATTTCTACTTTTCAGTTTATTGTCTATATAGCTAAAACAGTTCTAAAGTTTTGGCCTGGCTGCCACTGAGGCATAAGGTAGGCTTTATGTGCCTGTAGTTTTGAAAGATGTATCCAACAGTCAAAATAAGGATGATATTCCACTGGTAATAGAAGCTGATCTAGGCTGGCAGAGCCTCCATAATCCCTAGAACTTTTCCTTGTGTCAGTTCTAGCCATCAGCCAGTCATACGGAGAGGGAGTTGGGTCACCTATTTCGTGTTTTTTCACGGCAGATTTCGCACAAATCACCAAGCTGTTTCAACTTGCCCTATAACATGTAAAAAATTATTTCAGATAAAACAAGTAATATTTTTAAACCAGGAGTATCTTCCATTCAGTCTTTTTTCTTCCCCTCCTCTGCCTCTTTTTCTTTTTAATCTTTTAAAAATAATTATTCTGGTTTTGCTGTTGTTTCTGTCTCTGGTACAGTCATAAGCACATATCCTGTGTAAACTAATGTTATGTATAGCATATGCATAACTGTTTCTTTTTGCTGCAAAAAACTCTGTCAAAAACACCTGATACCTTGTAGAATTAGAGTGATTATGCTTTTTATCATAATTTTACCTTAGTGTCTAACATGTATTCCAGAATAAAGTATTTCTACTGTTACTGATTTTTATGTTCTAGTAGCATTTTCAACATGCTCTGTATCTATGATATGTGATACCAACCTAACCACCAGTCTCTTAAGGAAGGATTTCTGAGATTTTTTTAATGTAAATATCGCTAGCCTTTTCTTATAATCCTTTTTTTGTTTGTTTGTTTTCAAATGAGTGTTGTGAACACTTCTTTCTTCCTGCTTTCTTCTATGCTTTATTTTATCAGTTTGGCCAAGTTTTGTGAAAAGTAAAATGACTTTCCTATGTCATTGAAGAACAAAATGTTGTACAGAGACGTATTATTTTAATGAAGTCTTCTTACAGATGTTTCTGACAGGATTCATAAAGCTTCTGGCCTAGGAGCTGTTTTTTTCAGCATACAAAGGAAATGTGACAGAAACACATATATTCAAACGATTAGCAAAATAGGCAAAAACGCCCACTCAACTCTGTATTTATTTAGCAATGCAAAATGCTATTTATAGAAAAATGCAAATATTCTAGGATTAATCCACCACATTGCCCCACAAACAATGTGAGAAATTGCTAAATGGAAAGAAAAATGTGAAACATGCAAAAATTAATGAAAGCATTGTGGTGATTATGCAAATGTAAACATCATTAACCAGCCTAATTAGAGAAATGTGTTATTTTTGCTTGCGCAGAAATGTTTCACAGTTTGTTCCCAAAAGCTCGGGAATCACTTATTGCATACTTGATTTGTTCTAAAACACTGAACATAACTTTCATATACTTGACCTTATGACCTACTGGTTATCTGAGCTTTGGAAAAATAAGGTTCTCTGGAGAGGTAATGAATTTATTAAACTTCCATTTTGGATCAGAGAATCTCAAAATAAAATGTCTACCAAAAAGGAAAAAAAAAAAAGTTTAGTTAGTGTCTCTTACTCTTGCAATTAAATATTGAGCACGGGAGTTCATTTCTTTGTTATAAGGTTGTATACAAGGAAGTCCAAAATTTCAAATATAAATGAAAAGGCTAGAATTCTCTATAATGGAATCAACAGTTCTAGGGTCAACCTCTTTACAGAGAATCAGAGAAGGTAATAAAAGGGTTGGACAAAATGTAAAAAGTAAATCATACCTTTTTATTGTGAATTCAGGAAGATCACTTAGTAGGAGAAGAAAAGAAGACAGCCTTACTGCTGTTCAAATGGGAACAAAAATGCAATATATGAAATTACATCAAACACTATTTTTAATAGAAATCAATAACTCATAAAAAATATTCAAACTTTTAAGAAAATTCCTTAAAATCACTCATATGTGAGTAGAAAATAATACTTCACTCATCTCTACATTATTATACAAGTACAGTTTTTATTTTAAAGAGAACGTCATATTTTAGTCAGATCAGAGACAAATGTTACTGTCTTATATTAATTCTAGCTCACAGTGTCTTCTGAAGGCAGTCTTCTCAACTAACCCTGATTTGGACATGATGCACTGAATATGAAAGAATATAAATTTTACAACATTGTCTTCAGATAATGCAGGGGTATCTAACAAAGACATTTTTCAGTGCTGTATCATATAGTCCTTCTTTTAGTGTTTGGAATATTTTTACTGAAAACAACGTTATTTAGAGAATTAACACTTTTATCTGTGTATGCAGGATGACCTTTTCAAAGTTTTGCTGGTTTTAAACTGAGCTGAGGGGTTTTGTTCAGTTTGATGTCTCTCCACAATCAACATCAAATCTAATAGAGAAATATATTTACTTTCTCTCCAAAGTTACACATGTGCTTGTATGGAATGTCTATATATTTGTTAACTTTTCTATCTTTATTTCAACTTTTATTTTCTTTGCTGACTGCTTCTGTGGCAGTAAAATTGCCACCAAGTTTATCACAAGACCCCGTTTCTCAAGAGTTAAATCTAAGTGTTTTAAATTTCTTGCTGTCATCAATAATCCTCCCATTTATTTTTCTTGTGATTTTGCATGAAAACTTTTATAAATAAATGAAGAATTCTACCTGAAAAATAAAAAAGTGGACAGACAATTGCAAAGCAGTAATATTTTATGTCCATGACTGAACAAGAAAAGAAGATATTAAGTATAAATTTTCATATCACTAAATATGAACTTTGATGCTGTACGTTCTTTCCAGAAACACTTAATTGAGGCAAATCAGACAAAGAGCAAACTACTAGAAAGTAATCATCTCTAAGTTTGTTAATATCTCACAGGAAATTTTGACTGATAGCTAAACTGCCTTTTATTTTTTTTATCCTTGGGTTTTTCTGTCACTTCTCTCTCTTATTACCCACCTACATTCCATTTCATTTTCCTGTTTCTCTGCCACCTGTCTTACTGTGACTTGACTTCAAAAATGTGTACTAAGTACTTAAACTGCATATGACGTGTTTAGGATTAGCAGTTGAAGTTTGATTCATTATGGTGCCTTAGCTTTGCAATTGTGAAAGGCAGCTGTGACCTCTTTGCTCTCCTAGGAAATTCCATGGTTAAGCCTATGTCATATTCATTACATCAGTCAGATTTTTAACTAATTTGCAAATTATATTGTTTCATTTTGTCATGTTTTACAAGGAGTCTAAGGTATCTATGTAGATGTCAAAATTTACCAAAGCTGGAATTTTGAAACTATATAAATGAGAAAGCTGCTACTTTCTTCCCTGGCCTCAGATGCTTTTTAATTATTTGAACCAACCAATGAATAGGATGCAGCAAATCCATCAGTGTAGTAGTTTGCAGCAAATTCTTGATGTTGATTCAGAGAAAATTACAATGGTTGCAGAAGGCAGAACCAGAAATTATTTTGTTAGGAAGTTTAAGTTTCTTCTCATGGGCATGTGTAACACAGGCATTTCACTGAAACCAGTGCAGTATTCCAATGTGCTTTCAGACAGTAAGAAATTCTGCTTGATGCAGTGGTGAAGAAAACATTATGAATCATGATTACAAACAGATGGTAAATAATTTCGACCCAAAGAATGAGGACATCTGCCAAAAATATACGAGTATATATGTAGATCATTTAACTAAGAAGTCTGTGCATTTCCTAACATTCATATTCACAAGATTCCATGTAGTGGATCAGAAACTTTGTGGGGTTTTTTGCAGACCTCCTCTATGTGCTAATTTTTATACACAATTCAGTCTGAAGCTGTAATCATACAATCCTGCACTTCACCAAAATCTTCATAATATGTTGCCTCTGCTACTGAAGAAGAATTAGGTTACACTTCCAAGAATATTCTGAATAGAATAGCATATATGGTTTTCTCAGTGATCTGTCATTACACACAAGTAAATAGTGGTCAGGAATTAGATATGTGTCTGCATATATTTAACAGATAAAGATACATACAATTCTAGATAGAATGTTGCAAGCTAAAGTCTCTAAGTGTTAGAAACCTGCCGCGCTTGAACAAATTATATTTTTATGGTTGCATCTAAACATATGATTTTATTTATTAATAAAAAATTACTATGACTTTCATGCTCTTAAAACATCTCTTTCTGCAGTCCCTACAGGAATCAATATTTCCATTGTGAATGTTTTTTTGTGAAATTTAGTTATCTCCATGGGGAAAATTTCATAGTTTCTTCATGTTTCAAACCCAGTTGAATAAAATAAGCAGTACCTCAGCTATGTAGGATCAAACCTTTAAATAAAACTGAAATAATTCAGGACTATTCAAAGATTGTTTCCTCAGTATTGAGAAGAAAAAACTATTCAAAAACTGAAAAATTATAACAGGTATTAATCATTATATTGATGCATTAATGATAAAGTTTACCAAAGCCTACCAAGTTGCTGTGTTTTGCTTGTTAAAATTTTTCCTTTGATTCATCTTTCTTCCTTGTTTTTCTGCCTCATTCCAAACTGGCTTTTGATTTACTTGATTTTTTTTCTTCTGTTCAGACTTGCTAAAGTGCTTTTGTCAACAGTTCAGTGGTTGAGTGAAGCAAAGTGTTAGTTAATAGTGTGAAAGCTTGGTGTGCTGTCAGAAAAGGGCAGGCCATTAACTTGTGAAATTCTGCTTTCAATGTTCCACAGCCCTGGCAGAACAAATCTCACTGATGATTTGCCATTAAAGTTACAAATGGCATATGAATTTATGACACTTTGTAATTAAGCACCACACTTCTGCCTAGAGCAGTTAAGATGGCAGACTATGAAAGATGGTTTATAACACACACACATTAAAAAAAATTCAAACAACAACAAAAACAGAATAAAAAAAGAAAATAAAAACCACAGCCACACTTGAGAACAGCTCCCTTTCACCAGAAGCAGTAACCATGTCAAAGGGCTGCAATCTTAATACAATCTGACCTTTAAATGATCAGATCATTCACTATCTGAGTACAACTGTGTTAATTTCTATTACAGTTATATGAACAAGAATAGATTATCTTGAATTCAAAATAATAAACACTGTCTGATTTTAGGCCTGAAAACAAAAGCAAAGTTATACCTCTGAATTGCAATAGAGAGCCCTGAAATGACAGAGCTCTTAAAATGATAAATATTATGTAATGATAGAGTATATTACATGCCCTTTTTCTGTCTTAAAAAATGACATATCTTTGCATCTGAAACTCTGCAAGCCAATTGATCTTAAGTCTAGTAACTTCAAAACATTTGTGTCACTTGTAATTTCTGTCATTACCTGGATTTGCCTTCTAACATCTACTAAACAGCTACAGGGTTATTTGGTACAAATGAGCAATGTTCATTTTAAAGTGACTTGCTGTGGACCTGCTGATAATGTTGTGGTTTTCCTTTTTCTGGCCTGCCAAATTTGCTCAATTTTCAGTTTCATGCTAAAATAAACAATGGTATGTCATCCTACAAGCCCTGCATTTTTATTGTACAGGTTGATTTTGAAATATTATGTCATGCAGTTCTGACTGTGGCCATAATTTTAATTCTCTCTTTTAATTGTTGCTGCCTTTAGATTTGACAATTCCTAGTATGTCCATCTCCTGTTTAGAATCTGTGATTGTGGTATTCTATTATAAAGAAAAGGTGGATTAAATTATTCATACCGATCATAATTTAGTCATTTCTCACATGTACTCTTCTTTAAAGCTCCTGTTTCACCTCATGCACCATCTTAAAATGATACAGTGAATTCTTGAGGATGGACCTATGGAGTTTTTGTGGCACAACATGGAAAATTATTTGTATCAGATTCCTTAGTCTGTCAGAGTATATAAATTCTGTAGGCAATAAATCAAGTATTAAGCAAGTGTGAAAGTCACATTTATAAATTTATAAAGTAAGACATTTAAGGCTTCAACTTGCAAGGAAACCGAATGACAAAACTTCTATTTCATCCAGAAGTAAAGGAGATAGATTTTTTTTCAGTATGTACTATGTATGGAGAGGTACAGAACAAATAATTTGCTGGAATCAGAGGAATTTTGCAATCAAACATTGTGCAAGTACTTTCAAATATATGGACCTGCCCAGTTACATAATATGTAAACAACACTGAACCTATGTCTTAAGATTCATAGCAAGAAAAAAACTTCCCAATGTTGAATATTAAACAAATGGAGAAGACTAGGAAGGATTTAAACCTAAAATTCTAGCGAGGTTTCTTTTGTTGTTTTTGGTCTTTTTAATAATCAAAAGATAAGTACACTCAACTGTAAACTTTTTAATTGTAAAAAAAAATTTCCAAAATATGGTCAATATTTACTGTCAATTACAAAGTTTATTAACAAACTGTTCTTTAACATCAAAGTGTAGAACCAGCACAGGAAGTCACTTACCAATATAGTCTCCAGAGCTGTACAGAACTGGGGGTGGCATCATTTATATGTTGTTACATTAAAAGAAAGGGAGGAAAGTGTAAGAAG
Organism: Eulacestoma nigropectus; assembly: GCA_013397775.1. Classification (NCBI taxonomy): domain Eukaryota; kingdom Metazoa; phylum Chordata; class Aves; order Passeriformes; genus Eulacestoma; species Eulacestoma nigropectus. Next base: position 42,376 of record VZTE01002181.1, read on the forward strand.
GATACTAAACTGATAACAAGAAGGTTTTTTAAGAACTTAGGAATGTACCCTAAACAGTAAATGAAGAAACATATGGAACCCATTTTTAAAACACTTGATCAAAATTGTACCCCCTATAGAAGTGTTAGTGTAGGACTGTGCAATGTGTGCAGACTGTCCTTGAAGACCTGGCAGAATAAAAATCGATACGGTAGTTATTGGCAACTTTTCAAATCACAAAATCATAGCCAGAAAGTCATTCTGGGAGCTGTTGTAGACCAAAGAGACTATGAATTTTAGTAGAAATTTATTTAATCTTTAAGCATTGATCTGACACAATAAATGATGCATAATTATAATTATGTAAATAACATGTATCATAACCAGTTCTTTTGCAGAATCTTTGTTTAGCTTTTTTTCATTCATCTCTGAAGAGCTTTTTAAGATGGGGAAAAAGGAAGTTGGATTAGGAGTATAGAGAATAGGAAGTATGATTGAGGAGGATGCAGGGAGTTGGTATAGGTACTTTTTTTTTGGCATAATGTAAATTTAAATATCTCTTGTGGTGTTTTTAAAATATCAGTCTACAATGATATATTTTTAAACATTATTATTCCATGTTTATCACTTTTGTCTCCCAGATTTGAACCGTTCTATCATATTTGCTTATTTGGTTTTTTGGTGCTTTTTCGGGCAAAAGAATCAGATGAGTTTTTCTTTATAGTTCAGTCAAAATTAGGATAACTTCTATTAACTGAAGGTTTTTGCAAAAGAGCAAATGACTTAAATCAAATTTTCCAATGAAGCTGACTAAAATTACATAGACATAAGTTCATGTATACATCTCTTTTTGTATGAACAGTTATGAAGTCATCTGGAATGTGGCAATATTGTATGTTTTTTAACATGCTAGCTCTCTAAGCATAAATAGAATAAAGATGTTTTTAGCTATTTTTTGCTCTTACTTTTATCTAGACACTAAGTGAAATGAGCAAAAACAAGTACAATGTACTGAGTCACATTTTATATTCTCGGTAATTGGTGGTCTGTGGTTGAAAGAGTGTCAATTACTTCAGTTCAGATCACATCTCACGTAAGCAACCAACAGTCAGAAAGGTACTAAAGAGACAACATTTATAAATGCATAACTGGCCTCTCATTTTCAAAGTGTTTGGGGGTTTTTCTGCCTTCTCACTTTTTATTTTCAGCCTGTATTGAAAGTGTAATTGTTGAAAGACAGAGATCAAGGTTCAAGTTTTAGACAGCTGGATTAAGAACTGTATTTACTCAGTCACTATAAGTAAATGTAGAGAAAGTGGACAGATTTCACCAGTGAGAATAAATGTTGGAACACATGGATCCATCCAGGACAGAGCACTGGAGAGAAGATAGCTACAGCATGATTGAAGTAGACAAAATCAGAGATAATGCTGGAGATTTGCATTCCTACATCATCCCTGAGACAGGGACTAGCAGCCTCAAATTGGCATTAAATAGGGTCCTGGACTGTGGGAAGAGTAGGGAATGGCCTCTGGTTGGTGCTGGTGGTGCCCTCAGGACTCCCTCCAGCCTTGATTTTGATGCCTTCAAAAAATCAACCTTTTTTCTCACCCCCATAAGAAAGACACACTCAGTCTTGTAGAATCTCTATCTGACAGTTCAGGTACATAATTTTGCCCATACATTTTACAAGGATACACATTCTATCAAAAAGCAGGGCTTCTGCTCACTAACACTGTGATCTCCTGAATGGTGTTACCTATAGGAGAGCTAATCTACAGATTTTAGGGCAACCAATTTCATTCCGTTCTGGAGATCCAGCTTAAGGTGAGTAGAACTGGACACTTCCTGAGTATTAAATGTTCAGTTTGAAAATGTATGTTTGAAGGCCAGCTCCAAAAGATCCATTTGCTACTGTAAGAACTCAGAACTTGTGCAGATATTTTTAAAAATTGGTTGTAACAGCCTTTGGCTAGAAGTGAGTTTCTCTAGCCCACTGTTCTGCCTGTCACTGAATAACACTGAGTGTCTGTGTTAGTTATTACACTTGGCAGTAATTAGGAATACCTCAGTAATAACTTTTACTTATTGAGACAAAGGAAAAAAACCCCAAACTTATGTTCCTTGTGGACACATCAACAGCTGACAACAAAGTTTCTAATATATCCCACTGTGGTTGTGGTGTATGTATGGCTTATATAATATTATCAAGATATGATACATTGAAAAGCATTTTAAACCTCCAGATTTTAGTATGATCTACCTGAGATCATTTATTCATCTGTTCCAGGAATTACCTTATCGCTTTTCAGACGTGATGTGCTTATCCATATCCCTTCTGAGCTAAGTTGTTGCTAACTCTTGTTTCCCTTTATGTTAAAGGTACTACAAATTTCACGTGTGCAGAATATGTCGTTTCCTCTAGATTCTGGTTGCATGATGCTGCACCAGAAAAAAGAAGGACAACAATAGAGAAAAGACCAATGACTGACCAACTACAATATTCTTCCTTTTTTTTTTTTTCCTACTATTAAAACTATGTGGGCATAATAATTTCCCAACACAGAGTAACCCATGTATTTTTATTCAATTCACAAATAATTGTAAAAAGCTGTCAAATTTCCCTGCAAATACAATTCAAAATATATAAATCCTGGAAAAAAACCACTCTAATCAACTTAAAAGAAAAATAACCTTAATCACTTCATATTGCTGCAAAAATAGTTCACTAAACTTAAACAGCAGTTTCAATAATGGAGCCAGTTAATTTAAATAAATATATATGCATATACTCTGATTACTCTATATGCTATGGAATTTAAAAATAAATATTTACTATGAAAGTTTTTCTAATTTATTAATTCACAGATATAATATCTGCTTTATATTACTGTCATGAGACAGAAGCAAGACTCTCATGTTCAAAACTACCTGCAGTATTGTATGATTTTTTTTCCTCTCCCTAGAGCAGATATTTCTGGCAAATGTGCATCTCAGCAATATAATTTCATATACAGACATAAGAATTTTGTTTCCAACATTTAGGAAAAGCATAAATTAATACAAATGGAAAACTGTTTCTTTTTTGCTGCCTGTCACTATCTAATGTTATACTATAATTCCAAGAATAAAAAATGTAATTCAATAGTACTGTATTCAACTGTACCCTTTCTGTATATTCCAAATTGTAACTCTTTATTAGAATGGTAAATTTAACTGATCAGTTCAATATTAGAAAATATTTAGAAACATTTATATAGAAGACAACTATGTTACATTCTAAATACAGAAGTGTAGTGAGTGACTTTAATACATACACACACATTTATGTTCTGCAATCACACAGATTTCAAACATGTAAGAGATTTTCAGTTAGGGTAGTTGGGTAAAATTTGATGTCCTACATACAACACTTTTGGGAATCTCTTTAATCCAAGGAGACTTGGAGAAATGAGAGACATTGAAAAAACTTATCAACTGAGTTTCACATAAAAAACATTGTGTTATTGAATAACATGAAGATAGCCAAGATTTGAGTCTCCTTTCTGATCACAGTTGTGCTACCATCTCAGTATCATTTATCATCTGAACTGGTTTTTCAGTGCATAACTTCTATGCTTTTTGGTAACATCTGGACTTTCAACTGAAAAATTACTGCAGACTGGACCCAGATCAAGTTAAATGGCCTGGAAGCTTGATTTATATGAACACTTAGGTTGTCACTAGAATTTCAAAGATACATTTTTGTGTTTCAAAAGAGCTGACAGCTTTACACGGTGGTACAACCAGTCTACTTTTGATTGGCATTTAGTAATCCTAAAGATGGATCTGCGGTCTTGTTTTGTTTACAAAAAGTTGTTGTTTCCTGTTGATTATTTCAGAGAAACTGGGGAAAAAAAGAGGTTTTTTTTTTCCCCATGTGTAGCCAACTCTTATTATGCATACTGAAGAGTGTTCAGAATCCTTGTTCCTTATTAACAGCAAGATGAGTAGTGCAGTTAATGCTCTCAAGGAAAGGGATGCTATCCAGAGGGATCTTGACAGGCTTAAGAGGTGGGCCAATGTGAGCCTCGTGAAACTGAACAAAGCCCAGTGCAGTGTCCTGCACCTGGGTCGAGGCAATCACCAGTATCCATAGGCACTGAGTAACGGATGGACTGAGAGCAGCCCTGTGGAGAAGGACTTTGGGATATTGGTAGATGAAATATTGAATATGAACCAGCAATGCGAGCTTGTGGCCCCGAAAGTCAATTATGTCCTGGGCTGCATCAAAAAAAGCATGGCCAGCAGGTCAAGGAAGGTGATTCTGCCCTTTTATTTCACTTTTGTGAGACCTCACCTGGAGTACTGCATCCAGCTTTGGTGGCCTCAGTATAAGAAAGTCAGACATGTTAGAACAGGTCCAAAGGAGGGCCATAAAAACTACCAGAGACCTGCAACACATTACCTGGGAAGAAATGTTGAGAGATTTGGGGTTGTTCTGCCTGGAGAAGAAAAACCTTATTGCAGCATTTCAATACTTAAAGGGGGTGTGAGAAACTGGAGAAAATGATTACTGGCTCAAAACAACTGAAGTGTGTGGGGGAGGAGGCAGTGCAAATTCTGTGCAAAGTGGGATGTGCCCTACACCCCACCCTCTGGAGCCTTTAGTCCAGCCCAGGATGGCAGTCAGTCACTGGCACACCTGAAGCCCCACCTGGAGGGGAGGGCCCGAGAGACCAAAGCAGGTACAAGCAGTTGCACAAAGACACACGTGGTCATGGCACATTGTTTTGGATTTTATGGTAGCTGAGAACATGCTGGAATTCAAGCAATGAATACAGATCTTTCTCTGTACTCCTCTCTCTTTCTCCCGCTCTCTCTCTTTCTTCTAATTTCCTCTTCTCTGAATCTGGGTAACTTAAAGTTGGATGGGTGAGAGCTTGCTAAGTCAATGCCTTGTGAAATGTTTTATTTCAATTGCTTTAAAATTTGCCAAGTACCCTTATTTTCTAGTTTGCCAGTAAAATTTGTTGTTTAACCTCCTGAGAGTATTGTCCATTTCTCCCGTGCACTTGCCTCAGAGTATAAGAACACTTAAGCCCCTTTAAGAAGCTCATTGAGTACGAGCAGGCCTTTACAGGGGGCTCATAAAAAGATGGAGAGAGATTTTTTACCAGAGTCTGTAGGGATAGGACAAGGGAAACTGTTTAAGCTGAAAAATATAAAAGAAGAATATTTTTATGATGCAGGTGGTAAGACACTGCAACGTGTGGCCCAGAGAAGTGACTGAACCCATCTCTGGAAATATTCAAGGCCAGGCTGGAGAGGTCTTTGAGTCACCTTACCTAGTGTGTGTCCTCACCTGTGACAGGGGATTTGTTCTAGATGATTTTTAAAGGTCCCTTCTGACTGGAACCAATGACTTTTATGACCTTTCATACACTGTGACAAAAAAAATCCACTGTGACAATTTCTGTTGTTTTGTATGCTGTTCTCATTTAAGTACTAGCCTTTTTTATGCAAGTTTTGATTCCCTTCTCTCATACAGACTTTTTTCAATTTAGTTCTGTCTACTCATCCAAAAGATTGGTGAAATGCTGGTCTAAATAATTTGACATTACAATATCCGTTAACTTCCCTATGCCAGCATGTCACTCACAGATCCCATTTTTGTAAAGCTGTCCTTGCCTTTTATCAAAGCTATTTCCTGTATTATGAAAGCTCCAGTAACCTGACAACAAGTAAGTAGCTTTGAAATAAAACTGAAACTCTGAGAGCAATTTTAAATGTATTTAACAAGTATGGTTCAAGTTTCTTAGATTGCACTTCCATCAAAACTACTAATGTTGCAACATGGGTGTAAGTAAAGTGAGATAGTCATCATCAAGTCACAGATGATACACTGGAACTGCCCAGGGGAGCGGTCACAGCACCAAGCCTGACAGAGTTCAAGAAGCATTTGGACAATGCTCTCACACACATGGTGTAACTCTTGGTAGTGGTGCTGTGCAGAGCCAGGAGCTGGACTGGACGATCCTTGTGGGTCCCTTCCAACTCACTTATTCTGTGATTCTGTGATTGTGTGAAGTCAGAGATTTGTAGCATTCAATCCTGGAAGAACAAACAACTTATTTGTTGAACTTCAATGTCCCTATTCCTCAATTCCAGTTATGTTACAGTCAAATACAAAAGTAACTATGGACTGGAATGAAATACACAAATCTCGATCTCAGGAGTTGTGAGATGACTACAAGCCGTCATTTTCTTTGTAATCATGTTTCAATCATTAATCACACTTTCTCTTTACAGCATTTTTTTTTTTTTTGCCTTATTTCTTACTTTAATTTGTCAAACTTCAGTTTTATGCTTTCGGTATTGCTAAATCTTCCTGTTTAAGTGTGTGATATCTCTACCCATGATGGCTTTTATACCGTAATTGGTCACTTCCCCTTTTATTCTTCACTTGGTTTCTTAGGATTAACTACAAAGAATTAATAAATTTAATTTCTTGCTGTGCAAATGTTTTTTCTACCTGTTACATTATTTTAGTTTTGGCAGGGTTTTTTAACTACACTGCCATCTAGGTGTCTGTCTCTTCTTAAAAAGACAATAAAAAAATGGAATAAAATGTTCCAGCATGAGTATCACCAGGCTTACATGTCGTGCTCTCATTCTCCTTTTTTCATCTATCATTGCACTCCAACATTATACCTGTGTTATTGATTTTGACTTCTTAAGAAATGTTTTGAAATTCCACTTCTTCTTTCAAAATAATGTAGCTATTGTCTAAATTTTTGTGCATGTGTGCATACATTTATGTGTGCATTGGGACATTTGAAGACTGAGAGAATAATGTTAAAATCCCTTTTGAAAGAACATCTATTTTATTTGAAAATATGCCTCTCCGAGCATCCATAATGCATTCTGTAATTGCCTTTTACGTGTTGGTTTCCACTTTAGCAGCTGGAGTCAGTTAATATCTTCCCTTTTATTTCATTTATAAACCAGTGCCCTGAAATTAATTGTTCCTGCTTCATTCTTCCAAAGTCATGATGCACTCTGCACAAAAGCTCTTATTTTTTGTTTCAATTGCTCTCTTCAGAATTCTCAGGACAATTTTGTCTACTTTTACAAATGACACAGATATGACTTGTAGTTCAAGCCCATCACCAGCTGTTTTGTTTGAGGTTTAGCACTGATACATTTGTGAGAATGCAAAGCATTTGAAAGAATTCAAAAAAGCAGAATTGCTGCAGGCTTTCTACCTTGTTTTTCTGTGCTGCTTTCTGTTTGTGATTGTGTGTTTGTATCCTAGGAAACCATTGAAGGTGGAATTTGTGAATTAAGAACTTGTAGTTATACGAAACATTAAAAAGATTTCAGATTTGAAAAGTTTGTTAGGAAATTAGGTAATGCCAGTTTCATTTTGTATGAAAAAAATATATGCTCTGCTGTGCAGAAAGATTATTTAAGTGAGCCAAAGTACTGAAAAATATAAATAAATAAATGATGACTTTGTCAAAATATCTGGAACAAAGTTTCATTCAATAAAGTTCCTTTTAAAATCCAGGGTAAGATTCTCATCTCTGTTTGCTGTTTCAGTACCATATCAGTGAACCCTGGACCGTGAGCCCCACAGTGTGTATATAAAGGGAGAATAACTAGAATTTGTAAAAATAGAATTTGATACGAATGAATAAAAATAATTTCCAGGTAACTTGAACTGATTACTATATTTTAACACTCAAGTTAAACTTATGGTCCTAATATATGAAAGGTATTTAACTGTTGCATGTGAATCACATCTAGAATAACAAATCATAGAAAACTAAATAAGGCACTTCGGTAATGACATGATTTGACTCTTGCTACAAAGAGAGATACCGTGCCCTACTGATATAATCGTGAGCACAGTATGACTGTGTCTCATTACATCAACACAATTTAACATAATATAAAACCCTACAGAGCTGAAATAATAAGATGGAGAGGGAATGTGAAGGATGAACATTAAATACTTTCTACTTTAAAAAGGAGATACTGAGGTAACAACACAATTAGTATCTTCTTAACATAAATACAAAGTGCAGAGAGATCCACAGATAAAAATTCTATGTACTACTCTGAGTATTATTTTTGCTGTTATTATTATTATTTTATTAACAACAAAAGGACAGAAAAGTAATTTAACATTTCAGATAGGTCACAACAAAACTTGCCAGGTCAAATTGTAAATTATTTGTAAAAAGCTTGCATGAAGAATGTCTAATAAGGCTGTATATGACATGAAAGGGATTCAGAGAAAGTAAATACATCCATTCTATTGTAACCAAATAAAATGTCATTGTAAGCCTATCTCTGCATTTTAATTAGAGTCCCAAGCCCAGGTTTGACAACATTTATGAGACATACAATGCTGAATCACAGAAGATTACTGAAGGTGATATTTGGAGTGTAGGAACAGCTGAAATAATTGAGTTAAGGGTACTGCCAGATATTGCCATCTGTAAAATACATGGCTCTACTCATCTGTGGCACTTATCAACAGAAATGGTTGGCTCTCAAAGGAGTATACTTGTTCAAGTTAAAGTGTACATCCTCTTTTGGGTACAGCAAATGATTCTTCTGCATCTCCTCTAAAAATGATAATTCAAATTCTATGGCCCATGCAACGTTTGAGTGTGTGTATAATGTGTGTGCATACACATGCATGCAATGTAGGTCTTCACATTGTTAGCTATGTCTGTGGGAAAGAATGGCGAAATCAGCCTTTCATTATGTAGTCTAAAAAAAGGGAATTTCTTTCTCCAAAACAAATTGATGAAACAGCCTTCTAGAAAATTAATAATTGCATTGGTAAAAATTAGAAGAGCATATATATATTTTCCAAAGAAAAATATTTACTTTCTTTTCCATTTATGTATGACTTCAGTTAAGCTATGGTTCCATTCAGATACCATATTATTATTTAATAATACTTAATAAAATAAGGGAAATAACTCAGGGTTGGTTTTTTTTTTTTTTTTTTCTGTCTGGCTTTATCTTTGTAGCACTAGAAAGCAACATGATGGATTTTAAGGTGCTTTTAACAAACCCATGAGGTCAGAGGAAGTTGAAGGTTTGAGGATATCTGGAATCTAAACATCTCTAATTTTGTCAGTTTAAGCACAGCATATGATTTATTTTAAAATACATTAGTAATGTTAATTCTACAGCATGTTATAAGCTTACTTACTAAGACCTGTAATCCTTCTTAAGTTTCTTCTAGGCATAAGAGTGTTCAATCTTCTAGGAAAAAGGTTTTCAATTTTGAGAATTTTGAAAAATTTATGTTATATTGAAGTGTTAATTTTGTTAAAGAGAGGGATGGGAAGCTACATTTTTCATCTTTCATTTTATTGATTCTATTCTTTGGCCCAAAGTCAAACTTGCAAACTTATGTCTTTGTTGCTATTTTTATATTAGAGCCTGATTTCTTTTGTGAAAATGAATTTCTGTGGCTCTGCTGAGCAAAAATTGGTCTTATTTTTGAAAACTCATCAATAGCCACAGATTTCTCATAATATGTCAGACAGCAGATTCCCCTTTCTTGGACAATACAAAGAATTGTACTTAAACACTGTGTTTGGTGTTGCAGTTTATCTCCCAAACTGAAGAATAGTCTTAAGCATATGTGTAAACATAGTTTTATCCCTGCAGTAACCTTCATCACTGTCTAACACTCACACAAATTGGTCTTTGGGGAATTCTGAGCATCAGCACTTAAAGTTTTCAGTGTCTGAACTCTTTTCCTGTCTAGGGTAGGAAAGAAAATTATGCATAGAAAAGAACAAAAATTACAGATATGATAAATTTCTTTTTTCTTTCTTCTTGAAATCACACAGAAAGCAGGTAACAAGTACCTATTACACACCTGGTTTGAAAGAAAATGGATAAACTTTTCCTGTGTAACAATTTTTTCAAGGGCTTAGCTCGTTTGTTTCACCCACCTCATTTCTATAAATCCCTTTTTTTTGTTCAATGCAGTATATTGGATTGAGGATAATCTCATATTACATCCATAGGTTTTGACAGTTCATTCATAAGGTACATTTTTTGTTGTGGGAACTCAGATAAAATGCTCCTTTTTTTTTGGTTTTGATATAACCTGATTCCTTCGGAAACTTACTTTAGAGGAGGAATAAGTGTATAAATGGATACATAGTACTTTTTTTTCCTTGAGAAAAAAGAACAAAACTGTTTCTTAATAAGGCTTCTTTAATGCTCAAGAGTAATACAGTTCTGTTACCTCTTCAGGTAACTCTCAAGCTATTTGTGTCAGTTAGTAACTAACTATTGCAGAAAGCAATTTGGAAGTGAGAAATGGTTTTGTGATAAGGGAACTGGGTTAATTCTATTTAGTGAGAATAACTTCAAGAACTGCAGCAAAAAATCTTTCCAGGTCTTCAAGTTCTGAAACAGTCTGAGAAGCCACTTGTACCAATAAAGGAACAGGTGATGAAAGACTACAGTATATTGATGTAGGCTGCAAAAAGTGACAGTAATGAATTAAGAAATCTATCTAAATACCTTAAAAATTATTGCCATTAAGCAATAGGTCAGAGTTGAATCTACATGCAAAAACATTAAAACAGACTCTTTAGTCTATTGGCAAGGATGCCGTATTCCTTACATACAAAATTTCAAGGTTCATTTATTTTATTCCTTGCCCTGCCACCTTTCATATAGGCTGTGGTTTTTTCCCTGCTATGATCTTTTTTTAGCAAAAGTAAATCACTTTATTTAACCTTTTAAGGCCTTAAAGCTGCTTGTCTTAACACCTTACACTCTCAATTAATAAGATGGAATTTAAAATTCAGGTTGCGTCCTACCTTCCAGAGTCTTCAGTACACCTAGTTACAGCTAGCTACTTCTTCAGCTTTTTTTTCAGTTGATAGTGTTTCAATTTGAGAAAAATGAAAAGAATAAATTTTAAAATATGATGTGGAATATATTGTCTAATTTCTTTTTTAAGTTTTGCACAGAACAAAATCTTTCTGCCATCAACCCTGCTTTACAAGATCTAAGATTTTGCAGTTTAACATTTCAAATAGCTACTAATCATACTCATTTCTAATCTTCAATCTTCTTTCTAAGTTCCTTTTTTAATTCCCTCAACTTCCTTTTGACTATTCCCACCCAGCCCAACTATCTATAAACAAGCTGATAAAGGGAAATTCCTGCTTATGTCAAGGAGATGATGCAATACTTTATTATTGATGGAATTTTTGAGATAATGTGGCTTACAAACAGAACCATACACAACACACTCTCACTATAGGAGGCTGTGTTTTCTTTTATGTACAATACTTGCATAACTAATGCCTGCCAAGATAATACTCCTGGTCCAGAAGGATAAAGGGTCCTTCTTTATTTTGCCTAAAATTCTGCATATTTTTGAAGGATTTTATTCCTGGCTTTTTTTGGCTCCTCATACAGTGCATTTGTCTTCCTTTTCTGATACCTCTCTTTTTCTCCTGTTATCCCTATCTCTACATGCTATTTTTTACTCAAAATTTACTCCTTTTCTTATTCCCTAAAACAATGCACAACTTTGTGTGTTACTGCATTGTTTCGTATATCCTAATTTCTCTTCTTTAGTGAAATTTTCTTGTCCAGTTGTCCTGGTTTCAACTGAGACAGAGTCCCTTTTCTTCTTAGCAGCTGGTACAGGGCTGTTTTGGATTTAGTATGAGAATGTTTATAACACACTGCTGGTTTAGTTGTTGCTAAATAGAGCTTACTGTAAATTAAGGGCTTTCAGTGTCTCATGCTCTGCCAGTGAGGAGGTGCACAAAAACTGTGAGGGAGCATGGCCATGACAAATAATCTGAACTGACCAAAGAGATATTCCATAACATAGAATGCCATTCCCAATATACAATTACTCAGAAGTGGGCCAATCACTGCTTGGGGACAGACCGGGAATTAGTCAGCGAGCGGTGATCAATTCTAATGTACATCACTTGTTTCTCTTAGATTTTAACTCCCTTTCTTCCTTTTTATTACAATTATTACAATCATTGTCAGTAGTAGTTGTAGTAATAGTGTTATTATTACTACTATTACTATCATTAACAATTTTATTACTGTTATTAACAATATTTATTAGTATTAGTATTTTAACTTTGTTTCAATATCTACACTGTTCTTATCTCAACTGTCAAGTTTTATTCTCTTTTCTTTCCTGATTCTCCTCCCCATCCCACTGGGGCAGAGAGGAGGGGAAGTGAATGAGCAGCTGCATGGCTTTTAGCTTCCAGAGGGACAACTAAACCAAGTTCAAGTTAACTGATAATCACATCCTCTTCTTTAGAAGAACTTTATTACATAATCAAAGCTTTCTCATGAACCCTTTAGAAAGTTGCTGAGCTAGCACAGAACTTCTGCTGGGTGCTCAAAGGGCAAAAATATTTTACCCGCTGTTGTGCTAAGTATATGAAAGTAATTATTGATAACCTAAGTTCACACTAGTGAATGTTTAAATAAAAAGAAACTGGTCAAAAGAGACCTTTTAAAAATAATCTGAAATGAAAACACTAATGTATTTGCTACTAGCAACAGGCCTCAGAGAGAATTTTTTTAACACCAGAAGTTTAATGATTATCTTGTTCTAAGAAAGTGCTGTGGAGTGATGCCTTTAAATTAGCTTTATAATCAATCAGAACACATTTGAGGAGGATTTAATTTGCAAGGTTTAAACATCAATCTTGCCTTAAATCTGTAATCTCTGGTGGGTTGGTCATTTCTCCAACAAAGATTTTCAGCACCAGCTATTCAACCTTCGCCAAAGCTCTGTAAATTGATTGATCTGTCCCAGTTCACACCCTCAGGACATAGCTGGTCTATTGGCCCATATAATCCTGAATGACAGTGTGGATTAAAGCAAGCTCAGCATCTGAATTAATTTGTACTTGTGAGTGGAATGCATTCTGAAATTATGTTTTAAAATTTTAAATAATTTTTTTTTATTACCCTTGTGTACTACAAGAATAGTATTCTACAAACAAACATGTAATTAACATGTCCATATGCAAAGAAGTTTGTATGCCTAACAGCACAGACTGAATAAAAACACACTTTACAGCCCTAAATTCAGCTGAACCAAGTGAAAGGAATCCTAGGGGCAGGGGAATGGAAGAAATATCTGAGGAATGAAAGCTTTTCTTAATCACCAAGTGTTCATCATGATGAAATTGGAAAAATGCCCTTCTCTGTTTATTCTCTTGGATTTTTAATAATTGATTGCATTAAGATACTTAGTAAATACTAGAATAATTTCTTAATCAACACTGAAATAAATCTACATATGTTTATTTCTTATGACAGATTTGGCATTAATACATTTACTGGCTCTTGCACTCCCTGTGCATAAGAACACAATGAATGGATACATTTTTACCTTAAACCCCTAAATTTATCAGTAAGTGATAAGAGAGTGAAAATTTAAAATAATAATCATGTGTTTTCCAACTTATTACTCATAAAGATACAGAAAGATTAAGATAATGTGCAACAGATTGGCTAATCACTTAACAAGTCAGCATGTTCCTCTTGACACTGAAGGTTAAACAAATTCAACAGGGATGTCTTTTTCTGAGTCAATGTGTGTACACCCTATTTGTGGCTGGTCTCCAAAACAGCAGATCATGGGTATATTTTAAAACATGAGTTCAAACACTTGACTTCCGATCCTGTGCTCCTCCTTCAAAACAGTTTTCTTGAGGTCACTGGAAGTTGTTAACTTAATAAATGAGAAATAAAATGGCTCCTGATGAAAAGAAGTATGAAAATTAGTATGAGATTAAATGATATTACCAAAAGCAGACATTTATTTTAGTCTTGTTCCTAAATAGGTTAGGGGTTTTTTTCATTTTGTTTTGTTTTGTACACTATCTCTTCTAAATTGGGTCTTCATGAAGGTGAAATATTACATTTTTTGGTAGAAAGCTTTCAGATTTAAAAATTTTTGTAATTTCTTGGTTTACAAAGAAACATATTTTGTTCAGAAGCTTTTAGATGAGCCAAGCCTCTTTGCTTTCAGGTTAATTTCTTCTGGGAAAATGTGGCAGTAAGCAGATGATTTATGACTTGGTTTCATACAACTGGGCACCTAGCATACACTGGAAATAGGGCAAATGAAAGAATAAAAATATTTACAATAAAGACCTCTACAGATCCATTATTGGTGATATAAATATACCATTACAAAAATTCAATCCTCAAAGTCCAAAAAAACACATTGAGCAACTTGGAAATCCTGAACTACATAAAATAATAATGCATTTTCTTGCTATTTAACCTTTTTCTTTCCAATAAACTATGTATTTAGTTAGGAATCCTACATTCTTGGTAGTGCAAAAATTTTACTGAGCTGAGGATCTTTTTTTTACATTCGTAAAGATTTTATTTAAAGTCATCATCAAAGTTAGAAAAATGATCAGAATCATGTCCTATTATTATAATCTGTGTGTTAACTGTCATCTACACTAGAGAATTTTACCAGTGAGCTGTGTTAAAGACCACCATGATTTTTGAGAATGCTTTCTTAATATGCTAGGAAAATGATTACTCAGAATGTTGTTCCAGCTCAACTTTCTTAAAGAGAATTTCCAGTTTCAGAAAAAGTTCTTTTTACAATATAATATTTTATGTGTTTTTTTCTTTTAATGAATGTTTATATTGAAAAATAGCAACAGTATTTTCAATCTCTCTGAAAGAAAAATTTACATTATATATATTTTGTTGTTTCCAAAAAAAAGGCATAAACCCCCAAAACTTTTCGAAGAACTAACCATTCAGCAAAGCAGAAATATAGAAAGAACTTGTTGGGGAAAACAGCATTTGTAATTATTAGAATACATAATGTACATTTACCTTTTACTTCATTACTTCTTTAATTTTGCATAATGTATAATAATGATTTTTTTAAAAGCTATAGTTCTTCTATATCTGCCTCATATTAAAAATAATACATTCCTACACATAGATATGGCCTTCCTCAATTGGTTGATTTAATCTTCCTAAATACTGCCTGATTTTCTTGAACACTGAAAACTTCTGGAATTTTGAGATTTAGGGACTCAAAATCAGGCTTCTAAAGTTTGTTTTAGGTAATTATTTGTAGCTAATTTTATATTCATGGAGTTTAATTTACATTGTATATGACTAGTTTGACCAGTTGAGCATTTTTTTCATATTAAATCAAAGGCATACATGTTAAATTTTTTACACATTCAAGCACACATACATACATACGCATACACAGACACAGGCACTATAAATAAAAAACAAAGAATCAGCAGCTAAACAAAAAATCTTATGGCCTTTTTTAAAATTATTTTTAACATTTGTCCAAATACGTACTAAACAAAGAAATAAAGATAGTGATTATATTCAGTATATTCCTTTTTATCAGCTAGGAAATACATATTTTTTTTACTCAGATTGCTGAGATGATAGAAGAAATGGGGTAAATGCTAAGAACACTTCATTGCATACAAGCGCATTCCGTTGCTACTAGCATGAATAGCCAATTGCATTGATATTAAAATCTTCCCTCTTTTTAGGGAATTAAAATATTGAAAAGTGAAGTTCTAGCCAAAAAGATTTGAAGGACAAACTGAAGACAAAGCAGCTGCTTAGAGGTCCTCTCAGATTTCTGCTGTCCTGCAAAGTATCTGTGCCATCCCCATATATATTGTAATTACATATCAGAGATCTCTGAGGGAAAACATTTTCATTTCTCTTTCATTTCATTTCTCTTTTCTTTTTACACTAAAGTGTCTCATTTCTCATTCTTTATAGGAATAAATCCTTGAAACAGCAAATATTGCCTTAATCTATTATGCTTGAAAAGGAATATCAAGAGGTGAAAGGAATAACTTTAATTAAGGCAGATGTTTTTCAAAGTTGACTAAACAGAAAACTTTGTCTTAAAGAATTTTAACTGTTAAAAAGTAGATCTACAGTCTCACATTCTTAGGTAAAAAATATATTCAATTAGAGGAGTTATTTAGGTAGACTGAAGTGCCACCTGAAATCAATGATTGTACTGTCAAAACGTATCTCTTATTCAAGTGTTGCTTTTGAAACAAGAGTTTCATTAGGCATGCTTTTTACTACAGTTATAGTTTCTTCAGTGTTTCAACATGGACATGAGCATAAGATCAATGGCAACAGGAGGAAAAAATTTTTACAACTAGAGTTGAACTGTTGGGTTGAAATGGCTACTGATTACACTTGCAAACGGATACACAAAACATCTGAATTAATATCTGTATGTTAGGTATATAAATAATGGTTATTTTATGAAACACTTCGTCCTGAAGGTAAATATGTGGCTGGGGTTTGAAGTCAATGTGTTTGATTTAAAATGAATACATAGATGCATTCAGAACTCCATTCCAAATTTGAAAAGAAGCTGACGTTTAAAACTACGGTTGCACATATGTAATTGCAAGAATATCACACTTTATTTGTGCTAGCATATCCAGCTGTTACAACAGCATTTCAAAAAGCAAGTCTTCATTTTGGTGCTTCAGAATCTCTAAATATGTCCAAATTGTCTTAGAAAGAATAGACTGAAATGCCTCCCCATATAATTGAATTACTTCTAAGGAAGACAAGGTCCTTTGTACATATTTTTCAAAATTCCTGGCTTAAAATAAATAATTATGATAGTATACCCAACATTAGGTATTGTCAATTAGAAAACCACCATGATTTCTCTTTTCTAAGCATCACTGCATTGTCTCTGTCATGGCAAAAGCTTTGATTTCCACCCTGGAAAAACAGACTTCCTAAATATATTGTTACCCTATTTTCACTGCAATGAGGAAAGGAAAGATGATGCAAGTATCAGTTTCTGATCCAAACTTTCAGCTCCTCTCTTGTCTTTGTAATAGACAAGTCTTTTCCTGTGTAAGGTAGATTGTTAATGTTTTAGACACTATTCATCTGGTGTGAAATAGAGAACAATACTACAGATATGTGTAAGGTTGTAAAATTGCACCTGTAAGTGAAAGAGAAGAATGATAGGAGCTAGGAAAGAGACAGAAAACACAGACAAAACTAATGGATGTGAGAAAGATAATGAACAGGAGTCAGAAGTGTCCTGGGAGCCAGGAGGGCCAACTGCATCCTGGGGGGCATCAGGCACAGCAGTGCCAGCCGGGCAAGGGACAGGATTGTCCCGCTCTGCTCTGCACTGAGGCGGCTTCACCTTGAATATTGTGTGCAGTTTTGGGCACCACAGTATAAGAAAGACATAAAGGTATTAGAGACCCTCCAAAGGAGGGCCATGAAGATGCTGAAGGGCCTTTACGGAAACTTTATGAGGAGCAGCTGAGGTCATTTGGATTGTTTAGCCTGGAGAAGAGGAGACTGAAGGGAGACTGAGGCAGTCTGCAACTTCCTTGTAAGGGGGAGAGGAGGGTCAGACACTGAGCTCTTCACTGTGGTGACCAGCGCCAGGACCGAAGCGAATGGCCTGAAGTTGTGTTGGGGAAGGTTTAGGTTGGATATTAGACAAAGTTTCTTCACCAAGAGAGAGGCTGGGCATGGGAATAGGCTCCCCAGGGAAGTGGTCAGAGCACCAAGCCTGACAGTGTTCAAGAAGCATTTGGACAATACTCTCAGGCACATGGTGTGACTCTTGGTAATGGTGTTGTGCAGGGCCAGGAGTGGGACTGGATGATCCTTGTGGGTCCCTTCCAACTCACATATTCTGTGATTCTGTGAACTGCACCTAGGAGAAACATATCTGTAGAGCTAGAGGAAGATGGACATAATTGTCTAGAAAGATTTAGAGTAAGTTTGGGTGGCAGCGAGAATACCTAGTTTTTACTATAAATGATCAATTTTCACTTTCTTTGAGTGATCCCTGAAAATTATTAAACACCCTTCTCTGCAGAAATATTCCTTCTTTCATTTGCTTGTCAGGTGTATTACAAGGCAAAAATCAAGCCAACAAGCTTTCATGGAGGATCATCAAACAATTTTGCTCTCAAATAAGAAACCACGAGGTACAAAACATGAAAGGATACTTCTTTTGTGTTGTTTAAAACTGCAAATACTGCATGGTCTTAAGACACTTTGCACTGTATCATAAAGTGCATATTTGGATTTGGAACCCAAGTAAGGAAATGGCATTCGAAGAAGAAAACGGTGAGGCAATCAGTGCTACTTTGGATTTGTCTTTAGTGGAAACATTGTTTCTGAAGTGTTTCAGGTTCATATTGCCTAGTGGCAGAGTCTAAAGGATTATAGTACTATTCATGAGATAGGAAGATGAATTCAGTGATAATGCAGCAAACTGGATATGCACAGTTCCATGGGAGTAGAAAGCAAGGGCACCAAGGGAACCAAATGATTTCTACTAGACTACTCCCTGTCATCTCTGAGAGATCATGGTAGCCTTTCCCAATGGCAAGAAAATACATGTTATGTCCATTTTCCAGAAATAGATCGAAAACTAGCTTAGACTTCTGAAAACTGATCTCTTATAGCTTTGGTATGAGGAAATTTGGAAATAGTACACAAAATTCTTGCACTAGAACAAGTAAAAAGTGTATTACATAATTACTTCTGGCCATTCAGAGATTACTTAGATAGTGTAACAATGTTTTCCTCTATTAACTAAAACCCAAACTCATCAGTTTGGGTATGTCACACATTAGTGAACTCAAAGCTCTCTTACCTGCTCTTTAAGCTGAAAAATAATTGAACTCTGAAATGAAATCCTGTTTCACTGTGGCTTAAGGTATTTTTTTCCTGTTAGTTTCAATATACTCCTAAGAAAAACACTAAAAAGTGAAAAAGCTTTACTATAATCTCACAGACGTAAATTGCAATAAAGATTTGATGAGAGCTCATTTAGATATAGTTTGTTTTTTTTTTTTTAATCACAGTCTATTGGGGGGGAAAAAGAATTCCACTTTAATCACAGTCTATTAGGGGAGAAAAAAGAATTCCACTGTATATAATTTAATGACTGTGGGTCTTAATTTTTTCAAGAAAAGTCACTTAACTGTGAAAATACATTTCTTATTCTTTTCATCTAAAAGAATTTTCTAAAATAGGAAAGCAGTGTGAAAATTTGAAACTTAACAAAATCTGAGCATGTATTCCTTTTAAAAAAATGTCAGTTTCAAGGTTCCTTTATCCTCCATTATTTTTATTGTTCTAAAAGCAGATGTACGTATATGGCTGATCAAGGTAGTCAACTGGTAAACTGGTCCACCTGAAAGATTAACATTTTTTGCTCTCTTTCCTGAGTTCGTTTTCAAACAATTCCCTGATCTAATGCTAAATGTGACATGGCAGAGCACGATAAGGGATTGAAAGAGTAATGGAAAAGGAAAATAAGGATAAGAGATGCTCAAAACAGCCGAAGCTGTAATTTCACTGTTGCAGAATAACCTGGAGAACACAGCAGAGACAGCACCACGCACTACTGCCTCAATTACAAATAAATGTAGAAAGAGCAATTGCGTAGAGAGTCTGGTGCAATACTAAGCAGAGACTTCTGATGTCTAATCTGGAATTCTGCTCTACAGAAATCAAAATCAAAAATCTTTAGGTTTTACTTATGCAGCAAATACTCATGCACATTCTTCTTTATGTAGTGTTACATATGACGCCTTATTTTGGCAAGTGTTTCCTATCAGGTGAAAAAAGTTCTTTTCCCACTGAAATCAGAGATGCAAGGAGGCTCTACACTCTCATATACACTGGAATATTTATCTTTTACCTAAACATTCATGAATATACACACACACACATACATCCGGGAGTACAAACACAAAACAACATCTAGAAACTGTTCAGAATATTCTACTCTGAAATTTTATTTAGTAATGAATTAAGATAATACCAGTGTACCCCACTGAGGTGAATTCACTGTTTTTTTAATAGGACTTATAAAAATACTGTGTAAGATATGTAATTATAGTGAAGATTATCAAGGTCATATAGGTTCTACATATTGTAAAAGTCTGTTTGTCATAGTTGATGACACAAAGCATTAGTTAAGCTTTCCAGGGTTCTCAGTCTGTACAATATGCCATAAAAGTAAATGTAACACAGATATTTATTTTTTTAGTAGTGGTCTTAATCAGTAGTGGTCTTAAGTGCAAGCTAACAAAAGATTTTTTTTCTGGCTGGCTACTGTATAATATTGACGGGAAAATTATTTATTTATCCATTTTCATTATACAGTACATGAGTTAGAGAATGTAGAAGTATCATGTAGAATTACACACTAGGGAAATTCTAGTGACTTTAAAATAACCATGTGAAAGATGAACAAAAAATGTTTAATATTTTTCAAAAATGTCCTGAGTATAAATCTTTTCAAAATGCTAGAACCTCATCAAATAAATATAAACAATTGAGCTGAAACATAAAAGAATGCAAATGAAAATAAAAGATGATGGGGAAAAAGCACTTCAAGTATATGTATGCTTTATAAAATAGTAAAAAACAATACAACAGTATTTACATAGAATCATAGAATCATTAAGGTTGGAAAAGAGCTCCAAGATCATAGAGTCCAACTGTTAAGCTAACACCACTGTGTTTACTACTGAACCATATACTCACGTCCCACATCCACACACCTCTAGAACACTTCCCCCATACGCAGCCATCTCTGGCCTTGTCAGAAGCCAAATTGTCACTGCAGCAAATAGTGACATTTTTAACTTTAGCAAATGATCCACATTTATCTCTGTTTACTCAGTGAACTAGCAAATATTGGCTGTCACACTAGCTTTTCAGTAACTAGCATTTGGTAAACATAAATAACTAAGCTGTATCTATTGTGATGGTATTTCTAACACAGAAATCTCCCATTTGAGGATGAGTTATAAACAAATATGCAGATAAAACATTAGCAAAACATAATAGTCTATTTTTCTTGACTCATAAAAAACAGATGCATTAACATGAAAGATTTAATTATATCCACATGTTATAGATTTTCATTTTGTAGAAGAAGAAGAAGAGTCCTATGACACACATAAACTAGCATTTTGCAGGGGCATATGAGCAGCTTGACCACCAAGAGGGCAAAGGAGTTGTACAGGGGAGGCATCCAAGTAACAGAAAGTAGAAAAATCAAGCACAAGATACATGCAAGGAATGCAAATACATATATTCTGACTAATAAATTAGAAGAGGTACTAGAAAACCCAAGGAAAACAGTATAAAAAAAAATGCAATTTTAAGGTCCTTCTTTAGAGAGAGAAAGAAATAGCATTAAAGCATCAAACATGAAGAAGAAAGATGGAAACACCTGGGGTGTATTGCTACTTAAAAGTTTAGAAAAGTTTATTTTAAAAGTTTAAAACTAGCTTTAACACTTATCACTATTTAAACAGTTCCACCACAGTAATCTCTAAGATGCCATTTATTCACAGAAGTTGAAAATAGCAGTAAATTACCTTAGTAGCAACAGCTTAATAAAATTATTAAGCAATTACTTCTAAAATCAACTGCAAAAAAGAGAAAACACAAGTAAATGTCATTAAGAATTTTGCATTCATCTGCATATCTACTGGATATAGCTAATCACTGAATCACATTACTTCTGAGTGTCTTGGTTTGAGACAAATTTGGAGGAAAACGTCCAAAATGAACGTCCCTCTGTTAGAATGCAGGTTTCAGCAGCCCCTTCCCCACCAGGCTCAGAAAGAAATTCCTCAGAGGAAAGTGAAAAAAAAAAAAAGAAGCTCTTTATTTAACAAGCAAAGTACACACAGGCACGGAAAAAGAATAATGTTAAATAACAAAACCTCTCGCTGTGGAGAAGACCTGAGAAGATTCAAAGCCCTTTCTGTGGGTGTGGCTCTCTCGCTCTCCGGAGCTGGGGTGCAGCGTGGACCCCGCCACAGGGCCCTGGTGTGGGGCTTCCCGGTGATGCTCTGGTGTTTGTGAACAGTCCAGAAGAGAAGAAGAAGAAGCCAAAGTCCCAAGAAAACCTTTTTCCTCAGCTAATAAATGAGAAGCTACCTAAAAAGCAAAGGAATGTAACTCTCTTTCCTGCTGCAGAAGTCGAGAGCTGGGCAGAAGAGGCAGTGAGTTATCTGTGGTTTTGAACACAGCCACCAAAAGAATTCCACTGGCTTCCCCTCCCTCTCTCTTAAAGGTACAGAGCAGCACAGGATTCCTGTCTGGGCATAGAGCAGACGAGAGGGAATGCAGTATCATACAGTCACCCCAGGACACTGACCCTGAATTATACCAGATTTCCAATGAGTAATGAACATAAGCTGTTCTCACAAGTTCTTTAAAACTCTTACACAGTGTACTAATTATTATTTATTTTTCAGTACTTCAGTTGAAGTGTACAAAATGCCAAACACTCTCCAGATGTATTCTTAGAAACAAAACAAGTCTGACATTGCAGCAGCCAGTGTAACCAGGTGGATTTAGACAGGGGATATAATTCTTTTGTTTGCAACTAATTTTAACTGATTATTTACAATAGCTCCTAGCTCATTTTGTTCCAAATATAACTTAAAATTTTTGTTCTAACATCTTTATCATATGACACTACTGATCCTGGTGCTATTATGGACATCAGTAATACCAATACTCTCACCGGAGAACATGATAATTGTTTCTCCTTCACTCATCTCTTTGGTAGTGTCAACAAACCTTATATAAGCATTATGTCTTAGCCTTGAAAATATGCTATACAATACAATAATATACTTACTCACCATATGAGCTTCCTAACCTGGAATGTCTAGGGGTTTAACGTTATTCAGCTCATTCATAAGGCTGATATAATCTGAATACTAAGAACATCAAAAGCACAAAGAAAAGCAGTTAAAAATTTTAGAAGATAGTCCAGTTGTTCATTCATCTACATATTACTAAGTTTTATGTTTTATGTATTACTAAGTAGTGAGATCCTATGAAGAATGTGAAACCCCACTAATAGGTGCTGAAGGAGACAGAATTAGATTTTTGCATTGTTCCTTTTCCCTGAAAATAGTCACAGTATATGTGAAAGGGTCCATAGTGTTGGTGCACTTCTAGCAAGTCACAGTACTTTCCCTAAAATATAGCACAGATACTAATTTTCATAATGTTTCTAAATAGCAAGGATTAAGAAATAAATTAATCCACTAAGTAAGGACAATAATAAGCTTGCAGTGGAGTTTTTGTCTTTCTCTTACACTCTTGTAACATTTCTTGGGAAATATTACAATTTCCTGGGAGTAGACTAAGATATGGTTTCAGAAAATTATTTTAGTTTTACCATCAGTAGAGTATTTCCAAATTCCTCTAAACAAAACTTTGCTAAAACACATAATTTCTTGTTCCAAGAGCAGTCATATTTTGTGTACCATACTGATTGTGCATATTATTCTTTCAGGAGTCATATGTCATTCAAAAGATTGTCTCAGTAACTGGTAGTGTGTTTTAACTGATAAACAGAAATGCTGAAGGGAAAATATTCAGGTAAACCCTTTTATTTCTCTGACAAAATTTTTATAAAATAAAAACTATTCGCTTTGGACCAAGCAAAGGATTTTCTTTCAACATAAATGGAAAATTCCTTTATGAAGTCCATTAACAGAAGAAAAGGAAATAAAGAACAACATAATATGTCTGCAAAAGGAAGATTTTAATTCAAAGGTGCTTTTAGCCAAAAGCCATTTCATTAAACCAGGGTATAAAAATCCCCAAACAAACAAGCAAACAAAAAGCACTCAGTTCTATCTCTTAGCAATTGGAGTATTTTTATATGTGCTTGTGGGGAAAAAGTCTCTGGATTCTACTTCTATACTTAATGCATATTCAAATATGCCATACCAAACATAATAATTTGAACAATATAAAATTAGAAACTCACAAAAAATCTAATATAATTGTACCACATCTCACTTAACAAATAAAACATGTCTGTGAATCCCTTGGGGGAGAAATAATTGATACCAGCTGAGGAGTCTAAACACTTGGCTCTTGGATAAACCACAAAAAACCCCCTAACCCGGCTAGGATAAAGAATTTTAACTTGAAGAAGTCTGATGAAAAGGTATTGTGTTTTATGCCCACTTGTCAGTGTCCTGTCTTCTCACAGATGCCTGATGGCATTGACTGCAGTGGTTTAACCTCCTGTATGACAGTCTAGTTGGCTTTCTAGACTAGCCTAGCTTTGAACTATAAGTTTTCATCCCTCCTTGTCTTACTCAATCAACAGGTTGCTCTATATTGTCAGTATGGGTTGCCTGGTACTTTGGGATGATCCATCTACTGTTACACTTTTTTATGCTGATGAGATGAAAAACTATTAAACTTTACAATTTGTAGTACAAATCAAATGCTTGGGTACTTTTTTAAATTTTCCCCTTTAAGTGCATGAAAATATCAGGTTATTTAAACACTTGGAAATCTTTACGTTTTTTATTTCATTTTCATTTCAGGTGAAACAAAATTTCAGATGATATGAAAGAATTGACACAGTTCTTAAACACTTCTGATTACTACTTAATACCCTTTTACTGACTAAAGTGATCTAAAACCCCAAACCAAAAATAAATATCTTAAATTATTTCAAGTTGCATTATTCAAACATTTAGTACCTTTATGGTTGATATTTCGTGGTAACTCAGTCTTAAAAAACTGTAGTCCTGCTCTTTCAACTAAAAGAGCTTTTATGGACTGCCTTTATTCTAGATCAGTTATCAACCAGTGAATCATGGCTACAATATTAATTTATATGTAAGTTTACCTGCTTGTCTCTCCTTTGTTTGGGAGACTCACTGTAGTAAAATGCTGAGCTACTGTTGCTGTCGTGGTACTTCATTACCGTTTAATACTGCCAGCTGTTACATACTGCAAATTACTAAATAGAGCAAACAAAGCTGTGAAGTAGGTGGGTGTGTTGAACTTATATATAGTTGGAACCAAAGCAATTCAGTGTTACAAGAGTGACAATTAGATATAAAATGACATGCACTTATGCAATTTACTTTAATGGAAACTCTTAACACAGCAATTTGTGAACTAGACCATTATGGATGTCTTTTTGGTTTCAATTTTAGAAAATTATGTCAAAAAATATATTATGTTAGGAATTTTCTTAAGAAGATAATTACTGTAAAAATTCATTCAATATAATTACCTTAAGATGAGAGTGTATGAGAATAAAGCTGTGTATGCCAAAAAAAAATCTTTCTGTGTATAAAATATCTCAGAAATACTGATCAAATAAATGAAATTCAAATACTTCTTCCATAATGTTACCCTCAGAGCTCAAAGAAACCACTTTTGTTCATATGAAATTAGCTGTGTGAGAAATCATCTGTAGGCCAAAATGCAATTTATCTAGAAAATACCATTCAATGGAAGGTAACAAAATCTTTGAAAGATCACATATATAATGCTATAGTAGTTCTTGTCAACAATGGGCTTCACTATCATTTATCAATTCAGTACTTTACAGTTTTCTTTACCAATTCCGTAAAAAAAAAGTAGAGATGTCTAAAAAACCAGACAGAACTATTTTGGAGAGCAGAAATATTTAATTTTGCAAGGATATTTTAATGGAAAATAAGTACCCTTTCTTGCAACTTGCTACGGACTCTGCATTGTTGCTTTAAACTGAAATTTATCAGAGTAATCAAAAGACAGATTTTTTTTTAAAAAATTATTTTATGAGAGAAGAAGGAATTAGGATTACAAGGCAATTGCAAATTTGTCTATTTGTGGAGAGAGTTGTAATGTTCTAATAAGTATAAAAATCATGTATGTGGCGGTGGTACAGTGCACCTTTGGGCTTCGTATTAACCAAGACATCCAGTGGGTGGATTTTCCAGCCCAGAATAGTGAGCCTGAGGACGAGCCTGATAGTGATTCTGAGGGCGGCGCCCAGGAACAAACTGCACCCTCCAGTTGCCAATCTTAGAAAGGACTCCTCCCCCGTGCTACCTTATCCTCATGATTATTCAATTAATTTCTAGAAGGTTCTGCGTTGTTATGATCCCCATTGGTTAGTTTAAATAAGGTCCTCGCTAAACCCCTTGCAATTGGGTACCTGTCACAGTGTGTCACTCTCCTGTTGGTTTATCCCCTAGTTCCGCCCCTTTTACTTGTTCTATAAAAAGCCACGTAAGTGTTTTTCAGAGCTCTGTAGTTCCTTTTCCTCCTTGCTTGTGCATTCAGTCGACTGCCTGGGTGGGGAACAAAGACTTGGATTGCTGCAACAAAGAGTCTGTCTTTTCCCTTTGTCTCCGCCATTTGCTACAGTATCAAGTGACTGCTGCCAGCTCCACAGAGAGCCTAGAAGCAGACTGCTCCACTGGAGCTTTCACCAGACTGCTGCGCTGCAGAGTGTCCCGCCGCAAGTCGCCTGCTTGGCCTCCGGGCGGTCAAGCGACACAGGTAAGTGCAGCTTTACACAAATATATGCATACCTATGAATCCTTGTTAATTCTAGGACAAATTATGTTTTCTATAAGTGAAACAAAAGCTGCATCAACACAAAATAAATATAGTTATTTGGTTTTCTTTAGAAAAACTCTACAGTAGAGTCCTAAATTGAAAACAGAACAAAATTAAACAATTGAACTTTGAGGTGATACCCTCTCTGCTATTGGAGATGAATAAACACTACAAATGCACTGCTTTCAAGTTGAGAGTTCTTTGTTTCATGTACTTTGTATCCACACTACAAGGAGTTGCAGATGTTAAGTGTGAAACAATCCCCTTTCAAGTTTCTCTCCTTGAAAAATCAGTTCTGCAGAAAATGTGAAGCACTTGGAAACAGATGGAACTGATAAACTGGCAGGTGTAGTCTTTGCTGGATAAAAAAACTGGCTTGATGGCCAGGTCTAGAGAGTGGTAGTGAATGCAGTTAAATCCAGTTGGTGGTGTTCCCCAGGACTCAGTACTGGGGCCAGTTCTGTTCAAAACCATTTTCGACAGTTTGAGTGAGGGAATGGGGTGTATCCTCAGTAAGTTCACAGACACCAAGTTGAATGGCAGAGCTGTTCTACTGGAAGGTAGGAAGGCTCTGCAGAGGGATCTGGACCGGCTGAATGGATGGGCTGAGGAGAACTGCATGAGGTTCAATAGGTTCTGCACTTGTGTCACAGCAATGCCATATATCTCTATAGGCTCAAGGAAGGGTGGCTTGAGAGCTGCTCAGCAGAAGGGGATGTGGAGTGCTGTTTGACAGCCAGCTGGATACGAACCAGCAGTGTCCCCTGGTGGCCAAGAATGCCATTGGCATCCTGGCCTGTGTCAGTGTTTGTCCCACTGTACACAGCACTGGTGAGGGCGCACCTCAAGTATTGTGTCCAGTTCTGGGCCCCTCACTTCAAAAAGGACATTGAGGGGCTGGAGCAAGTCCACAGAACAGCAACAATGCTGGTGAAGGGTCTGGAGCTTAAGAGATTAAGTCTTAAAAGGAACAGCTGTGGGAGCTGGGGTTGCTTAATCAGGGAAGAGTAGGCTCAGGGAGGACCTCACTGCTTTGTACAACTACCTGAAAAGAGGTTGTGGCCTGGTTGGGGGCAGTCTCTTTTGACATGTGTCAAGTGACAGAACAAGAGGTAAAGGCCTTGAGTTGCACCAGGTGAGGTTCAGATTAGATTTTAGAAAAAAAAAAAATTCATTCAAAGAGTGGTTAGGCATTGGAATAAGTTGCCAGGAAGCTGGTAGAGTCACCATCTCTGTAAGTGTTCAAGCGGTATCGGGATGACTTAGTGATATGGTTTAAGAGTGTTTATGGTGGTGTTGGGTTGATGATGATCTTGAAGGTCTCTTACAATCCTAATGATTCTGTGATTCTGTACGTATATATGCATTGGGTAGATGCATAGAAAGGATTTTAAGTACACCCTTACTCTTAGATTCAGATGATTGTGCCTTGACAGTAATAAGAAAGAAATAGTAGTTGAAGAAAAAAACCAAACCCAAACCAAACCACAAAGATCAGGAAAGCATTATCAATCTCTTCTCTGTCTCACGGTTTTACAAAAAAAGCTCCAACCATAGGTAGTGGCATGACTGGACAATATAAAGCTGCTGTGTGATCAGTGAATTTTGGAAGCGCAACAAAGCATATCTGTGCAGAGTTAGACATTCAGCTGGAATATAAACACAGGCTAAATTAATGTCTGGACAAAAAGAAATACCCTTGATTAATTTTTTTGTGGGATTCTAGGCTGTTTGTGGGATACAATGCCATGAATTTGTGCAGCAGCCTCTTATAAGAATTTTTAATATACCATCAGTAAGTTTGAGTGCCTCATATTTTTCTATTTCAGTGTTCTTTGGGATTTAAATGGCAGTTGCTCTGGATATAGTGCAGGGGAAACAAACCAAAAATCAAAGTAAGAAAAGTAGGAAAATAAGAACTCTACCCTCCCTGAAACAAAAGAAAACAAAACACACCTCACAACTGAGTTTCATCTTTTGTCTTTGGACAGATTCCACAAAGGTATAAGACTGTTCAAATCATTATGATCAAGGGAAAAAAAATGTTCAATACTTGTATTCTTCGCAAAACAACAGGAGAGAAAAATAACCCCTCTCCTATCAAAACAACTACTACAATAAATTTGCAAAAAAGCAAGAAAAAAAGGGGCTGCATTTTATAATAAAAAATTAAATGAGAGTCTAAAACTTATCATCTAAGTTCTGCAACTTGCTGCCTTAACATGACTTTTCATCTACAACAAGTTCCAAATTCATACTGCAGTTTCAGGGTTGGGTTTTTTTTTTGGTTGGTTTTTTTTCCCCCCGTAGGGACTCCGTAACTTGCCATATAGTAACAGTCTTTTTTCCTTCCCTTTTAAGTATTTTCTCAGTAAATAGCAAGGAAAGTTAATATTAAATGTATAATTTAAATTTTTTAAGTCGGTTCCATTAGACTCTTTCAAAGACATGATTCATAGTTTCTGAATATTTGGGAGTGTTAATGCTTCAAAATTCTCCATGAGTACTTAACACTGCACTTTGTACTAATATACTTAATTTTGTTTCTATTCAAGTCTTTGAGATAATCTCATTCTTCTTGGTTTACATTTTCTTCTGTATAAAACCTTCCAGATGTGTTTCACTAGAAGATTTTCTTAGTGCATCCCTTCTTTTTTTTATTCTTTTGTGTAAAGAAGACTGATGAAAACATTCAATTGAATTATTCCCATAGCTGCATGAATACCCCTTTCCCTCTGTGAACCTACAAAAGTGGACCTTTTGCAATAATTTCTTCCCAAAAATCAATCTGATTAGTCTGGAGGAAATTAGATATTGACTAAAATGCAAAAACTGCTGCCTCCATGAAAAGACGTCACTGGCCTTGGTATGTGTATGACATATTACTTAGTCTCTTCCTGTGTTCGGTCAGATAACTCTTTATTCTGGATCTCAGAGACTGTTCATCATGAGGCAGTTTAACTAAAACTGTTTTGTTAAAATATTTTTTTCCTGAAATACTTAATACTGAAAATATTATGCATTATTTAAATTTAATTTCTAGTATTTTTCCACTAAATTTGTGGGTCCACTACATTTTTTTTTTGTTTGTTTTCCTTTTAAACTTAATTGTATCCTGGAAAATGCCACTTTGCAGAAGCATAATTTCTTCAATTTAAGTTTTGCAGTCACCTTTTTTCATTTTAATGTTTCCTCTTCTCCATGGCAATTTTGTTTGTGACAGCTATAATTATATATACATTTGAATAAAATTGAAAAACTGGGGAAAAAAGATGGGTTACCCTTGTACTTCAGTGATTTGTATGAGACCTCCTTCCAACAGCCAACATACCACAAGGCAGTAATTTCTCTGTCTTTCTTCCCATCTGCTTTTAGTGAAATATTTATTAGGAACAAGCATCTCTTTCAACAGAAGCACAGAGATTCATGAAAATCTTGTTTTAGCCACCTGAATGCCAAAATTATGTTTTCAGTTCCAAATGATATAATATTAAGTAGATTTGCCTTTCCTGGATTTTTTGACTTACTTTTTCAGGTTTATGAAGATGCCACAAGCAAATGAGTAGTTTTATTTTGTTAGCAATAAATAATTTCTTCTTTTGCCAGAGGAAATATAACAGACCAAGACAAAACAAAATTTTTTCAAAAGCCATTCTGAGGGCCTCTATCTGCAGGTAAAGAAATATAAAAAGAACAAAACCAAAACCCCCCTTATCTTGTTATAGCCAATACAGTCATAGTACTAAATTACTTCAGATTATTATATTAATTAATTTGAAATTTCTCACCGGTCTGATTTGCTAGCACAGCACTCAGGATGTCAACAGCAATATACGTGGTGTATAGTTAAACGATTCATAAAATCTATACATTTGTCTCCTTTTGAAAGTCCTATTTCTCTCTGAAAACAGAAGAGCATGTGTGACAGTGACTCTGCTTCTCTGCTTTCTCTCATGTGGGCAATCCTTTAAAATGGAATCCTTAATTAAAAAAAAAAAAAAACAAAATAAAACTTAAATTATACTAAAAAATAATTCTGGGTAAATTCATTTCTTTATTAAGAAAAAAAACCCTAACACATTTCCAGCTAAATTAAAAATAAAAACAAACAAAAAGAATATACAGGCTCCTATCTACTTCTTCCTTAAGTCAGCTCTAAATAAATGTTGACCATTTTACGGTCACTGAAGAGAATAAAACGGTTTTCAACCTTCTAATCATTGTTAAACTATAAATGCTATTTTCATATCATTGGATTATCAAGCAACAAGCCATTAATACAGTGTAATTTATAATTAATATTCTGCTGTCAAACTAAATGGAAAAGGTTCAACCCATCATTTTGCTGGTTCAGGAGTACTGTTAAACTACAGTGCTGTCTATCATCAGGAATTTCTACTTTTCCCTTGGATGAATTTTCATTGACAGAGTAAGCTTGGTGTTATTTTTTCCCATTGTAGTCTTGTGTTCTAGTACTCTAGAATGGTACTCATGTTAGAGGGCAAGTTGGAAGTCGTATATATAGTACAAGGTTCTCTTTGTCTTCCTTTCATATGCTTATGGGTATAATAGTAACAGAGGATATTCACAGTAACTATTTTAGTTTAATGCCTAAATTAAAGTCTTAGTCTTCCTGAATTTCTTCTTCACAGTCATTGTGGTTAACGTAGGTAAGAAACACTTCCAAAACAAAGAAATTTTAAAAAGAGATCAAACAAAACATATGAAAAAATTAGATTATAAGTTATATGTGCACTGTAAGCAAGGGAGGCTGTTGGGTAACAGCCATGGATGCACAGGAAACTCGTGCTGGGCCAACAGCTAGAGCACTGGGAAAGGCAAGCTCAGGTTAAGTGACTGCTCCGATAATCTACCTGCAGGTATTCAGGACTTGGTTTAATTCTTTTAGAAGAGGTGAATTCTTCCTTTCTTCAGTAATCACATGAGTTGTCCACAAAAAATAGGATGTTCTGTGAATATACCAAACACATAGAATAAAAAATTGAGATCACTGTATTTTTTGGGGGGAAAATCAGCTGAAAATAATAAACCTCCTAAAGCTCAGTAAGACTTGCATAATGAGATTTTCATGGTTTTGTGGAAACCTTGGTGGTTTCATATAAGAAAATTTAAAAACTTTTGTTAAAAAAAACCCTTGACAGAGTGTTTTGGGGTTTTTTTTGTTTTCTTGGAAGATACTTCACTGGGGATCCAATACATCTGGTAACAACCACCTAGTAAGGGTAATGAAAACTTCTGTAGTAAACTACAGTGTATTCACTAGCAATGCTGGTGTTCTTTAAGAGGGGTATGTGGAGCACTATCCAAAAGATTCTGTCAATGTCTAATTAATTCATTGTTCTCTATATTGCTTAGCAGATTTTTGCAATATTATCCACAAATTTCCCTGTTATTCGGGAGTTTATAATGTTGTGTGAGTAATGCTCACTAAAAGTAAAATCCCATGCATTTGCATTTTTCTTATTTCCTTCTTCTTCCTTCATCTTGTTAAGGTTTTTTTGGGGGAGCGGTGGGGAGGAGAGTTTGTGTGATGAAATCTGTCAGCTGCATCATGTCTGGTTTCATTGTGTCGTGGTTTAAGCCCATACGACAATGAAGACTCACACTATGGATGCTGAAAAGTTAGAGGCAGAGAAATTCTTCAGCCTTTTCTCAGTGTTCTGTGAGAGCATTGCTTTCTCACGCAGACTAGGTGAAAACAGTGAAGACAGTTTCGTAAGCTAATTCTTTATCTTTGCACCTGCTGTTGTTCAGTTAGTATCATTATGGTACACTGAGGAAAATATTTTGAAATGGGTGTAGTATAGCCTCCACCAATCATTCTAGGAGGTGGTTGACCAAGGGACCAATAGTACTATGTTACTCTTGTGAACCGAGTTATATAAACTGATTTATAATTAATTAAATAAGCCATTTTCTCTGGATCTTGGTCTTGTCGTTTCTCACCGTCCCGGGTAAAACAGCGACACCACACAGCTGCTCACTCACTCCCAAAACGCAGCAGGACGGGGGAAGAGAAATGCAAGGGTAAAAGTGAGAAAACTTGTGGGTCAAGATAAGAATAGTTTAATAATTGCAATAAAATAAAACCTTTTAATGACAAGGAAACTAAAAAAGGGAGAGAAATAAAACCCAAGAAAGATAAGTGATGCAAATGAAAACAACTGTTCTGCACCAAATGACCGCAGCCCAGCCAGGCGCTGAGCAGCCCTTGCCCCAGCTAACCTTGCCCCCCCAGCCTTTTACGCTGAGAATGAACCACAGAGTTTGGGCTCTGCCTTGGCTCACTTGGGGTCAGCTGTCCCAGCTGTGTCCCCTCCCAACTCCTTGTACACCCCTATCTGGGTGGGGTGACAGGCAGAAAAGGCCGAAACACTGTGCAAGCACTGCATAGCAATGACTGAAGTATCCCTGATTTACCAACAGTGTTTCAGCACAAATCCAACCACAGCTTCATACTAGGTCCTGAGCAGAAAACTAACTCTATCCCAGCCTAAACCAGCACTTATTTTGAGACTGCAAAACTTAGCATTGTGAACACAAAACCATGAACATATTACTTAAAATTGAAAGGGTTGTGCTTTGGAGAAAATTAACTTTTACTTATATAACAGTCCAGAAATACACTAAATATTATTGTGGATAGATGAAGCTATTTCTTACTAATGGAGGGTCATAAAACTTTGCAAAGCAGTGGAAAACATATGGCTACTCTGAGATAGAGTAAATTTAACTCTATTAGTGTTTAATTTTATTTCTTTTATACAAATAGTGACATAATTCAGGAAGAAATAGGAAGTAATACGAGACCAGGAAGTGTGTGTAGTATTCATAAGCCAGTGTTCTGCTTTTCACCACGGCTTGACAGAAAAATTGGAATACACAACTGCAAATTTAAAGATGAGACATCTCAATATCACTGAAATGAGATACTGTGAAGTCTAGTTCCAGAAAGAAAATGTTGTGCAGGAATGAAATATCATCTGCAAAATCTGTTTTCATTCAACATTTCCCTTTTGAAAATGCTTTAGTAATTTTTACGGTGTTCTTTACTTGCACTATAACTGCTGGCTTTGAAGTGAAAATTCAAACTCAGTGTATCACATTTCTTGTATACATATACAACCAACTTTTAGCAAAATGCTTAGAGAGTTAAGCTCATTATTGATGTTTATCCATGAGAAGTATGTAGTAAAGTTCCAGGCAACCTAGTAGTCACTGTATAACCCTAACTTTTTGAGTCAATTAAGGCTAGAGGAAGCTATTCTTCAGCTTGAAACTTCA
Source organism: Eulacestoma nigropectus (assembly GCA_013397775.1). Taxonomy (NCBI): domain Eukaryota; kingdom Metazoa; phylum Chordata; class Aves; order Passeriformes; genus Eulacestoma; species Eulacestoma nigropectus. Next base: position 76,141 of record VZTE01002181.1, read on the forward strand.
GCTGAGAATCACTGAGCTGAATGCCCATATTGTAGGAAGGAAGCTGATGTATGCTGACTCTGAATCTGCTCTTAGATGCTTTAATGGATATACCATATACTGTAGGAAGAGATATGTTTCAAATGTTCATGGCATTTTTTCATACAGTATTGACTTGGGCTTTAGTGTCAATTTATGTCTCACAATATATGAAGGCTTATGAAAAATCAGCAAATCTTAAGCTTGCCCATGACATGCTTGGGGATTTTTTTGCATGATTATCAGATGAATATTCTCTACCTCCAGAGAAAATTTGCTGTGATGAGAAAGTTTGTTTTATCACTGAAAGATCAATAATGTTCTTGGATTTTAGGTCAGTTCTTCATTCTATTTCAAAGCGACTACATTTATACATAATGCAGAATGATGACCTTTTGCTAAGCAAATGTGAGGCTCCTATATTTTTCTCCAGAGTTTTTAAACAAATATTTGTGATATTGGTTATTCAGATTTGCTTATTTATGTGATCTTGTCTGGGTAACCCTGCATTTATTTTTGAGAACTGAGTGTTTGCTAGGAAATGTAGATATTTCTCTGATAAATATAGTTCTTTTAAACACATTTCACATAATAAGCATTGTTACTTAGGTTGCCTCATGGTTTTTTTCCCCACCTCAGATAAAACAGATGTCAAAAGGGTTTTGTCTGTTTAACTTTTGCCATTTAATCCTAAGATAAACATCTATAATTATAAGGCCTAGAATTTCAAAGGCACCAAACTAGAATTTATTTAAACACACACACACTTTTCAATGGAAAGCACTGCTTTAAACTGAGATGTTTTAAACTACTTTGCTCTGAAAATGTAAATTCAAAAAAACAGGGGCTAAAATCTTTTTTATTTTTGTAATAAACCTATTTTTCCCCTTTTATGAACATCAAAATATTATATTCAGAATTTAATTTTTTTCAACAAATTAAGTCATGGTTTGCTCAGATAATTTTAGCCTAATATATTTTATTCTGTTGGTTTTGTTAAAATAGAGGGGCAATAAACTAGTCTTTAACTGACCTGATTCAAAGAGAGTTAGCAACTCACAGTATAGGATCATAGAATCATTTCATTTGGAAAAGAAGCTTAAGATCATTGAGTCCAACTGCCAACCTAGCCCTACCAAGACCCCCACTAAACCATGTCTCCAAGTGTCAACATCTAGACATGTCTACTTTTTCAATTTTCCCTAGCTCTCTGAAACTGCAGTCTAGAATACCGACTTCTTAACCAAAAAAACTTAAAATTAACTGCCCCAATGTGATTTAGTGAAATAGAGACACCAGAAGTTGTTATCTGAAGGTTCATCCAAGTCTGTGTACCACCACTGGCATATTATATAAACCATCAAAAAATTCTAGGGAAAACAGACTATTCAGAGTTTTTTGGAGTTGAGACTCAGTCTGATCTTTATCCAAAAATTACATTTTTTAATATTGTAAAAGTATTCTCTCAGTACTAAGTTAATCTGAAAATTCATAGTACACTTTTGACAGTGGCCAATAGCTGATTTTTAGAGAAAGAAGGATGAGTAAGAACAGTATAGGATAACCTAAAGATATCAGCAAGCTTTAATTACTTCCAGATTTTTAGCGTTAACGTAGTATTTATTTCTCCAAATTCAAATAATTAATCTTTTGGATTTGTATTATCCTTTTTTATAAATATGGAGGACAGTTTTCATGTGACTGATTTTCTTTCCTTTGAAAGGCTGAAGTTGTGCCAGTTTGCTCTTCCATGCTGAAGGATCAGGCTTATTTTATTTATTCCGGAAGGAGATATTTGTTAGAAACATGCTTCTGTTTCGATTTGCTCATTTTGAGCTTGACTGCACTTTGAAAAATACTGTCTGTAGTCCAACAACTGTGTATCTGCCCATAATTCATGAAAGGACATAGTAAGCTCAAGCATAGACATGGTCCAGGAAGTTTCAGGACAAAATGATAAAATACTGCTCACTTCACTAGTTATACTTTTGAGGACTCAGATTATCAGTGCTGCAATTATCTGGAATGAGTTTATCTTCTCTTGAAATGTGATACTAGGAATCATATATCTGGTATTTATATTTTTCTTGTTACAGAAAAATGTAATCCCCTTGCAATCATTAATGTTACAATCCTCAAAATACCAGGGAAAGGTTGGGAAATATTGTTATATTGAACAAATAGAAAAGCTCACATGCAGAAAAAGTAAATCTCTTAGAAATATTTAGGTACACAAAAAAGTGTAAAATAGCACAAAGTGGTCTGTAAGAGCACCGTGTCTTATGTGGCGAGGTTGGCAGGGACTAAGGCAAGTGAGAGTGCATAAGCTTGAAGTGCTTAGTCTGATCTTATTTGTTTGTTTATTTCAAAGAAGACCAGAAACAGGAGAGGAGGAGAGTGCTTATATCCACTTTTTCTATGGTCAGATGAGTCAGCAACTCTGGCCTTACTTTTCAATTGAGCCTTCTTAGTCTGCAGGAACATAATCTAGCTACTGGATTACTGTGCCAGGGAATGCAAGGTAGCGCTGTGACCTGTACGCTAATCCAGATTTTGTATGTAACCTTGGATAAAAGCAGAAATTATTTCAAAATGAGAAGCCATGTTTTGACTCTGCTTACAAAATAGACAAAATATTAAATTTCATAGATACTTGTTGCCTTATTTCTCCCCATAAGACACTTAACCCAACTGAAAAGCAGCCTAATCTTTACAGTGGGAAGTGAGAGCACCCCTCAATGCACTCTTCTGTCAAAGGAGCAGCAGTGTCTCCTGGACCTTCACTGCATCAAGACAAGTGCAAACTTAAAATATCTTCTGACTCTTAGTACCCAAATGCCTTTGAATAACACTCTGGGTCTCATATGCCTATCTTGTACTTCAGATATCTAAGTGCATTTTTGGATCTCACTACTAATATTTATTGATTTCAACAGTACTTAAATGCTGTGGTGCTTCTGAAATTCTATTCATCTTCCATCTGTATTTTTAGAGAGCTGTTGCTTTTAAAACCCATCACACAGCAAAAAAATCTGAACCTAGATTAGCTGAATCACAGGATGGCAAATCTAATCAGTGATGTGGACTTCCTCACTAATCATGCATCTTCTAATGTACAGACAGTTAAATAAAGTCTATTCCAATAGCTTGAGTAAGTCCATATACTTACTTTAATACAGCCCAGTGAACCAAAATGTCACTTGATGAAAATAACTATTTTACGCTCTGTATGCCATTTTTATTTACAGAAATTTTAATTTCTTTTTGATGTATTCAATTTTTCTTTTTATATTTTTTTCTCCATGGAACAATTAGACTTAGGTTAGAATATATGGAAATACAGCTGGTGTCTATTCACTCAGTTTTTATGTTAGCACAAAGGCATTGATCTTTTTAGGAAAATTTATTTTAAAAATCCACTCAATACATATTAGGGTAAAAACCTTTTATGATTAAAAATTTATTTTTCATTGTACAGGTAGTAATAACAACAGCAACAACACAGGGGGATTTTTGGTCAAAAAAAAGGTAATTTAAACATGTTGAGGCAGGACATGAATTATCTGTCTTTTAGTTATGACTGTTACTTTGACCAGAAACAAAATCCCAAAACCCACAGAAATCCTGTAAAACTGTGTTCTTGAAAAGATGATTTCAGCTACACTGCATTTCAAAAGAAGAGCAAATAGGAAAAGCTCCATACACAAAACATACAAGAACACTATGTACGGTATGTAATCTTGGAAACCCTGTGTTACACTGAAGTTGAAAATGGTTGAAAAAGAACAGCAAAAGCCAAAATGGTCCAAGAAAAAAGAAAAAAGCTCCAGAAGTTTTGTTCGCAAGCTACACGCTTCTCGTGGAAATTGGTATATTTTTTGCCCCTACTTCCTAATAATAAGAGAAACAAGAGTATGAAAAGAAAGAAGGAAGAATGAGAGACTGAAAGAGAGAAGAGGAGAGAAGGTCATCAGTCCTTGGTCCAGACCACTTGGGCTTTGTGGGAGTACCTTTTTATAAGTAAGTTTTCCCCACCAGGGGCTTAGGTTTCTCACTCCTCATGCAAATGAATTAGCATGCGCAGTCCATTCTTCTGGAGCTTTCTGGAAACAGGCTGGGGGGCCTTGAGGGTCTCTTGTTGGCCTTGTTCCCCCTCTATGGATCTTGCCCCCCTTGATCTCATTCCTGCACTTCCACTGCTCTGTGTTATGCAATCTCCATTGACCAGAACAGTGCCTCAGAAAAATGCTGCCTTACCTCCCCTTTCCAGCCACATACTGTTCTAACTTACCCACGGGAATGGCCATCATTGTTTGAGGCAGAGCAACACATGAACTCTTCGCTGTCCAGGTTTATTACAGTAGCACAGAGAAGCTGTGGATGCCCCATCCATGGAAGTGTTCAAGGCCAGGTTGGATGAGGCTTAGAGCAACCTGGTCTAGTGGAAAGTCTCTCTGCCTCTAGAAGGGGGGTTGAAACTCAATGATCTCTAAGGTCCCTGTGGCAGGGCATATCACCCCTCTCCCACCACAGGTAGCCGGTGCAGATAGGAGAGAGAACTCAGGCAGACAATGTCCAACAACTGTCCTCTCCTGGCGCCAAAAGGTCTGCCAGCTGAACAGATATGTGAAGAGATAAATGAACATAGGTGACCAAAAGGCCTGTTTTTATACTATAAAAGTACTACAGTTTAACACAAAGGCAGAAGTCTCTTACACACTCCTTGGGAACCTGTGAGAAGGTTTCTCCTCGAAGCTTGGACGCGACTTCAGGACTACTTTTCTGGAAATTGAGGGAAAGGATTTTTGATGTGTACTCCATCAAAGAATTGAATGGTAAGAAACATCGAATCCTAAGTTATAATATTTCTTGGCTAGCTGTAAATTTAATGGTACCTTTGACTCTACGTGCAATGCTAGTGTCTCTTTTTGTCTTATCCCTGTGTAGTAATAGTCTGTTTTAAGTCTTATATCTGTTAGTTTTGTGTCTATTAATAAATAATTCATTTTATAATAGACTGAATCAGCCATTATTAAAGAACTTGAGAATGACAGTCGGTTTTTGGAGTGCTGGACACTTCAATAACACGACTGCCTGCTGCCAGAGACCTGGGCAAAAGGAAGGGACTGATTTAAACCCACATCATTCATTCATAACAGTCTCTACTAACCCAAACCATTCTATGATTCTGTGAATGTTTTAAAAGATATCAAGACAGATATCTTAAGTGGTTTATAAAGATTCATAAAGGACAAAATGACTGAGACCTCAGCAGTGACATTCACGTAAGACACGTTAATTATAGATTTCTTGTCAATCAGTATTATGGTATTTTAACGCTATATATAATGGTTATGGTTTATATAACCATATATATAAAAGGGGCCGATTGAATCAAGAAGAAAATGTAGTGTTATACTGAACAAGGGGCAGCATAAGAGACAGCAGAACCTGAGTCAATACTAGCTGCATTATATTTCCCTTCTTCTACAACATAACACATATTTTTAAGGTACTGCAAGGCAGTAGAAAAAATCAAAGATTACTTAGCAATTTCCAATAATGAAGGCAAAACAAAAGAATCATGTGACAAAAATCTTCTTTTCCTGCTTTTACTTGCTATCTAGGTCAAGTAACTGGCATGTCAGCATAAGTAGTACCTTATGTCTCATTTAACAAAGCAGATACATACAAACCAAAACACGCTTTGGCATATAACAAGGTAGAAGATCTGTATAGGCATTCATTCTGTCCATTCTGCATCTCCATCTTTCATTGTTGCCTTTTTTTTTTCCAAGGTCTGGCTTGCTGCAAGATTATTTCTGTGAAAGGAATTAAAATATAAACAGTTTTTCTCCCTATCTGTGACATAGCCTCTCAAACTGACAAAAGCTAACAGGTTTATCTGTGGGAAAAGAACACTCTTCATAAAAATTAAAATTTGTGCCTGCAGGTCAGAGAGGGAGCCTTTGTCTCCCTGTACAAAATACAAAGATGACACAATGACATTTATCTCCGTGGGGCTTCTCTAACAACATTTCTAATGGAGAACAATATATTATACATCTCTAACAAAACACTAAACTGACTGCAGGTCTCAGAAAATGTTTTTCTAAATGTGTGATACATTGCACAATACACTACAGACATTGAAACTACCCACATTAAGTTTTTGTTCAATTAAATTAGAATAGATTAGATGTCACTCATGAATTTTCTTCTGCTCTTCTACAGTAATTCATTTAATTGGCCTCAATGATCAGCTCTGGGTTTTCTCATCTCCAGTGAATTTGTTCTGCCCAGGAGCAGAATTTGCAAGAGATATATCAATTCTGAACACTTTTCTTCAGTTCACTCCAGGTTCTCAAGTAATTACATGACTAGACATGCATTTCAGCAAAAGTCACCAAAAAAAAACGTCATCCAGACAATTTAAAAAATATTATTTCTTTAAAGTTCCTAATTAATTTCTACCTATTCAGCAAGGTAAGTCTTTAAATTTATTTCACATCAGATTATTTTCCATCAGGTAATGTCCACAGTTAAAAGAATATAACCAGCTACAGTATTGCAGTTAGCACATGATATTTCTGTTTGAAAACAGTGTATATACAGAGTTAACAGCAATAGTGTACGACAATATTGCTAAAAGTATGGATCAGTAGAACACAAGGATCACACTGGGTTTTTGATGGGTTTTCTTTTAAAAATACTATTTAAAGCAGAGCAGGATGGGCAGTAGGAAACTTTCACAAGAGGGAGAAAAAGGAAGAAAATCATGCCTCTTTAAAGCTAGACCCAGAGAGGCTAAAAAAGCACAGATGGATTTATATCTCTTTCCATTATATTCCTACGTGACCTCTTAGACTGGCCACAAAGTAAAAATATTAATTACAGAATTCTTACCTACATTTTATAGGAAGGATTGATTGAACTAAATTTTTTGTGAAAATACGAAATCCAGGTATTTTTATGAAATAATTTTGAGACTGTTTAGTATAACAGTAAACGTCAAGCTTAATACCCAGAGACAGAAACAGTAATCAGAGCTAAGAAAGATGGCAGGAAGGTGAAAGGAATTTTTGCAGCTGGGAGTCTCTGTTCTCAGGAAGGACTTTGGACTCTGACATCTGTCAAAGGTGCAACACAGCAAGATGCAAGCAATCAAGATTTCTGGTGTGTGTTGGGATAACTTTCTGGTACAAGTTATCACGGTGATGCACATGGGAGCGGGCGCGTACTCTGAGCAATCTTTAATGCCTTCCTAAACATGTTTTTATATCCTGTACCATATGCATGTTGGTTTGTTCTCCGTATGAAAATACATATAGGAAGTTCTATTAAGTCTGTGAAAGAATTGTATTTCTGAACTTAAAACTTTCCAGTTTATACTAGAATACAATTTGTTTTATGGTTGCTGTCAACAGGAACAGAAAATTCTCCAAGTGCCACCTTTTTCTAACATGGATATTGGTCAGTTGGTTTTAAAGCTGATGAAATAGAGCAAAACAATTGTTAGATATTAGAGGACTTAGGAATTCTCTTTTTATGTAGTGACTGTTTCTTTAATTAAAAAAACAGACTTGATTCATTTATTCCTGATTGAGTAATCTGCCAGTGAACCAATCTGGAGCTGCACTTGAATTTTCTTAATACCCCTCAAAATGGAGATTTCATAGCAGTCTGCAATGAACTGTCAGCTTGTTGCAGGATCAAAGCAGTAATCATTTCTCTCCTCATCTAAGCTGTGCATTTCAGAGTTAATTTATGCCTCAGCAGTCCTCTAGAGACAAGCAAAGAACCATCTAGAATGGATGGAACTAGAAAGGTGCTTCTAGAAAATCCAAACATACTTAAAAAGGCTGATGATATCTGGATTTAAGTTTGGGTCTACCTATCAGGAGAATACTTTGGAATAGATCCAGTGCCGGTCATTTCCAAAGGGTGCAGTTCTTCAGGAATAAACTGCTCCAGTGCTCCATGGGGTCACAAGTCTTGTCATCAAACCTGCTCCAGGAAGGGCTTTTCTCTCCACAGAGCCACAGGTTCTCCCAGGAGCCTGCTCCAGTGTGGCCTTGCCATGGAGGCACAGGCTCTTTTGGGCATCCATCTGCTCCAGTATGGGGTCCTCCACAAATCGGTCTCCACAAATTGCTGGTGGATATCTGTTCCACTTTGGACTTCCATGGGCTACAGGGGGACATCTGCCTTCCCATAATCTTTATCATGGGCTGTAGGGGAACCTCTGAAACCTGAACCATCCCATTCTTCTCCCTCTTAAGTCACCTTGGTGTCTGCAAATTTGTTTCTTACTTTTTTTTATTGTCACTTTTCTCTCCAGGTTACATTTGCGCAGGAGACTTTTTCCGGTCCTTAACTATGTTATCCCTGAGACAGTACTATCACCACTGATGGGCTTGACCTTGGCCAGCAGCAGGTCCATTCTGGAGCTGACTGGCATTGGCTCTGTAGGACATGGGGGAAGCTTCTGGCAGCTTCTCAGATAAGCCACCCTCGCAGCACCCCACATCCAAAACCCTGCCATGGAAACCCAATAAATTCCACACTCACTTCTGTGAATTAGGTATTTAAGAGTTATCATTAAAATACACATTCATCACACAATCTTCTCAAATTTCACAAACTTCACTCACATAAAAAAGAATTCCCCACACCAAAATCGAAATAACATCATCACAACGCTGAATGAAAGTAATTTACACTCATTCCACCCCTTGTCCCATCACCACAATATGACAACTGAAATTTCCATGATCATTTCAGTCTTCATTCTCTAGCTCCATTCAGTCCATATTTTGCCCATTACGTCTCCTTGTCTTGAATTCCTCAGGCCCTACACTGTTCACCAGAAAGAACCGTGGTGGGTTGACTTTGGCTGGATGATAAAATGATCTAATGCTTGGACCGTCTGCTTCCCCTCCCTCCAAAATCTTCTCCTCCATAAGAGATTAAAATGTGGAGATGTTCCTAAAAACATAAGCATACGTTTTTGTGAGTTTTAAGCTCAAAGTTTAGCATCAAAAACCATCATTATATGAAGTGATAATCTAGAATAAAGTATCTTTTCTTGTATGTTATCAACAAGATGTTGACAGACTGCTCTTGTATCAGCCTGCCTTATCTTGGATCGCTTACCAGCTTTTTTCACCCCTCAAACTTTGTGTCAGAGGAGACATAATTTCTCATCTTGCATGCATAGTAAAGCTGACATTAAGGTACTTAACCTGACTATAACTTAGCACAGTGTGCTGCAGCACATTTACAAATGCATCATTATGGACTATGATCCTATTTTCAAGAAATACTTAATTTCATTGACATGCCATTTATAATAGGGAAGATAAATACTTTGTGGAATATATTGAATTCGTCAGGCTAGACTGTTTTAGAGGTCTTTGTTAGATAATAAAGTGTATTCTTCAAATCTTTGTGTAGGATAGATATATTTATTTTGCCTTAAGTAATACACGTCTCAAAATTATATGTGAGGCATTGTCTTGCCTCAGTGTATAGCAACAGAGGTTTTTTTTTCCTAATTATAGAGAAGCTTAGCAGAAAAGAGGAGGGAAAAAATTCTTGGTGAGAAAAATCCATTCAAGAACAGTAGCGAAACTTAAAGCTGGGAAGACTCTACTCTTCAGTTCTTGACAATGAGGATTTTATGCTCTGGTCAAAAGAAAATCAAAAGACAGAAGCCTGTGAAGAGGAGAACCCTACAGTGAAGCAGCAGCTGTCAGCTTCTTGAGGCTGACATGGGTGTACTGAGAATTGAGATTTACAATAGATGAGAGTTTACTGGGTTCTCAAACACCAGTATACGCTATATTTGTGTAGAGACTGAAGGGAATGCCAAACACAAGTCAGTTAATAATGATATTTTTGCTTCAAAACCACCTCCAGCTGGTCTAAATAATTTAGCAAGACTAACCACACTTTGTTTATAAATATCTGCTCCACAGTTGCACAATCCTCTTGTTTTCCAAAGCTTTCAAAGAAAAATATTCAAGATACCAGGAAAACTACACTATTTCTAACTTTAAAGTCAGCAGTCGAGGTGACTTCAAAGACTATAACAAGAATGATCTGCTCACAGAGAAACAGAGGTTTAAGTCAGCTACTTTGATCAGACACAATGATGGAACTGAGCAACAAAAGCCAAAGCTATCTCAGGGACCCCTTATTCTGAAAGTTGTACTTCAGAAATGAGAAGACCTCAACTCAGGTCCTCAACCATAAGTGTTCTGTGGTAATGAAGAACACTTTCATTTTCAAAATAACGGCAAATTTAAATTTTGGAAAGATCTTTTTCTAGATGGCAGAAATCAGGATGAAAACTTTTGTGTGTACAAATAGAAATTAATCAAACTTTATTCATACTTGAACATTCGTTTTAACTACCAGAAGGAAAAATATTTTATAATAATAGAAGTTGAAACTAAAAAGAGTCCCAACGAGTTTATCCTTCATGTGGTCTGCTATGGCTGCTAGAAAAGGTGTGCTTCAACTGTTTCAGCTGTTTTAACCATTTAAATTTAATTTAGGAAAAAAACCCAAAACTCACGTTCTTACGGTTTCCCAAAGGAATCTACTATGTATTGTAACGGGCTTCAGTAGAAAATGGATTTCAGTACAAAATTTTCATGCTTGGATTCATCCCACTATTTCTAGAATTTCCACTTATTTCTCAGAAACAACAATTTATTGAAGAGGAGTACTGTGATCTTGACACGACTGAAATACATATAAGTTGTGATGGTTTTCTCTTAACAGTCATTGATTATGTATTCCATTAATCATTGCATGATAAATGAAGGTGGTAAAATACAGGATAGAGTTTTCAATTATGTCTGTGGTGAGACACACAATCTATGCAAAAGTATTTTATGTTTTGTTTTGCTTTACAAAATCTGTATAGTTTTGATATGCTGCAGTCTATTTGGAGAGTGTTGGATTTCTCCCTGCCTGTTGGTTCCATAATGTTAAAGAAAAATGAAGCTCTAGAACTGACAGGAGAAAAATGTGTTCTTAATTTTGGACCATTCAAGTGAAGAATCATGAATGCCCTAGACTGATAATTACAGCACTGCTTTGTGAATGCAAGCAGATGAATTCCACCTCTCTTGCATATATAATTTAGGAGTTTTAGCCAGTGAATTTGCAAAGTGAACTGAAAGACCTGGAAGCAAATATGTAAATGCTGTGCTACCTTTTTTACCCTCTGTAATCTGTACATTTGTTTTATCTGAACCTATAATTTGTCCATACCTGACTACAACAATCCCACACTTTATAAAGGAAAAATAGAGGTTGACATCTCTTTTCATTGTATCCCCAGTAAAATCCCATCATGTTTCACTTCTGTAGTATCATACAGTGAAGTAGAAGTGGTCTTGGTGAAAATGACTAAATCTAGTTATTCACTCCCTTAGCACAAATTGTTATTTTGGAGTAAAGAACAAGGAGGCTGCTTTTCCAACTCCTTGTTAAAATAATATCACCATGTTGTTTCGTCCTACTTTCAGGAGAGAACTGAGTGTCTTAAAGTCTGTGTTGATGTTGACAAGGTGAAGCCCTAGTTCAGGTGGCTTCTGGTATAGAAACGTCTCTAGACTTAGTTTTTCAAATGATCTTCATTCAGACTGGGGGAAAAAGAATATATCTGTAGCCTGATAACAGGGATATTCCTCCAAGGAGGAAAAAGAAGAAATAATATACTTGAATCTTGTGAAATAAGCTTCCTTGCTTTTGGGAAAATATTTCAACCAGAATTATATGTTTTGCACTTCTTTTGATTGAACAAAAGTATTTGGAGTTGCTGAATGATTCTCACAGACTAAAACAAGTATAGTGCAATTCAATTCTTTTGATGTAAGATGTTTTCCATGTCTACCACAACATCAGATAATTTTCCTAAGTTCAGATATGTTTCTGAAAATGTGTGGGCATCCAAATTTAGGCAAGTAGTTCATACTGGAGGCAGTCATTTATTTTAGACTGTTCAAGTTGAAGTAGTTCTGGAAAATAGATTCTTTAGTGTTTTTTTATGAGATCTACATACCTTGACCTTCCTAAATGCCTAAATACTTGACTTGGGTTAGTCTAAAGTAATTTAGATAGCTTTAAGCATTTAGTCTGCACCTTAAAACATTTCCACGTAAGGGTTCCATGAGCTTAGGCAAGCCAGTCTTTCAGAACATAGTATAATTGCATAGGACTTAAGGAAGTGACACTCTATTTCCATAGTCAAACAGCTCATTCATTGTATACTGAGACTGTGAAGAGAAAAGGAATTTTTGCCATGATACTTGAAATTACTTTGACAGCATTACATATTGTAAAGAAAAATTTTATATTCTCCTTTACTCATAATAAAGCATTTAATACATTGTTTCACCCCAGGCATGATCATCCTCCCAGTGAAATAGTGAAAAATTTTTATTGACTTCACTTATTTTACATAAAAAATAAGGAAATATTACTTAACTCTGTAGAGTCCTAAGAGATTTATTTTTAGGGGATGACAATTATGCATGCTATTTTTATATTTTAAAACATGAAGTGCAGCTATTTTTGGATTTTGAATTTGATAGTAACAAACATCAGTTTATTTTTAATTGCATAAAATTTAAATAAAAACCACCAAATTAAATGAGGGTGGTCATGTGTTTTAAGACACATTGTTAAAGGTAAGAGATACTGTGCAGCTGTCAAAACTTGCTGTCAAATTGGGAAGTCAATATTTTGTAAAGCAATCTGTCAGCTTTTAAAATGCAATGTAACTAACTTTTGTATCCTTGTATTTCTGTGCAGTGTTACAACAGCTACAGCTCGGTGGCTGCTTTGAATTTGACAACAGAGCCATTAATGTACAACTCTGCGAAAAGCCACAGCCTGCTCTTGTTTTAAGATTACTTCAAATGGACCCTTTGAACCTTTTCTAACATCACACCGTCACTGTCAGAATAGAAACTATACAGATGTACTCAGTTATAGTTTTGGGAATAATTTGCTGTCTTTTCCTTAAGTTGTCAAAAAAAACCAAAAAAAAAACCAAAAAAAAAACCAAAAAAAACCAAAAACCAAAAATCAGTAAGAGTCATCTGCAACAGTACAGAAATTAATCTAAAATTCCAATATATTCTTGTGGCCCAAGGAAGGTGATGTACAATGATGAGATGATAACAGTGACCATACAAAATGGGATTGAGATTCGTTGCTGGAGTTTTAGTTTCCGCTTCTACTATTTACTGAACTTGAAACTTGTCATGTGCATCATTTTGCAAGCATGAGATGTATGATTGCATCTTTAAAATAAGAATAACTAAATGAGCTGTGCTAGAGGACCTGACTTTTCAAAATGAATTTTAGAATCTGTGTCCCTTGTGATAACCAAGCCCCAGCAGGATTAATGGCATTTGCTCTCTTCAAAAATGAATTATGAACATATAACTAGTGTTCATGATTAGCATTTGAACAGAAAATACTATTGAAGACATTGCAAGGAGTAGAAATACTACTTGGAAATTCCTGACTTGCCTCTCACAGTTATTTCTTTAGGTTCTGTATATTCCTATGAGTGAGCTACAGCATGAATTTGCTGTGTTCTGTCTTATCCTGCTGGGTCTTTTTCATTTTGACAGGTAATGGTGCCTTAGGTTTTAACCTTTAGGGATTTCTAGATATGTCTGGATTGCATTTCTCTCTTTTTCTTCTATTCTGTGGTCCTCTTTAAATACAAAAAACCTCATTAAATGGTTCAAGTTTAAACATACAAGAATGACCATAGTCATCTTTGATTATCTTTCTTAAATTGGCACCCCTAAGAAATGTGGGGTTTTTTTGCAGGCACAGAAATTTAATCATAAATCCTAACCTGCAGTTTTATAAACTGCATCTGTTTACATGTATATTTCTTATGTAATATAAAGATAAGACTGTTTGAAATTCCCACTGCTGGTTACAGAATACCAATAAACAAAATACAGTTCCTGTCTGCTAATAAAGATGCATTATATAAAAATAATACATTGATGTAAAAGTGGTTTATTTTCCAGTAATAAGAACTGCCTATATCTTAACTATGCTTCACACAGAATGTTTCTTGAAGTTGGAAATTTCAGCGACCTCCCTTTTCTACATGTTTTCAGATACTAGACTACCTTTTCCACATCAGGATTAAGTCACACTTTTTGTTCACCATGAGACCTGGAGTAGCACCTCAGAGGCACCTACCATTACTCCCTTTCTATCCATTCCAGCAATATGTGCAGTTTAGCTAAATCAAAGAAAAGTTACAAATTTTTTTCTTCCACAGTTAACCCAGGCACTTGTACAACTCGTTATCAGTACTAAATAAATCATTCAGGCCTTTTTTGTGACCATGAGACAGATAGTCCATAAGCAGCTCTTTAACAGAAATCATAAAATTGCAGTGGTAGTTCTGTCTGTCATCCAACAGTTCTTTCAAGAATGGGTTCAAAAAATGGTCCTTTACTAGGACCAAGGAACTCCAAATTTTCTTACATATCCTAAAACCTGCTGAAATACAGACTCCTTCAAAGGCAAAAAAAATATGAAAACATATGTAGAGAGAACGTTATAGAGCATATATTAATACTTACAGATTTTCTAGACATTTCAGATAACTCTGTATAAAAGAAGGTTTCTAATTTAAATTAAACCATAAAAGATTTAAAAGGAAGAAGAATCAAAGGCTAAGTGCAAGATCCACATGGGTCAGGGCAATCCCAAGCACAAATTCAGGCTGGGTAGAGATTGAGAACAGACTGAAAGTAGATGCGAGGAGAAGGACTTGGGAGTGCTGGCTGATGAGCAGCTCAACATGACCCAGGAATGTGTGCTTGCAGCCCAGAAAAACGACGTGTGTCCTGGTCTGCTCCAAAAGCAGTGTGACCAGAAGGTTGAGGGAGGTGATTCTCCCCATCTACTCTGTTCTTGTGAGACTCCACCTTAAATACTGCATCCATCTCTGGGGTCCCCAACATGAAAAGACACAGGCCTGCTGAAGAGAGTCCAGAGGACCGTGAAGAAGATCAGAATGCTGGAGCACCTCCCCTGTGAAGACAGACTGAGACAGTGGGGGCTGTTCTGCCTGGAGAAGAGAAGGCTTCAGGGTTATCTTATTTCAACCTTCCAGTACCTAAAGGGAGCCCAAAAGAAAACTGGAGAGGGACATCTTAAAGAGCATGTAGTGACAGGACAAAGGGTGATGGCTTTAAATTACACATAAATGTTACTACCATTGAGCACAGCCTCAGAACCCTTTCTTCCTGCAGTTCTTTTTTTGCCTTATTGTAGGGGACTATAATTAACTTCTCACTTTCAGAAAAATTCAGAGACAAACTATGTTTGCTAGTAGCAGTGTCATTATAATTTCAGGGTAGTCTGACATGGTAAAGAGTCAGAATTTTTTCTTGAATATAATAGTCTATTTAAAACTTCTGCTCTCTTGACCAATAAGCCTCAGAAGCAAAGCCAAGAGGACAGTATATTCACTGGAAACTGGAGATTCACCAAGGTTTGTTTTTGTTTATTATTTTAGTGAATTACAATCAAACATGATGCATCACTTTACCTGAAAAAACATACTTGATAAATATTGGTAAATGAAGAATGCCATGTAATTAAAATATTTTACTTAGGAAATGATAGATATTTTCTTAGAATACTTTTTAAAAAACCCTACTTTAAAATGGTAAATTAATTTTAATGTAAATCTAATATTCTTGAAGCAATTTTAAAAATTCAAGTGACACAATAAGCAAAACATTCTGTTCCATACTAAACAAAGGTTTTATTCCCACCTGACTAAGAAAAACTTGATTGGTTTTAGTTCAAGCTAGCTCCACTCACCAGTTTACTTTTTTGGCTTTAGGGAACCTAAAATTTTTTTATTTCTCTCTAATAACATTTGGTTCCACTGAAAGACAACAGAAGGAAGTTTGAGAGACAAAAATAAACAGAATGTGAGGATGCCTCATTTCAAGACATTTAGAAGTAGATACTAAAAAGTGTCCACAAATACGAAAATTGTGTGAACTTCACCTTCTCTGCTCTCAAAATAAAAAAACAATTTTAAGAGCAAATCTGCAAAATTCTTGTACTAATTCACTGTCTGCATACACATGTTAATGGATGTGGTGAATAGGTTGTGAATGACAGTGCTCTGCTTAATGGAGATGAGTAGACGCACTCTGCACACTTATGAAATAATGCGTGTTTTGCTGACTAAGGCTTGAGACTAAATGCTCTATGTAAAGCTGAGAGGAAAAAAAAGCAATCTGGTTAATTAATTAATTATTTTCCAGGGAACTGCTTAAATAAAAGAATATTGGTCAATACAAAATAATTATTAATAAGTTAATGTTTTAGTATCAGATGAGGTCAAAACATTTTTAAAATGATATGCATACAAATGACCTAATAATCATTTATATAATAAGTCTGTTGAAGACTTTCTGTAACAGTATATGTAACTGGACAGCTGTGCACAAACGCAAGCATATATTTACATCTTTTAACTCAGTTCTATTTGGAGTGTAATGTGATACTGTTTGCATCACACTATAAGCGGTAAAACTGCCTCTTTCAAGAACTCATTCCCATAAAATGCCATTTACAACAGATGGAGGTAGAAATAATGCATTAAATAAGGAACAAATATTTACAGCTCTCAGCATATCATGGGCATCCATTAAAATTCAGCCTGCAGTAGGACTAGAATATATTCTTACTGATGTGGTATTTTAGTGTTTGAAGAAAGCATGTCTTCTCTGCTGTTACATTTGGCATATGATGTCAATTTTTTCCAATAGTAATAAAAATTACTTGTTTTCTGACATTTCAGATGAATACAGGTTCTTAATAAGATCATAAAGCCATAGAAAAGATTTGTCAAATTCTTTAGTCCACCTTTCATAAATACAGAATATTTTTTCCTAAAGTGTGTGGTTCTGTAAATAATATAGGATATTTTGCACAGATCTTTGAAGGACTGAGTTTTAAAGGTAGCAAAAAATATTTTTTCCCAAAAAACCTATTTCAGTTATTTAGGGGGACAGTCCAAACTTTGTTTTAACTTCCTTTATATTCATCAGAGTTGACTGAACTATAAACTATGTTTCAGCAGCTAAATTATGTATTTTAGGGTAAAATTCTTTTAAATGTTTGTGATTGACTCACGCAAGAGAAAAGGTTCTTGGAAACAGTCAGTATGGATCAAGTAGGGATGAACTAATCAGTCTAATCAATTTCTCTGATTAAATGTCCAGATCTTCATACGAAGAGAAAGCAATCCAAGGATCTCCCAATACCTTTGCAGAGTATATTAAGAATATGGATTCAGAATTTCCACAGTAGTGCATGACAGGAGAATTGGAAGCAATAGGCATTAGTTGAGACAGGAGAAGCTGTATCTGAATTTAAGGAAAACTTTTCCACCATTAAGAAACAGAAGAGGTTGTCCAAAGACATGATGAAGTCTTCATCTTTGAAAGTTTCCAAGATCTGACAGAACCAAGTGCTGAGAAACCCAGTCCAATATCATAGATAAACCTGTTTTCAGCAGGAAGTTGGATCAACAACCTCCTCAGGTCCCTTCCAATCTTAAAAATTCCATGATTCTAATTAGGGATAATCAGGTGATGGACCTGAAAAGTATGTCCTGATCTGAACTAAAGTGATAATACAGGTGCATCCCACAGACATAGACTGTATACTGAATCAGTGTTGATATGGGAAGTAAAGGAAATAATGCATCATAAACTCAAGTTCTTTGAAATTGTTGAAAAGCATTTAGATGAAGACAATAATGCTGCAATTGCACTCATGAATTTAAAAAAGAAATTTGGACACTGACCTTCACCAGACTTTGATAGAAACAGATAAGAGGCATGATCTCTTCATGGTTAATATATTTTGAAGGTAAGAAACAAACATAGAAATAAATAATTAATTTTTTAAGGGAAGAAGATCGACAGCATACATCTGTGCTATGGACCCTAATGTGAAGGTATTATGATCTCACAAAACAAATGGGAAAATAATGGACAAAATTCAACGGTCCTACCAAATTATTCAAATTAATCAGTGTAATGCTGGCTTTAAAATATAATTGGATAATGAAATAACAGGGGAAATTCAGTATTAATAAAAACAACATAAAGAGTATTTAGAAAAGCAGTTCTAATTATGCATGCATAATTAGCAATGTCTGAGTCATTAAAAGTCAGAAATCAAACCTTAGAAAGACTTCTGAACATGTTCTGAAATTGTCAGTGACAGCTGGAAGTGGTACTAGAATGTTAGGAAGCAAAACCCAATATAATTATATCATTATGTTAATCTTTGATGCACCTGGATCTTCAATATTGTGATCAAGTCTAGTCTCCATGTTTCCAAATGAACCAAAAAGATACAGAACACATTGACAAAATGATCACTGAAGTGGAAATCGGTTTCTGAGATTCCCTGAAATGTGAATGAAAAAAGGGAAATAATGACACATTAGAGGATAGTAAATAGGTCATGCAAGACTATCAGGAACAGATATAGTCAAAATAAGCTGTAATAAAGGTCTGTAAATGTCATGTGTGGTATAAAAAGGCTGAATAGCAAAAGCCCACCTGTTACACATCTTATCTCAGGAAGGAGGCAGCAACCAATGTAATAATAAAACAGTAGAAATGAAACAATAAGAAATACTTTTTCACCTGCTAGAAAATTGCATCACAGAGTTTAGAATACAGTGGGGGCCTCCAATATAAATATCTTTAAGGGTAATTAAACACACTCAAGTAAGAGAGTTCCATCAAGACCTACAAAATCCGAAAGTCTTAATGGAAATATTCAGCTCTGAAAACTGCTAAACCTCTAGTTGCCAAAAGTTAGAAAGCTATTTCAAGGAAATGGCATCTTCTGTATGTGAAACATCCCTGTTATTTTTTTTTTTAAGACTTTAAATTGATATCCGAGGCTTCCACAACAGATTATATTTTTTTAATGACGAATGCCTCTTTTGCCTAATTTTGATATACCATAGAACTTCATTTCAAATCCAATGTATTGGTAAGGGTTAAATTGCATATTTAGATTTAAACATGCCTTTAATGAGGTAAAATCAGCAGAACATAAGTGTATCTTTGAGTGTCTTGACTTGGAAAAATTATTATTTCTCATTTTAACTGTGACATGGGTCCTTATTTTAGAAGTTGATAAGCATACTACCCATCTTCCACAGACTGTTATAGATGCTGGCAACCCAAAAAAATCCCATTTTTTTAGAATGCTTGAGACAATCCATGCTCACGTAAATCTTGTACTTAATTATTACATGAGCAATACATGATCATTACATGAGCAACTTCTACTAAAGATAGGTTTCTTTTCTATTGCTCCCCTGCAATAACTCTCATATGAGAGAGCCTGCTGATAGCGATCTGTGCTAAATGACTGATCAGTACACAGACGTTAGTGACTTTGCAGCCCTGCAGGATAGCAATCCATCTCTGTATCTAACACCCGCTTAATGGACCACAGGACATTTCTAAATCTCTCTACTGACATATTTGAGAAGGCCACCCTAGTGTTAAGCAGCAATGAAGCTGGTTTTATTGAGACAAGACTTTCTATTTGCCTACTGGAAAACAAAATTTGGTGCATGTAAAACCTCTTTGAAGCAACTGTTGATGTTTTTCAGTACCTGCGGTGAAGATTAAATTAGCAGCCATGGGATGTGTTTGTTTTTTTCTCGGCTGGAAACAAAACACACATTTTTTTCTACAAAGAACTCGCTCAATGATTCTTGTTTCTCTTGGGAATATTTAGTAATGGATATATTTATAAACTGACTATGTATTTCTTACTGGTGCATGCATATCTAATATGCACAGCAACCTTGACAAGATCAAAATTTTAAAATACCAACAATTTTTTATAATTACTTTCATATTATCTCCTCTATCATATGCACATGGGTTCATTGTTTGTTTTCATAAGTCCTGAGGAACCTCCTATTTCAAAGGTTTAGACAGCAGTCTTACCAAAATCCTAAACTCAGAAGATCCCTCTTTGTTCCACATGATGTACATTACTTTGGAAATATAAGCCACTCACATACTTTCATCTTCCCAAGTAAATGTCAAAGTTTACATGTTTATAGTCTGATAATTTTCTCTTATTCTCTGTTCATTAATTTCCTTTTGTGTCTTTTTTCTTTATCAACTCCTTCCTTGTTCAGAAGGTGTCAGTAGCATTTAGAAACATTCCAAATAAAACACACATTTTAAAGTGAATAGTGGCAGTGAATTACATAGAACCTACCAAAAAAAATAAAATCATAATCTGCCAAAATAATGTAGTCGTGTTCCTGTATCTTCCTAGTAGTCTCTTTGTCCTCTCCTGTTTTAAAATCTGCATTTTTTCATGTACCTACTTCAAAAGGTGCAGTGTTTTTTTGTCATCATACAGTTTTCTGACTACAATGGGATTATAAACCTAAATTAGCTGGTATTTGGAATAATAATAAATTGGAAGGTTGTTAGTAGACAGAATAAAGGAGGCAGCAATACACTTAGTTATTTGAGCAAGAAAAATTTTCTTATCTGAAAGTGCCTCACAAAGAATGTAGATAAATATATTTATTTTGATGGCTAATAGTAAAATATGAAAACATAGAAGATATAACTGTATTAAATACTGAGTTTCATAGCAAATAGAAATGAGTGGCATATCCTAAAACTGGAGGTATACGAAATGAAAGTCAGGCACCACACAAAACAAGAAAAGAGATCTATGGTCTTTAAAAAGGCAGGGAGGAGGGGAGGGCAGGGCAGGGAGGAGCATTTCAGATAAAAAAAGAAAGATTTGGGAATACAGAATAGTGACATGAAGGGAAAAGAGAAACATTAACTTGCTTGACCAAGGGTGGAGTGCGTATCTCTGAGAAAAGCAAAACCATAAATTCAAGAGAAGGCTTGGAAAGACGAAAGATGTAAAGAAGATAAAATGAGCACAACCTGTGGAAAGGTAGGAAGTTCCAAGATGAAAATGGTCATACTCAGTCCAAAGAAGAGTTCTATGACAAGTATGGCTCCATGTTCCAGAGAGAAAATAATAATGAACAATGGAATTGGGAGTGATGTATCAAATACAGAAATGACACTTAAAAACTGGAAAATGTTATCAGAAGGAAAGGAAATTAATGTTCTCACATGGAGTAGGAAGAAATAATTAAAAAAAAACCCCAACCTACTAGGAAAAGCTGTGTAAAAACCTAAATGCCACCAGTATCTCAGGGACTTCAGCAACAGTTCCTACTAGAAACACTAGAGAGATTACGGCAAAATTGAATAACCAGTCCATTTGACTGGAATGGAAATTAATGTTTGCTGATAACAGACAGCTACATATAACACTTAATAAAACATAATGATAATTAGGGCTAAGTCATCATTTATTCTTTAGAATTGTTCTGGATTGTAGTCTTGAAATAAGAACAGAATATTGGTCACAGTTTAGTGATGAAAATTTCAACAGATTTATAAAGGTTTAGCAAATAAATATCAGCCATTTAGGAAATTTCATCAGCCAATAACTCAGTGGAAAAGAATTGTGTTAAAAAGAAATGGTTGTGAATATACTGAAGAATATGGGGGTAAGTAGTGTTACTTGACACAAAATAATGAGAGAGGTGAAATATATTTCTTGAGGCAAAACTGAATGAAATACAGGATGATAAGTTTACAAAAAGCAGATGATAGAAAAAAATTTTTTGTTCCAACAATATTACTCAATATTACTTTTATCCAAAGGAAACATCTAATCCATCTGCAATTTGAAAAAATATTATATTTGCAATCATTAATGAAATTCTTAGCTAGACTATGTCAGATAAATATAACTAGATGATCTAATTAGAGAACTGGCTATATAAATATGCGAGAATAAATTTTCCTGTTGAAACTGCTGTGTTCAGTGATATTACTGAGTGTTTCTAACGTTTAAGTTAATAAATATATATGAGCACTTTATATAAATGTTTAGCTACTGTCACATTGACAATGGTTAAAGTTACTAAATGCAGTTACACTCATTTAATATAGATTATATATCTAAAATGTTTACACATGTAAATAGACTCCCACTTTTTAAGGCATTTATTGTCAATTACCATTCCTTTCAATCAATGTTTATTACAATAAAAAGAGATAGAACTAGATTTTCAGATAAAACAGTTCTATCTGCTTCTGCATATTCTCCAATATATAACCTTGTGCCTTAACAATTCTTAAATAAAGTTAATATTTGTCTCTCTTGTTCTAGAGGTCAAATGAGGGCACATTTTGCAGCCTGATTTAAAATTTGGTCATGACAGTTTAGGAAACTATCACCAACTCTATATATGGAAAATATGAAAGTGTATTAGTAATGTCAATACAATGAGGAGGAAAGAGAGAAAAAGATTATGTGAAAGACATGGAAAAAAAGCAGGTAGTCTAAACTATGTATTTTCCCTACAAATCATCTTGGTTTCTTCTATGTAAACCAATGAGTCACACTGACAATCTTTCCAGTGCCTTGAAATAAACAGGTTTTTAAGTTCTAATGTGTCTTATATGTTAACACTGAACGCCTTCTAAAATGTATTTGTGAAGAGGACAAAAAAACTACGAAAGGCAGATGAGAACATATGAGCATAGAACTTTTCCATATTTTTCTTTGGCCTTTGATCTTGTTTTTCCACGTCTTTTTCCTTTTTTTTTTGCTGTTATCTCAGCCACTGGACTTGACATGTTCAGTGTAAAGCCAGCATCCATATCCTGAGCTGATGCAACTAAATTTTTGATCCTAGGCATGAGTATTCAAATAATTCCATTTGCATTACTTTTTCTTTATTAGCTATGATTTTTCTCCGTGGTCCGTATTAATCTCTGTTTTCTCAGTTGTTCATCTTATCAACGCAGGTTTTTTTGTTTTTCAGTATCACTGTTTCTGCCTTTTCCAGCTCATCAACAAATACAAAACTGCGTAACACTTGTTATTTGCTCTAAGCCACAGCCATCTTCTTCCCATTGAGAACAAAATAATTATTCTCATGGGGGTTTTTTGTTTCATTTTAGTCAGTTTTTTGATTTATGATAACATTTGTCTTTTGCATAGCAATAATTTAACTCCAGAATCACAGAGAATCACAGAATAAACTAGATTGTAAAAGACCTTTGAGATTATTGAGTCCAACCTGAGAAATAGCTATTTGTGAAGATTTTGCTAAAAATATCTGAAAAATATCTGAAAATGTTGCATCATCTAGTTCTCTGCTATTCAATATTATCTTCAACTCCGGCAATTTTATTTTTGGTAAGGAACAAAGAGAAACAGAAACTAAGCTTAAGAACAAGAAAGATGTGAAGTTGAATGTCTATAAATGCATAGTAAAATCAGACATTTAGAAAGAAAGAAAAGGCAGCATTAGAAGCAGAGATTCAACATATTATATTCAAATTCTATTATACTATATTACATTCAATGGAAGGACTAAAGTTAAGAATTCTTGCCTTTGTGTGTTAGCTCCACCCATTGATGATTCATTACCATAATTTTAATGGAAAAAAGTACATTTTCTTCCAAATTGCTTGCAAACCATTATCTCTACCTGTCTAAGAGTTTGCTCTCTCTTTATAGCAATGCCTTAGCCATCTATTATTTGACTATATATATATTTAGCTATTTCTTTTGTCCCTCTTATGAAGCTAATGGAGAATAGACTGGAACCCATGAATCTGAAAATTCTATTTTAAAATATTCTGTATTTACATACTATTAAAATTTGTTTGTAAATCTTTCTCCAACTTTTAAGCTGTTGTCACATCTTTTCAGAGATACAGTTGCTTAGTTCTAGGAGGCTTCTATTGTCTATGGTTGGTGATCCTCATTAGCTTGGCTCCAGTAATTCATTAAAGATTTTAAACACATTCTCTGGCATGTAGGACAGTTGACAAGAATGAGGTATCATAACATGTTCATAAACTCTTTCAGCTCACAAAACAGAACGACTTCATTCAAATTTTCTAGCAGGCTGCTGAGAGTAAGTCCTGGATCTCCCTATGTGTTGAATTCTGCCCCGCAATTCTTAGATAAAAAAATAGTTGGAATATGAAAAATTCAAAACACACTCTAACATTTCTACTATAGATGATCACATCCCATTCCTGAGCATATTCACATGGGGTTTAGTTTAATTAAAACAAAACCTCAGTGTATCATAATTTAGCTCAGAATATTGAATGATGGACATATAAAATTTCATTTTTAATATGTTACTTTGTTCAATGTCCCACTTCTTTCCTCTACTTGCAGTTAGCTTTCAAAAAGTAATTTTTGTAATTTTTCCAACTTTTCACTGTTTCTTTTAGGATTCCAATCTTTTGCCTCATTTAATGTTCCTGTAAGACTGCAATATCTATCAACACTTGTACTTTCATTGACACGGAAAGCATCTTTATATCTAAATCTTTCATGTTCCAGTGATACTTTTTACACTTCACTGAAACTGTATCTGTGGTTTTTTGTTTGGTTTTTTTTTTTCCCTTTTATGAAAACATACCTGTTTTCAGATATTGCAGCTCACTCTTGCTTATGTCCTGTATATACACACTGTTCACACATGTCCACAAGTGGAAACAGTGATTAATAAGTCACCATTCTTCTGGCTTGGTTATGTGGCACGATGCACTACATTAAATTTAACATCTAATATTGAAATTTTGTGATAAGCTATGTCACTATGATAATGGAAAATCTACTGATACTGTGTTTATTGATGCATCAGAATTCTTCGTTTGGTTGATTTCATGAGAAATTAAGAATTTAGGGGTTTGTGATCAAGTGGTAAATTGGTTTTCTAGTTACTTTATTTTCAGAAAACAAATTGTGAAACTTCAAGGTATGTTATTGTAGACTCTTTATGTTAGTTACCAGAACCCCAGTCTGTTTTACATGGCATTCTAACTGACCTATCAGCAGTGCCTGCATTCAGACTGTTATTCACTTACATATAGTACGCATCTGACTACAGTTCATTGCCATAGGAAAATCAGCAACTATAACATAGTTATGATTCATACAAAAACTTCTTTAAAACAGACTGTTTTTAAGGCTGCCAGGCTGGGGATAGGGCAGAGGAGTGGCAGGAGAGAAACCTGCAGCCAGGAAGCAGGATAGACCGGGAAGAGCCACAGGCAGCCTCAGCCCTGGGCTTTGGGCACCTCCGTGGGTCAGGGATGTGCCAAGGCCAGGCCAGGACAATTGGTCACAGGTCAGGCCCACATATAACAAACAAGTAGTTTACAAGATTTCCCATAACATTTTTGACAGTGGATCATATGGAAATACATGAAAAATATCATCATTTGAGAAATCTAATTTTGCATTTTTTTATCATTAGCAACGGATTATTAAAAGGAGCTAGTGAAAAAAATATTCAAGTCTTCAATAAAAAATACTACTTACTGATATTCAATCATATATAAATATATACATTAAGATAGATTGAAATATTAAGAAAGATTAGCACTAAAAAGTCAGGTAATAAAATTAAATTATGCATTTGATAACTGCACACAATATTTAAAATAAAATATAATCTTTTTAAAAAACAAAAACAGAAAAAAACCCAACAAAATCTGAAAGTAAACCAAACCAAAAATTGATTAAAGACAAAAAGATTTTTTTTTTTCTTCCATTCATCCACTTTCTTCATTAACATGCATTAGCAGTATTAGCTCCAGTTATGTCTCAACTCGTACACAAATTTTAAAATTGTCAGGGAAGAGATCAAATCTCCCTAAACTTTATGATTACTGCATGCATCAGCTTGTGGTACTGCTGTTACACTAGTCAGCAGTGTCCTATATGCCCTCTGAATCAGTGGCTTTAAGATTGATCCCTGGATTGGTTTTCATGCATTCTACATGGAAATTACCATATTTGCTTGACAGGAATCTTAGGCACTGAAGTTGATGGAACTTTCTGTATGCCCAAAATGAAATATGTCCTTAAGCATTGTGTTAAAAGAGATGTTTGAGGGCTTGAGAAGAAACCTGTACTCAAGGCTCCTAATTGTCTGGGGTATTTTTAATGGCTGTCCTTCCAAATGATAGATACATTATTTTTTCAGTCAATGTACAGCAAGTTTGTAGACCAAGAAATAAGGCAGAATGTTTTATTATATCATTCTAAGAAAATATTATAGGGAGAAGAAAATATGCAGTATTTTTTTTCAAATCAGTGTAAAATATAGAGTTAGGAAACATAGAACAAATTTTATGAATGAGTAATAGCTTTCTTTTATTTCTGTATACTTACTTAAGGACCTGATCTTAAATATCCTAAAGCAGATGAGTACTACTTCATTATTTCTAAGCTGACTGTTTAATTACTTAAAGTTAAGAGTGCACTTGGAATAAATTTAACATTTCACAAAAAAAAAAAGAATACA
>VZTE01002181.1:119297-160555 GCA_013397775.1 Eulacestoma nigropectus
TTTTAATTATTTGCAGGAAACAGGTAGCAAACTATGAGTCTTGAAAGCCATTCCTTTTTCAAAATTCTCAGCCATCTCTCACGGGGCAGCAATTCACTTTCATAGTTTTCTGTAATAGTTTTTCCTGCAATAAGACTACGTAAAGTGGAAAATGAAACGCTTGTTTTCTTGGAAGAAAGATCTTTAAAATAGATTTAAATCTTTTAGTGTTTGTAGTATAAAATGCTTGAAGCTTAAGTATCCTTACACAGAGACCCTTTTCCCTACTTTGAGAGGTGACAGATGCTAAACAGTCCAGAAGAAATTTATAAAGGCAGAAATGGCTTTTTAAAAAGAAAAGGTAAGTATTCAGCTTTGAAATTTCCAAACAAGATAAAATATTTGGATTTCATCTTGTGCTAAGAATCAGAGTGTGACTATGACAGAGAAATGTACTCTTGTTTCCAAGGATATGCAGGGCAGTGAATGAATCTGAGGAAGCGCTAATGCTGTTTCGTACTTAATATGAGTCTAAAATAGAATATGGGTAGTCCTAGAATTTGTCAGTGTAGTTATATCTGACTAGAGCTAAAATCACACTTCCTTTTCTCCCCTCTTCTTTATATCATCAGTAAATCCAATGATAGGGATTTTTTTAATGTAGTGAGGGGAGCAGTAATATCTTAGAACAAGTTCTTCACTGCTTATATAAGGTGAGGGGAGCAGTAATATCTTAGAACAAGTTCTTCACTGCTTATATAAGGATTACTTATTTACTAGTGTACTACAAGGATACAAAAATATAAAGTGAAAGCTCAATTCTTCAAGAAGTAGATAATCTTTAAGAATGAGATCAAAATCACATTACTTCAAATTAACCAATATTTTTTTTTTTTTTGTATGTAAACAACATTGTCCAGGCTACTGTCTACTCAAACCAGAAGTGTTTCAAGAGACTAGATTCTAAAATTACGATGGCTAAAATCACTGGCAGAAAAATTATAGAAAATATTGACTTAAAAGTTGTGATTTATGTGAGAATTTTTTTTCTATTTTTACATGCTTACATTAGACCTTTTCATTTCAATTTCCTTGCCTGGGTTTGGTAAGATTTTGATTTCCTTTGTTCTTTCCTAAAGACTTTTTTCTATAAATATCACTCTTTATTCCCACTTTTTCCTTACTTTTTAAATTTTGTTTTGGTTTCACCATACTTTCATTTTTTTATTTTTCGTTCAACTAATTTCTTTCAGTCATTATTTAGGTTTGCTTTTGCTATCTGCTTAGTTTTTCCTCACATTACTTGTTAGGATGGTTTTTGTCTGTGTGTTAGAGAGCAGCAGGAGTAGGGTTGCTCCACAGAGTGTGAGCCATGAACAAAAGGAGACCACAGCACAAGCACTGCTCTCACTAGGAGGGCACAGCTCTACAAGATTTGACTGCAGCACACAGAGCGGGTCACTAATCACAGGATCCATCAAGAGACTTGGTTTATGTGAGCTCTTAGAAAATTACTCAAATGCTAATAGCAGTTCATTATGTTATCATTTATAACTGTTAACTGACCTTCCTACAGGTTCACATGTGTGACTAGGAACATAACAATATGATCCAGCACCACAAAACATATCACCTGATACACACAAACTGGTACAAAAATATTAGTGTAAAGCTCTGTTCCATTAGCCTTCTCACCTGGATTAAGCTGTAATGCTCAGATGCCAGCCATCACTTTATTCAATACATATTGAAATTACAACAGAGAATTGGATTGACCTGTATATCCCCACAATATACATTTATTTGTATATATGCTTTTCTAGTGCACTTGAGAAATAGTTCCTACCAGTTGTCATGGTTGCTGCCTGCAATCTTAATAAACTTCTTAAAGCGTTTTGAAGAGTGCACAGAAATACCATCCTAGGCAGTCTGCCAGCTGGAAGGATATTATAAAATACTGCACTTGCTCACCAGGGGTTTCCCACAATATTTCTCCAGCTGGCAGCCTGATCTGCTAGACAGAAGCCTCTAGAAGAGCAACACTCTACCTGTTGCTGGCAGATTTGTTCACACAGTAGGGGTGGGAGTGTCCCAGGTAGAGCTTTTAACAATTTCTTCAAGCCTGGACATTTATGTGGATTTACTTCCACTACACCTTTGTGCTTGACAGAAATCGACCTGTTATAAAAATAACAATAACATACAAATTGAAAAATTCCCCAATTTATAGAAATATTCACATAATATTAAAATTTCTGAAGATTGTCAAAATAGATTTGAGAATAGTGAATCTTAGATCATTAGAATAAAAAGGCTAGTCTTGTACCTCAATGGAGAACTGTAGAGAAGATCACTCAGATTTCACTGGTGGACTAAACATGGATTATACATTGATTTAGCATAAGCAAGAGTTTCAGCTTTCAAAGTAGTTTAGAACCATATCTTTGACTGGAAAAACAAAGGCAAAAAGTCACACAAGCTCATTTTCAAAATCTCATTGAAGGATCTGAAGACCGCTTTTTTCGTCTGCTTTTAAAAACAGTCTCAGGTTTCTTACTGTCTTATGGAGGACCATAAAAGAGGTTTCTTGTGAATGAATAGCCCACTTCCAGAACAGCTTAACACATATTAATTTATTGAATGAAGATTCAGCAACCAATTTACTAAATTAAAAAGCAGAGGTTCATCTGAGAAAAAATCTTTTAAAATATAAATCAGAATCAGTAACTGTACTTCTGATCAGTCCAAACTTTCCACCTCTGCCTGCTGAAGAGCACAAATCTTGATAGAGGAAGAACACGGCATAACTCTTAAACTATGCACTTTCAGACATAATTGTACAGGATTGTGTTGGGTTACACTATGTGGTGGCAGAGAGATAAGCCCGGAAGGCCGGAGAGACAGCCTCTTTCCTGGGCCTGGAGGTGACCCCGGGACTGTATCCAGATCACCGGGGATGGGCGGAGAGAGGTTTGTGGCTTGTGGACAAAGCTGGACCTGTGAGAAGTGAAGATTGTAGTTTGTGACCTTATAGGGTATTGTTTACCTGTTACCATAATAGGCAAAGTCTGTGTATTGCTCCAGGTGATAGGGAGACACCGTGTTGAACATCTTACTGTTTACATGATGTTATATCCTGTTCTGTGGGGGTATTTAGGGAATTGGGACTGCGCAATAAACGGGGGTTTTGTCTTTGACTTTGCACCTGAAAGAGGGCAGAGTTCGCCCATGCGTGATTACTGCAGGATTGCATCTAGATGGTTCTTTAATATCACCAGTGAGGGAGTTCACTTCTCTGGGCAACTTGTTCCAGAGTGCAGTCACCTGCACAGTAAAGAATTTCTTCCTCATGCCCAGCTGCAACTTCCTGTGCATCAGTTTCTGCCTGTTGTCTCTTGTCTTATTTCATGTACCACTGAGAAGAGCCTGGCTCCATCCTCCTGACACCCTCCATTCAGGTACTGATAGACATTGATGAGGTCCCCTCTCGGTAGCTTCTTTCCAAGGCTGAACAGATCCAATTCTCTCAGTCTATCCCCAAAAGGGTCATGCTCCTGTCTCTTAATCATCTTTGTCTCCCTCCCCTGCACCTGCTCCAGGAGCTCCATGTCTCTCTTGTACTGAGGAGCCCAGAACTGGCCACAGCACTCCAGATGCACCTCACCAGGGCTGAGTAGAGGGGCAGGATCACCTCCCTCAACCTGCAGGCAATGCTCTCCCTAATGCACCCCAAGATACCCTTGGCCCTCTTGACCACAAGGACACTGCTGGCTCATGGACAGCTTTTTGTTCACCAGGAGCCCCAGCTCCTTCTCTGCAGAGCTGCTCTCCAGCAGGTCAGCCTCCAGCCTCTGTTGGTGCATGAGGTTATTCTTCCCCAGGTGCAGGACCCTGTATTTGCTTTTGTTGAATTTCAGATGGTGCTTCTCTGACCATCTCTCCTGTTGAGGTCCTTCTGAAAGGCTGCACTCTGCAGCATTCTGCGGATCCTACCAGTGCATTCAGGGCCCTCACAATAGCTGCAAAAACCTACCAGAATGAGGTGTAAGATTTTGTTAAGTCAGAAGTCCTGGAATCAAGTTTTCATGTAAGTATATCCACAGGAAAGTCTACAGGAACACAAAAAGGTTCAGGCAAGTAATGAATAAAAATAATAAGAATCAGTGATTGTTTTGTATCAAATGACATTAATTTGGTCTTTTAATTGCATAGGATAGCGTCAACAAACCGACAGTGGGTTTTGCAAGAGATTCATTTTCAGGTTTGCACTTCTTATCATATTGTAAGCTGAAGTTAGACATACGTCTTGGTGCAAGGGCTCTCAATTTCATTTATTTTCAAATGAACTGTGCTGATAAGATCTTTATACTATATGACATAGACAATCTTTCACTTCCTAGCGTGTAGTGTCTTTCAGATATGTGTAATTAACCAGATAAAAACAATTATCAGCTCTCAGTGTTACACAGTCACAAGATTTTCGCTTCAGTATGAAGAAAGCCAGTCCTTTCAGCATCAATAAAATTCAATTTTCTCCTGAAAAGAGGCCATCAGTAGCTTTCTATCTCAAGGAGAAAAAAAATATTGATGCCACATTACTTGATTTTTCTAAAATTTACAATCTGATTCAAATCAGTAGAAGAAAAGTATTAGATATAAATGTGAAAGTCTGAAAAGATACACATGTTGACTAAGACAAAATTTCAGCTTAGCTTCTTGGACCTTGTGCTTGAGCATGACTTGACCAGACATATCCAAGAATCACTTCAGACAGAATAGTGCATAAGTTCTGTTGCTAGTTGAGGAGCACCATGTTGTAATAGTAAATATGACAAATATGCAGGATATAAATCTATTTTTGGACCCAATAGGCTGCATCCAAAGATGTCAAGAAAACCAACTGATATTTTTGCGAAGTTGATTACTCTGAAAGGTAAAGGAAGAATCTGAGTGATGCTTTCAGAATGAAGTTTCTCACTCAAATGATGCAAGTTCAGGTATGTATGTAGCTTTCCTTTCGGGACAAGCCCTTTGCAATGAAGATACAGGCAATGTTGATCAAATACTAGAGCTACCAGTCCCCTGATAGTCAGTGACATTCCCCCACAGTTTGCTGCAAAAAAATTCAGTGTTCTTATGACTGAAGGACCACTGAATGAGCCTCAGAAATTTGTCTTACTGCAGAGAGTTTGTAGAATGGTCATGAGGCTTTTTATTTTCTTAAGTTAGCAAAAAACCATATTTTATAAGAATGAGTAAGTCATAACTTTCATAATTCTATTATTAACACTCTTATTGTTGAGGTCTATCCCACATTTTAAATTTGTACGTTTCATCACATTTAATTTTATTCTAGATTGCAAACCATGAAACAAATACTATGTTTATAATTGCCAAAATTTATGTTTACCAGAGATATGTACTGTGTATGATGTTAACTGTGGTGTCCCATTAACAGCCATTTTTCAATATTTATTACATTATTTTTTATTTATTTATTAGGAAAAAAATTAAATTAAGGTTTTGGTTTCACCTAAATACTCAGTTTAATTCAGAAAGCTCAATTAAACTATTCTTGTGTCAAGTATATTAACCAAGATGACATCCTTAAACCTACAAGTAGTTATATTGCTGCTCATAGCTGACTGACATGGAATATCTGGAAATTTTTATTTTGGGTGCTTTTGCTATTTTGAGAATTCTGTGTGATTACATGAGTCAAAGGAGGACATAGATTTGCAAAAGTAGTCAAGGAATAGCATAACTGGATGACTTCTGGGTACACTCCATTTATACAAATTACTTTAAAAGGACACCTCAGTGGAGTTCTTTTAAGTGCTATAGAGCAAAGTAGGAGAAAGGAACACAGAAGTAGAAAGAGACCAGTTACTCAGATGGTTAATTTTACAATGTTCTACAGTGGGACTTGCTACACCTTAAGGCAAGCAAAAAATTTTATCATCAAAACATTAGAGAAATCCCACATCTACAGGGGACATTTCCTGAGTTAATCTTCTGGCTTTGTGGGGAATGTGATTAGATTCCAAAAAATTTGAATGCAGATTGACACAGAATGATTTTATTTACAAAAGTAATTTCAAAGCATAGAACTTTTCTCTCAAAAAATCTAAAGAAATTGTCCGTAAAAGTGTTGGACAGACCAAAGAATACTACCTTTAAATTGTATAAACTAGTACTTAGGATATAGCAATTGAAACTGAAGCATTTACCTTGATCACATCCACTAAAAAAGAGATGACAAAACACCTGCCTTTGCACAGCCATTTTCTGTCATTATTAACCTGATCTGATTGGAAGTTCTTTGGAATTTTTCAACTTCATTTAACTGCATAACTGTACTGTAATCACAGGAAGATTGGTTTAAGGTAAGTAAGCTTAAATTTAATAAATTCTTAATAATAATGTACTCCTTCAGAGCCTCTGTACCACCTATTCTATCTATACAAGGACTGAAATGATGCATTTAATTTACTTTAACCTCCTTAGTTATAAATGTATATGTTCTCACACTTACATTTTTCCCTAATATGAGCTCTACTTTGTACTTGTTAGAATTTTCTGAGTTCAGACACTTTCATAAGCTTGATAACATTGCTAGAGTATAACCACTATTGATATAAAGCCAAATAACTAAAACTTTCCTATAAGCAAAACATAATATATTTGAAAAGTGGTTTTCATATAGTATCCTTCTATTTTTTTACAACTTTTTGAATAGGAAGTATTTAAGTATAATACATTCAAGTTTAAGTTCAATCCTACCAAATTCTGAAGAAGCAATTAGAGAAGTATCAACAAGTGTTGTAAATAAATCTGTAATATTATTCTGGAGGTGATTTTGCTTTGTAAAAACTGCTAGTACTGAGAAATAGCTGAGTCATCTAGAATATCTATTAGTGTTTTATGAACGGCAACCATTTATAGGAAAACTATAAAAATGCACTGAAAACTATATATAATTGTTGCAAAAATATATTTTAGGGATTAATTTTAGGATCTTAACAGACCTATAATTCAGAAGCTGCTCAGGTCTGAGGAGTTATTCCTAGTTTCTGCCACATTAAAGCAACAACTGATACTGAGAAATCTTGGCAAAATCCCAATATATTAACTTATTGAAGATAGGTATCTAAGTATAGCTAAGATCTTGCCAGCATTTGTTGAAATAGAGAGCAATGCTTGTTTACTTTTCTACTTTTGCTAACTGTATAAATGTTCCAAGATACTCTCTAGTGATCTCACTTTTCAAATATGTAGTTTAAGTGATTAGGGCCAGTCAAATATTTCCTGCCAACAGTTTTCAATTAGAAAAATGTTCATTTGGTTGGAAAAAAAAAAAAAAGGGAGAGAAAGCATTTTAGCTATTGCTGTTTTTTAATGTAAATTGTTCTATGCTGCTGCAAGACGTAATTTTAAGTAAAAACAGGAAAAGATTTCTATACAGAACAGCAGCCAGATTCAAAAAGTACACAAGCAGGTAAGAAGCCCAACATTAAATCTCCTTATTTAGAAAGCTGAGGGTTTAAACGGTCTTGGGACTGTATGAATACTTCAATCACCAGACTCACAAAGTGTTTCATAAAATGTATCTCTCAAGCTCTCTTTCAGAGGAAATATTCTCCATCTGTAAAAACAAATACTATTTTAGTGGTTAAAGAATTCAGATTTTTTTAATGTTATTCCACTTTTAAGACTTAAGTCTCTAGAGCATTCAATTACAAATTCACATCTGCACTAGGAAAATGAGAGAGTGAAAACAGAATAACCAGTAGTTGCCAGACAAACCATAGGAACAGTGATAACAGCAGGCCCCCAGTTTAAAACCCCTCCCTTAAAAATATCAGACACTTAGTGTGAATCTTGATTTTCTTTTTCACACAGCAGAACTATCTCACTGGTACAAGCAGGAAATACTAGAGACAGCTCAGCCCTCAGCTGGTGCGTCGATTTCTTACTTTTTCAGGCCAAGTGAGGTTCACCAGTTCTTTACATACCAAGATTTTTGTTTTGTCTTGTCCAACATGGAATGATTTTGGTTTTGGCTTGCTTAGTTTGTTTGGTTTTTCATCATTAACACCCGCCTTCCTCGCTGTTTAGAGTCACCACACTGTAGCACTACAGAGAAGCACAAAAAGCAGGGCCAATCCACAAGGAAGAGCAACCAAGAGTGTTTAGAGCACTCAGAGAGAAGTGCCCTTCCCAAGCAAAGTGGATCGATCAGTGATCTGATAACGGAGTCCAGCATCAGTGCCAGACAAAGCAAGGAGATGAACCAGGCACAGAGTCTATCCAGGGATCCAGTTAGGAGTAGCAGAAGACAGGACCAAAGACAAGAGTGGAAGCAAAATATAACTACCATATGAGAGGTTCATTCAGGAGACAAGTTACCTTCAGTGTAGGTCCAAGGTCCATCTGTGTGACATGAACATAAGCAGGACAAGTATGCTTCAGTCACAGCCCAAGATAGGGAATTGGTTGATAGGTCTCAGCTCAAGGGAGTCTTCTGGAATCCAATGCAGGTGGTGTGATTGGAAGCCCCACGTGAGACTGGTCAGGGTCCTTAGGACCTATGAGCATCATAAGAGCCCTGACAATCACAGCCTTTAAGCTTTTTCATGACACTAAACCTTACAAATGCAGCCAAACAAGTTTCTAGTCAAGCTTAACCTAGAAACAAAATCAGCCCAAACTGTGCTATCGGGTTTCTTTGCTCAGGCATCAATATAACATTGTACAGATACAACCATGACCTTTTTTAGATGAGCTGTGAAACTCTAAATGTATTGTTTACTACACAAAATTCTGATTTTGAACATACTGAGAACTCTTCAAGTCCATGGAATGTTGAACAACAAAGCACTCAGCTTAGGTCCAAAGTTTGTTAGCCGCACAAGATAATTTTATGTCCCACTTCTGCTGGAATTCTCAGGGGTAAAATTAACAGATTGGCCTCAATTCAAAGCTTATCCGAATAATAGAGAGAGGAACTATGAGTAACATAAATATTTACGAGCTTTTTTAAAAAATGTTGCAGCTGTTTCTTTGGACTGTAGGCAAAAAGAAAGGCTATGGGGAAAGCAGCAAAATAATTTTCAGTGTTTGCTTGAACAGCAAATTCTTAGATGGCCATAATGAGAGCTCTCCTCTTGTGAAAGATGAACAGGATGAAATGCAATGTTATTTAGAAATGCCATACAGAAGTTGAATCCTTCTCATGCCCAGCTGACTGACACATTTTTGTTGATACAAAGCAAAAGATTTTATACAGCACAGAGTTATCTGCTTTTTATCCTTTTAATTTTATCCTTTTGAATTTTCTGCTGTTTTATTCCATCCTGGGATAGAGAAAGTTGCCATGAAAATACTTTGCTGAAGTCAATACAGAGAAAAAAGAATAAAAATCTGTTCTTGATTTTTCAACATAGGACTTGTCCATTCTTCTGTCACATACTTCCAAGTCTAATTGTCATCTCTACCACTTAATATTTAGAACATTGGACAAAATACTGGTTCAAGAAATATGTCAAAAGCTACCAAGTCACTACCACAACTAATAGCTGCGTACCTAAGACAGAGACACTTCATACACAAAAAATATTGAGGGGTGTCATTTTTCTTTTTCTAAAACAGACTACTCTATTCTTCACCATACAAACAAAGAAATATTTATGTAAAAGACAGAGGTTTACATAAAAAGAAGTCAAGAAAAATAGTTAGCCTAGTTTATTATGAAAATAATTTTTTTTTAAAAAGCAACATTTTTATTCCTTTTATACTAAAATATATAGCTTTCTGACATGACAGAAAAAAATGATTGCCAGATGAAAAAGCATTAGTTGTGCCTAAGTCTAACTTCAATTAGTGGCATTACACATATTTTCACTATGTAATTCAGGAGTCATGTTACATTATCTATATGTCAAATATATGTCAAATGTATTTACATTTACACCAATTGTAAAATTATAAGACTATAACAAAAAAGAACCTTATAAATATTTTATTAAATTCTTTTAGGGTTAGAGTAACTTCAATAATTTGTAAAAATAGATAAATATCAAAAACATCTCAAAAGTTACCAAAATGAATATATTACAAGTTTTTAGTGTTTTATATTTAATTAACTGAAATTAATTTTTTACATTTCATCCAAATAGTAAAACTGGTGCTTTCATCATGATAAAGGCAACTTTTTTTTTCTATTATGCCTATGTAGAAAGCTTTCAGCAAGATAAATTTCTCATGAATTCTGTTTAAACACAAAAATATTACCCAAAAATTGAATGTGGTCAAAACTTTTCCCTTATGCTTCTTAAACCAGAAACTGAAATTAAATTTAAATAAATATATCATTATCTCTGCATCTTCACCTTCTCAGAAAAATGTCACATTTTGTGTAAGACCATACAACAATCAGTTCAGCATTTGGCATTAGTGAGGGGAACAAGCATCTGAAGGGGGACCAAGGATTTCCAATAGCAAATCTTTAACTAAAATAGTAGGTTTCTATGTCATTAGACACAAAACAACTTTAAAAGGCTCTGTTGTATTGCTGTAGTGTTTCGTCTCCCTACATCTTCAAGTAGGGCTGGAACACTTATCAGCTGTGCATGGGACCATGCTCTACAGGGATAAAAATTTCTTCCCTGAGCTATCAATAGAAGTGTTCAAGAATAAACCAGAGAAGAGGTTAAAACAACTATAAAAGGAAACCTGTGATTCCTTTACGGTCACTGGAAAAGTGATCATTTAGAAGGCCAAGGTTTGACCCCTTTTTTTTGTGACAAACGGAGGAAAACAGTAATTCCAGAAGAGCAGTGAGGTATGTATCTAAGGGGCAAATTGCTCTGTCAGTAACTCGAAAGTACCAGAGTCCTTTTCAAAAACTAGAGGTAAGAAAAAGATTAATTTAGCAATTTATTTAGAAGATCAAAGGGCTCATTTCTATTTGGTTTGATTTTTGTCTTGAATTATATACATCAAAAGCATATACCTCAGGCTTATAAGAAAAAGAGAATAAGAAAGCCAAAGCACTGAAATTAACATCAGAGGACCAGATCAGGAAACAACTTCAAGACCAATAAGTAGCTATGACTTTTTCTGTTATAAACATTTTGACCTTTTTAAAATATGACTTCTGGAACTGCAAGGGCATCATAATCAGGTCTTTTTCAAAGGACACTGATTCAATGCAATAAATTGTTCTCAAAGAGCTGGAAAAAAGTGGGATTAATAAAATGTTAAAGCACGATTTACTTGTTTTTAATAATCTTAGCCATTTTAAATTCAAGTGTTAGAACACTGACAGATTTCTGTACATTACACAGCAAATTTCAAAACTTATTTGAATTATCAATGCTGTGGAAACTTTTTCAAGGTCTTGTAACTTTTGCACAACGCCATTGCAAATGTAAATGCAATACTAATGTAAACATTGCTAAGTACATATATCTTATTAATGTGTACATATATTTTATGCATATGAATTAAAACATCATATTTTTAAGCAACGCAGTTCCAAGAAGTCCTTACAAGTTTACAGAAAACATGTTAGCAGAAAGTATGATGCTGCTCTGAAAAAAAAAGCACAGAAAACTTTAACTTGTCATAGAAAAATAGCATGCAATGTGTCACCTAGCTAAAAGAGAAGGCTGTCTGTGAAGCTGAGCTGAATAACAGCTGAGAGTATTTTTCTTTCTCCTGAGGCAAATGACTTACGATTTAGAAGAATCTTTTCTCACCCACTTACAAGTTGCTCTCTTGAGTATACTCTTTATTATGGAGGAGTGTGAACTAGCAGTTCCCTGTGGGCTGGGAACTGGGAGCCCTGGGGAATCCTCAGCTTGGGCAGCCAGTCCTGTCCCACTGCCCAAGACAGAAGGGGAGCAGGGTCACTGGGGGCAGCCCCAGGTGCCCCACTGAGCACCTTACTGGGGAGGGACTGACTCCAGGCCTGGGCATGGACTTACAGGTGGGCTTGGTCCAGGGATGGTCAGGGCTGTGGGAACTTGGAGGCCAGCCCTGGGAGAGGGACTGAAGGCCCCAGCAGGCTGTAATGGGTTCCAGAGCCCCACACGGGCACAGAGAGGCCCCAGGTGAGGCTGGGCAAGGACAGTAAGTCCTGATACTGTCCTTAGGGCCCTGACAGTATTAACCTGTACTTTTACATCCAAATGATCTATTCACACAGCTTCTA
This sequence comes from Eulacestoma nigropectus, assembly GCA_013397775.1. Classification (NCBI taxonomy): domain Eukaryota; kingdom Metazoa; phylum Chordata; class Aves; order Passeriformes; genus Eulacestoma; species Eulacestoma nigropectus. The sequence goes on from VZTE01002181.1 coordinate 131,494, forward strand.
TTCTCTCTCTCTTCATGTTTCAAAATTCTTCTTATTATCCTTTACTGTTTTCTTCTTCATTCTTCCTCATGACACCTTAGCATGTACAGATTCATGGCACCAATTTATTTTAAAAAATCCAAACAAAGGAACTAACTTACTAAAAAGCATAAAGGGAAAGGGTCACTTCCCTCAACCTGCTGACAACACTCCACATAACACAGTCCAGGATGATTTACTGGATTATAAAATAAAACAGTATCACCAAAAATTCATTTTTGACTCAGTGTTGTTATGTATCTCTGTGATATTTTTAATAAAAATGGTTAAAGATCAACCTTGGTAGTGTAACAACTGCTATTGCATTGTGATTTCAATCCAATCAGACAGTCAACATAGCTTCTCTGCAATGGTTGTTTTGGCATTCAGTTTACAGTTTCTTTTCCTTAATTTAATGCCAATATTCTAGCTACATCATCTTGTCCTGCATTAAGTTATTTCTCTCTGACTTGATGCTTCAATCCATTGGCTATTTGTAGTGTGTTAATTCTCCCTGCCCCTTTTCATTGCTGAGTCAAGTTGTACATACTTTCTCCTTTTATCTTTCCTCAGAAATTAATCCCTCGATCTCCTTGATCTAGGGTTTGGGGTTTTTTGGGGTTTTTTTTGTTTGTTTTTTGGTTTTTTGGGTTGTTGGTTTGTTTGTTTGGTTGGTTGGGTTTTTTTTTATTTTGGTTTTGGGTTTTTTTGTTTGGTTTTTGTTTGGTTGGTTTGGTTTGGTTTTTTGTTTTTGTATTTGTTTTTGGTTTGGTTTGCTGTGGGGGGTTTTTGTTGGTTTTTTTCCTTGTCCTCAGAACTTCATTCAGTTTGTCAACATCTCTTTCGGAATGTAGCTTCTAATATCAAATGCAATGTTCAAGAAATATTCACTCAAAAACACCATGAAGAAAGAGTTGTTTCCTTGGTTGCCGAAACAGTACCAAACTCCTTACTACTTTCTGACCACTTTATGCTCATTATGCCACCTGCAGAACCATAAGAAACATTTAAGTTCTTCATAACAGATGTGTATTTCTATCTATTCTCTAACTGTCTTTCCAGGCTTATACAATAGCAAACTTACTTGGAATGTCAATGAACAAAACTTTCAGAACTAAACAATGCCAATAATAAAGGTAAAGCACAACAGAAAGAAGTCATGTAAACCCATTACCTCTCTCGTTATCTTTACATTGAAAATTTATATCAGACTTCGTAAGTTTTGCAGTTCTCTTCAAAATCTTACAAGTTATTTGCAGTTGTTAATAATGTAAGATTACTAAGGACCCGACAGGTCAAGCTTATTTCCCCTCCTACCATAAATTCTATTGTAAGTTAATTTGTTTATGAGTTTATCAAGCTCCATCTTAAAAGTTTTCAACTTTTCTGTCCTGCATTGTAAATTAATCGTAATCATAAACTGCCTACAGGGATAAAAACTGCTACTTCTCTTTTGAAGACACGGAAACAAAATGTATAGATTCTAAGAGATTTTTCTTGTGGATGCAATTACAATAGAGATTGTCAACTCTGAGGTGTACAACAAGTATTGCTTAAGTTGTTGGCACTAGAGTTACTATGCAAAAAAAGAAAAATATAAAGAGTACCAAAAATAAGTCATTAACCATGCTGTTCTTATTTTCCAACACCGGTTTACTCATTAAAAAAAATATATGTGCAAATATTAATAGAGATATTAATAAGGAAACGAAAAACATCTCTAAACTACAAAATTCTATTTTTTTTCTGTTAAAATTACTCTCATTAGAACTGCACAGTGGCAGTAAGAAGTATTTTCATAGCTGTCTACTCAATTAGATTAGAAGATTCTCTACACACGTAGTCAGAACATGACAATATATAACGTGATCTGGATATTCTTAGCTTCAGTTTCTTCTGTGTATTTAAAGTTATTGTAAAGAAGAAGGAAGTCTGTAGAGTCATTTTAATTAATCTGTGTACCTCGCAGTACCACACACTTGCTGGCAGGACAAAGAACTTAAGATTTTGGCATAGCTAAAAAATTTGCTTCATTCCTGTAATTAGAAAAGAAAGAAAACAAATGCTTTTGCAAACCTCTGAAGGCCTAAAAATATTTTTTTGTTTTCAGTCTCATTAGAAACTTCAAAGGATAAACTGTAAAAATGTTCTTTTTATTTTAAGAAGTCTGATCTTTTTCACATCTTTTTCAGTCAGCTGTAGCCCATCAGAAGGCTATTTTCTTATGTCAAAAGTGAACTTGTCATTTCTTGTTCTACAGGAGCTTCTGTTTTCTTCATTTATCAGCTATGATGATAACACATAATCCCTACATACCTCTAGGACTGTGATTGCCTTCTGTTTGCTTTCCTTTATTTGTCCTACATGTGTAAGATATTTTCAACTCTTACACAGCCTGTGACATGCTAAGCCCACTCCAGTTCACATAACCACTAAGATCATTTTTTTCATCATTTTTATATCATTCCCTCATCTTTTCTCTCAATTTCCCCAAACGCATTAAACTGCATCAAAATGGGTTTCTTAGGACAGACCTTTCTTTTCACATACAATTCCATTTCTTTTTACTTATGTTCTCTGTGTTATACCACATCATTCTCTTCTAATAATATTTGGCTCTACCAGTGATAAGAAAATTTGTGTTCTTTTAGTTGCTGTTCATCTCTTTCAGAAACCTGATTTTTGAGCTCTGTTAAGCTATTCCAAGAAAGGAGATTTAACAAGTTACTTGGCTTACCTGTTCTAGTGTTATACTACTTTCTTAGTGAAAACGTCAATTTTTTCTAATGTCCAATCTGAACTCATTACAAAAAGTTCAAGATGCTGCCTTTACCATCTTCTGCTTTACTCCATCATGCCTTTAACTCTCTGTCAAGAAGTTGTGATCTGCCACTTGGTTTGCACCTTGGTCACTGTACTAAACAAGCCCAGTTCTGTGTGTCTCTCTCTGCAGAATTCTGTCAATCAGTCTTAATCTTTGCCAAGATCTGTTTGGACTGAAACTCCAGAGTTTGCTGTGTTAGCTGTTCCAATTTTAGCATCACCCACAAATTTGCTGAAGACGTATTTTAACTTGTCATCAAGGTAGCTATTGATGATATAGTATAATATTAACACAGTTATCAACACAGAAATACCTTACTTGTTACCAACCACCAAATGGCTATCAAGGCGTTCATTACTATCCTTAGACCCTTGTGATGCATCCAAATCTCTATCCATCCAATTCTTCAATTCCTCTACTTTCAAGTGAGCATGCTGCAAGAGAAAATCTCAAAAATCCTACTGCAAGGTGTATTCTACTCATTGCTCTTTCATTCTACACATTGCCACTCATTGCACTGTTGGAAGCAACCAGGTTAGTTACCAGGTTTTGTCTTACCTGGTTACCTGGTTATCTTTTATTTCACATGTGGAAGTGTTTTCCAAAAGGAAATTCTCCATGATCTTTACAGGGACTGAGGTTGGACAGACCTGTCTATAAAGTTTACAGGCTTTTGTTGTTGTCTTAAAGATGTTCATAAAGCTTTATCAAGTTGCCAGGAACACTCTCTTCCTGATCATCATGATAGGCAGCACACTTAGAGTAACAGCCTAGTCTTTTCAATGAGTGTCTAATTCATTTTCCCCCATTGTTAGTTATACCTTACGTGTCATTTTTATCATTATTTTTAGTCTAAACACAATAAGAAGTCACTAAACGAAGAATACAAAAAGAAGAGGAAAAGAGTTCTTTTCCTTTAAAAGCATGTATTTTATTTAAGAGCACTATAGATCTGTTTTATGGGATATTTGGCTTATTATTATGTGACAGAAATTTAGTTTACCCAATATTTTCTGGAAAATTGAATTCCAATGCACACATGCTGGTCAGACTTGCTCAGGAGAGGGTCCTGGTGCTTTTTTCCAGCATTATACATTCTGCTAAGTCTAAAGAGAATTTCCATGTTTTAGATTTTACAATTCTAGACATCACAAGATTCACAGCAGTTCATAAACACACTGGCAATTTTCGTAAGAGTGGTGCTATTCAAAAATGAATTCTTGAAGCAATAAGATAGTCCACGTTATCACAAATGACTCATCATAACTGATTATAATCAACAGATACAGTGAACAGTCAAATTAAACACATTCTATATGCTTCTTGTGGTGAGTTCGGTCCTGTGAAAAATTATTTATTAATGAAAGCCATTCACTTTCCACAGTTCATTTTAACAAATCTAAACAAAGGCCTAGAGAAGCTTATGAAGAACTTCTCAATATACAATTTCCTAATTTTCCCTTGGGATAATTTTTGACATTTCTAAGGGGAATGGAAAAAGAAACTGCAGTGATATACAAAATGGTCTGTTGGTGGCATCAGTACTGTTACAGCATTTCAGTACTAAATTTATTCCACTAGTTGCTAAGTGTGCTGGTTTTGCCTGGGATAGAATTTATGTTCTTTGTAGTAGCCAGTATGGCTGTGTTTTGGATTTGCACTGGAAAAAGGGTTGGTAACACAGGGATGCTTTCATTACTGATGAGCTGCACTGAGCTTTTCTGCTCCTTATACCACCCCACCAGCAAGGAGCATGGGGGTGCAGAAGACTTTGGAAGGGGACACAGCCAGGACAACTGACCTCAAATAACCAGAGGGATATCCCATACCATATGGCTCAGCATATAGAGCTGGGGGAAAAAGAAGGAAGGGGGAGCAGTGTTTTTCTTCCCAATTCACCATTACATATGATGGAGCCCTGCTTTCCTGAAGATGGCTGAACACCTGCCTGCTCATGGGAAGGTGTGAATGAATTTGTTATTTGGCTTTACATGAGCATGCAGCTGTTGCTTTACCTATTAAAAAGTCCTTAACACAATCCACAAGTTTTCTTACTTTTACCCTCCCAATTGTCTCTCCCACCCACCAGGAGAAAGTGAGCAAAGAGCTGTGTGATGTTTAGTTGCTGGCTGGGGTTCAACCACGAGACTAAGTAACTAAACCTTTAGCACCACAGAACTTAATTATAAACCAAAACCAAGTAAGTAAAATATGAAGGGAAATTTCCAAGACAAGGAAAATACTGCTGTTTTTTCTCACAATGTTTTTCCTTCATCCGTCAGTTGATTTTTTTTCTTTCTCAATAAACACTGATTCTTAAAATATTGTAATAAACTTCACAGTTGGTATGTTTGGACATGTGGAATTTTCACACTTATTAAAGTAGATATATAGAGCTTCCTGGTCTAAATTAATTTTAAAAAGAATAGTTATTTTTTTCTATGACAGAAGGCTATTAACTTTTTTGATTTAAAAAATTTGAGAGCTGAAGCAAATACAGAAGCAAAACTGCTACAGTCCAATAATTCTACCTCCTTATAAAAAAAAGGGAAAAGGCAATTTTTACAAATTTGTCTCTATGAGGGTTTTAAGTGAATTAGAAGTATTACTACTGCGGCCAACCTTTGCTACAGCATGAAGATGATAAGGATATGATTTGCCAGGGTCAGTAGGAGGCATCTTTTCTGTAAGTAAGGATTTATTGATAATATTATTGAAACTTGGAAATGCAGCTCAAAAGTAATTTGAACTGATTAATGAACATTATATAAACGAGTGTACAACTGGAAAGAGGAGAGCAGAACACAGGTTCAGGAAGATGCATTTCTAATAAGTATTAGGAGTGTCTACTTACCTTCATTTCAACAGGTTTCTGGGGTTAAAAGACCATGCTACCTAGATGGCATAATGACAGTGAAGTCGTCTAGTGATTTGACATCAGAAGATTCAACTTTTGTGTCTTCTAAAGAAAGAAATTACTTCAATTCTGTTCAGCAGGCAAGAGATTGTAAAGGCCACAGATAGATTCACTACATCTAGCTCTCCTCTAGTGTTCTGCAGGTCAGCAATCCTGTTCTGCTTGTGAGATTTGACAGCATCACTACACTGTTATCTGCTATAGCAGATGGTCTTTAGCTGTGACTTCCTATATTGTGGAATTAAAGCCATACAACTTAAAGTTTTCTGAGCATATCTTTGTAAATATTAACTGGACAGCTTTTCAGCCACTTACAGTGTTTTTCCAGGCATAAGAAAGAGTCTATACACAACAGGTTTTTCCAGAATTCATGCTTAGCACTCAAACTATCCTGACTAAACCTACAGGGTCAGTGATTCTGTGCAAAGCGGTTAACAAAATTAATTATATAATAATATAACAATATCAAGTATATGAATGTGACACCATGTCGTCATGTACCTTGCATGAAGTAAAAAGTTTCAAACAGCTCAAGTCAGATACTTATTTCTTTTATTCTTGCCTAATAAACTTAACTACCAATTCTTTATTAAGAATTTTAAAAGCTGCAACCTTTGCTTTTTTAATCACGTTAGATCTAATAACTGGGTAAATGCAGTTGTCTGCAGTTCTCTTTAAGCTATTGCCTGAAGGCTCTATCAGTCATATGCTTCAAGGACTCAAGCAGTTTCTTGGCATGAGGGTGGATACTATAGTGAAAAGTACTAAAAATATTGACAGAGGTTAAAAGAGTATGGGAAATTAGCCTAGTCTTTACTTCACAATGTCCTAATTCTCATTTAATGCACTGGCACTCCATACAAGGGATGCACATGTGAGAAAAATATCATTTTCTTCATCAAGTGGGTTCAAAATGGAACCTCTTTTTGGTCTAATCTATAAAAAGCCCTAATCAGGTGGCATGACAAAACAGTGCCAGTCAAGGCATACTGACAGATAGAATGCGTACAACTTTAAACTGAAGCATGGTGAAGTAAGAAGCATAGATTGGGGAAATAATAGAGAGAATGATAATCAGCTGAAGATAAAGTTACTTTAAGGGACTTTAAGACTCATGAAATGTGCAATGAGATGGTGTCCGAATATTTTGTTATTTTTTTATCAGCTGAAGAAAGAAACTCTGCAGTATTGTATCATTCTAAGGTAGCTAAGTGAAACCAAACAAGTAAGAGCAAATTATTAAAGTGTAGGGGAAAAGGAAAATAATTCTATCCTACCTTTTTCAAAATTTCTTTTTCCCTTCCTTATGCAAAATGTCTACTTAAACTGAAAGCACTTCAAAGTAGCAGTTTATATTCTTGCATGATCTAACACACTTCTGTGGACCCTACACAGAAGCTCTAAAAAAAGAGCTTTAATAACATTATTTAGACTGATTAAGACAACAATATAAAATTTAAAAATGAACTCCTAGCGCCTTTGAAGACAATGAAAAGATTTTGACCTTGTTTGAGGCAAACTCTCAGTCCAAATATGAAAATACCTCTGCATATGAACATATATGTCCTATAATATGAACATCCCAAAATGTATTTTCCATTTTTTTTCCTATATGTATATCTCCACAATTTTTTTTTTTTCTCCTCAGAAATATTATCTATTCTTTGAAGAATAAATTTAAATGGAAGGACTTCAGTCCTTATGCTTAAATTCCCAAGGATTCACCTTTAGGGAAAGACTCTGTCCTGTCAACCTAAAATACTGCCTCTGAACAGCCCCAGTAAAGCTACTGGGTCTGTAAGAGAGATGAAATCCTTATTTTTAATATTCTTTCTGTGGTCTATAACTCTAGGCAGCCTTTTTTTTCTTTTCTAGAGAGTACGCTTCTTATTTTTTTTTCTGTGGAATCCATTGTGAAGTCCATGTCTTCCTCTCAGTACACATGGAGTGTAGGTGTTCAATTCAACATTCAGGAATGGTCAGTCCCTTTTTTGGGTTCAATCTTGAGCACTGATATACTCATAATGAAAACAAATACACTCCTTTTCCAATATTAGTCTAGGCTTTCCATTAATTGAACTAGGGAAAGCCAGAAAACCTTTTTACCTCAGTATCTTCATGTTTAAAATGCATTGATATTATTCACTAAATATAGAAAAATATTATGAAAATTAGTTCTTCCTGGATTTTGAACACATCAAAGGTTATGAAATGTTACTACTATTTTTTATTCTACTACTGCTCATTCTGTACTTGTTGGCTATTGAAAATAATTGATCCTTTCACCTTTATTTTGTCCCTTTACATTTGCAGAGATGGTCGTTACAACTGTCCCTACCATTCTTTTCTTCAGACTGAAAAAACCCAGCTCTGTTTTAACTATCCTTTCCAGGTTCAGTTGTCAAAATTTTTCATCATTTTGGGGTTTTTTTTCTTTTCTGAGCTATGTTCAATTTCTACTCTTAATTTTGAGCAGCTGCCTTCCTTACTGATTGAAGGGCTGTGACTGAGATCTACCATTGCTGGAGTTTTCCAAATGTGCTTTGTTAGACCTCCACGAGCTACTGTTTCTGTTCTGATTGTTAAACCAACATAATGGCAGTTTAATTTTTAGCTACATCAATTTGCTTACCCCTCTTATTGCACAGACACAAGGCCATGAGTGTTGACACAAGAGGTCCACAGGCAAAATATGGGGAGTGTGGAAGGCGTAACTGTCCCTTTCATAAATGTTGTTTCCTTGTGACAAAGTCACCAATTTTATCTTAATGACACTTCTTCCCATCTTTCCAACCCTGATTCATCCTCATTGTATCTCTTTTCACTTTCTTTTTAATAGCTGAAACTTTTCATAATTCATTTCACTTTGATGTTTCCATGCCAAATTTTTTTTTCACAAACTCTTCCTAGGATTTTCTGCAATCTTTATGGTAATAGCTCAGAAAACCTAAAAGGAGTCTTCTCTATGTGGAATGAAATTGTTATTAAATGAGGACAAAGACTGAGGTAAATATGAAAGAAGCCATAGCTCCTGGCTCTATGTTCCTGCGGAGTTTGGAAGTCAGTGGAATGTGGGGGTCCTTCCTCTTCTCAAAGATAAGATATTTCTAATCAGCACTGTCATGCTCTAAAGCAATATCTTACAACACCTATTAGCTGTAAACTCAGCAGGAACGGCAACCTCCTACCTCTCAAAGAAAAAAATATTTTTCCTCTATGTGATGCAGGTTATCCAGAAAAAGGGAGACAAGATACAAATTACGTGTGAAAATGTGCTATAGTCCCATTCAAGCTGCTGTTGACAATACATTATACAGAAGTCATGATCCCACAAGCTATTGAGTGTTTTTCACTTAAATGAATTTTAGTGGGAACAGGATTTGCAGATTACTCCCCCTGTGTGCCATGAGCTCCAGGGATCAGGAAAAGATTGCTGACTGAATTTTCTCCACGCTACTGGGTGTAAAAGAGAACATTCTGTCCTACAAATGAAAACAAGCAATACTGAAAGGGAGTAGAAACACACGAGTAGTAAAATGATTGCTTCTTCTGAGTCTAGGAGCCCAAATTACCTAAATACATTGCTGATCTCCCCAGCAGTCTTTCTTGCTAGCATGCCAAGTAAGGCCTGGCAGAAGTTTGAAGCTGTTCATTTAGGCACAGTTGAAATAAGAGCAGGCTTTGATCCCCAACCTATCTTCTTAAAATAAATTGTCCTTTTGATACAAATATTATAAAAGATTCAATTTGTAGTTCTTCTATTTCAATTCCTAAACAAAAAATACAATTTATTATTATTATTTTCCAAAGAGACAAACAAGGGACAAACATGGAAGGGGCCAATTTCCTTGAAAAAATCAGTTTGTCAGGCAACCATATGGACAAGAAAGGAGTCAAAGAAGACTTTTCTGTAGAACAAAATAGTTTTCAATGAAACAATTATAGGAACTTAAATATTTAGAAAGGGGCCATCACAGTCTCTAGCTAACAAAACACTCCACAAAAATATAAGACTGGAGAAAGCTAAAATTTATTTTTTCTGCATAGACCAAAGACAACCATTTTCACTATTTGCCTGAAGAAACACATTGCCTTTTTCTGAGACAGCTTATAAAATTTCAAAACCTCATACTTTATTTCCCATCTTTTCATGTTCAAATACACCCTTTTTCAGCTACAGTACATCAAACCCACAAAGTTCATTAAGTTATAACAATCTTCATACAAAAATTTTCCTCCTCACAGCCCTCTGTCAATTACGTTGAAAGAAAGCAAGAGTTGATTGATTCAGACTACATATATGCTCAGTATTCACGTTATCTCCCAGCTTCATGAGAATTAGTAAAAATACTTAGATCTTTGACAAACTGAAGAAGATTTGTGAGCAAATCCTTTATTGCATCTTATTTATAGGGACTTAATCTGGGACTACTTTTTCTCTCTATTTGTACTATGTATCTCTTACCTAGCTGGTCTCTATTTTATGATAGCATCATCATGTAAGTATTAATGAGAGTAATGTAACAAGAATTCACTCCTAATTGGATCTCAGGCAACACTTTTCCTTCCCTCTTATGGGTAAGAGCATTCACCTCTCCTTTAAAAATCTTTTCTAAGATTAACAAAAGACAGCTGTGTCCTGAACCTTGTGATGGTACACATCAGTTAAGAAAGGCAGGACTCACAGATACTTGTCCCTCATGTTGTTCTCTTTTAAATTCTATTAAATGACATACTACCTTTAGTGCTTTAGCAATCATCATTCCGTTTAAAGTATTTTCTCAAATGCAGAGGGGTTTTTTAATGTTTCAATAATTTTAGGGGATTTTAGGACCATTAGACATCTGTTGGATACGCACAGGAACATATCTATCAAATGAAAACATTAATGTAAAAAAACGGATATGAGGATTTTTTAATTAAAAATACAAAAATTCTAAAAGGAAAACAATGAAGGACACATTAAAATGGCAAAGAGTGTCAGCGCATCCTGTTGGAATGTGGCAGTCAGACTAAATCATAACATTCCTATTCTGCCTGATGCTCTTTTTGCCACCACTCTCATGGAAAGGCAGAACATGACTAACAACCTTCAAGCTAGAAGAGGGAGGCAGAAAAACTCAGGTTTTTATTTAGGTTTCTACTGTTGACCATAAAGCTCTGGAAAACCCTTATAACTCAATCTCATTGGAAAAATGCTAAAAATCAAAGTTCATGAGAAAGAAATGATGTGAAGGGTAGCAAGGAGAAAAGTCAGTCTTCAGTTCACTATTTTTCTTTTCTATACTTACAGCAGAGGGTACAAGATCAAATGCTCTTTCCCTGTTACTTCTTCATGTGACTAATCTTCCTTTTCTCTTCTGTATATTTTCTAAGTGGCAAGGTGCCACTTTGTGTCAAATTCCGCTTAGCCTCTTTGCCCACAAAAAATCTCAAATTTGAGATTGACTTCTAAGTGGTATCCTCAGCGATGTGTAAATAAACCCCATAAACAAGCAAATACAGTAAACTGCATGCAAAGGTTGAAGTAAAGTACTGTCCAGAAAAAGTTGAAGATTTTAACATTATGATGACTGTATTGTAACTGGCAACTGACACCACCCGCCCCAACCCGGGTTCCGGGGGCAGTGTCAGTTACCCGGAGGGCTGTCCTGAGTTGCTGGATCTGTTCGCAGCGGGGAAGCAGCCAAGGCTCACACAGGGCTCGGCAGCTTCCAGGTGGCAACGGCGCGGGAAGAAGCAAAGAAGCGGCCGGGCTCCGACACAGCTCCACGGGAACGGGGTTTAGTTTACGGGGTGATGAGGGTCCAGAAGCGCAGGTGCCGAGAGAGCCCTGAACAAAGCCAGACAAGGGGTTAAGCACCAGGGTCGAGAAAGGGCCTGGCACACCTAAGGAACCAATAACTGAGGGCCAAAGGGGTGTTACAGAGGCGGGGGAATGCACCGAGGCCCAATGGGGAACAAGGAAGGCGGGGAGAGGGAGCAAAGAGCCAATGGGCTACTGAGGAAGGGAGAAAGTTCTGGAAGATAACCAAGTATAGGGGAGAAGGGAGGGGAAACCAGGATCCAATGCCCAGGGAGACATCTACATAGGGGTGCGAGGGCTGCTGGGAGGGTTCTATGTTGTCACCCTAAGCCTGGGGAGTTTGTCCATTAACCAGGTCCCACTGCTGGAGTGTCCTGGCTGGTGTTAGACAGCCCAGGGACAGCCTGCCACACTGCAACAGGCAACTATTATAGAACCTATCCTAAATCAAAATTTCTCTGCAAGTACAGTATAATTATAGTTATATGAGCAACTAAAAGAAAATATTTTTTTTCTGATCAACAATGTTCTGACTTCCCCAGTTTAAATAAACTTTACTGATGCTATTCCTCGTGGGTTTTATGCTCTCCACCTGATTATGAATACATTTGTATTTCCTCTTTCTTTAGTATTTCAGTTTTCTATATTTTCCATAGCCTAATTCAAATTCTGATCTTACTATTGAGAATGAATTGACACATCACAGAGAATGTTCCTCACTGCTAGATAGTTACCTTCACATGTCAGTGGGCTGCTGAGATCCTTCCTCGTTCTCTCCTGTCACCTTAGGGCATCTCAGTAAACTGTGATTTCAGAGTTATAAAACAAACTCCAAAGCTGAATCACAATATGGGCCACCTCAGGTTTCCTTATCATTATGCTTCATTGAACCAAAAGTATACCCTTAAGCAAATACATGTAAACTTTTATGAGAAAAAGGGGGGAGGGGGAGGGAGGCAGAAGCAAGCAAATATAGTTCTACTTCACTCCTTCACTCAATGGTCACAGGTATCTTTCAGCTGCAGACATTTTCTTGTAATAGACTAGGTGCCCTGCTATCGTAAAAGACTTCATGAAATAATCCCATTCACACTATTTTCAATATTAATTTCCCTCATGCTTAGAAATATTCCTGAAACACATAAGCTACATTTGGTCACAGAAACTTTATACCTGTTTGCTCTTGTGTAGACATATTTTACCTTAAGTGTTCCTTTCTCTGGTGTTTATTTCCAGAAGGCAAAACATATCCTCTCCCAGATTTTACCTTACCAAACTTTCTGTGCTCAATAAATTGCCTTCATTAAAATAAAGTTCTCATCCTTCTGGTCATCTCGTCTTTAAACAAAAAATATCTCCAGAACTATACAAATGATTTTATATAGGATTTTACCAATACCTTGTAAAATGTCAATGGTACTTCTTTTTCTGTAACAGAAATAATTTTCTGATAGAGCCTGTGGTATGTCCCACCCCTCACCTCTTCCCCTTCTGCCCTTAAAACTGTAGTCCTTCTGTAATTGCTCAGAATGTTAATTTCTTTGACTTTGGATCTTTTGAAGCAGAAAAATCCCATTTTATAGCAGACTTTTTTTTTTAAAATATATAAATGGATGATCACCCATATTTCAACCCATTTCTAAGATCATCTAATTCTTTCTATCAGATATTCTGAACTACTTCTGTATTGGTATTAACTTCCAATTTTGTATGATCAGAAAATTTCATGAGTACCTTATGGCTTTTTGTGAACATCAATGAAAATCAAATTGCTTTCTCAAAGGTCCTATAAAATAAAGGTAATCAAATGGATAAAATCTTCTTGGGTTTCAAAAGGTTTGAAAAGGTTCTTGACAAATATTTCTAAAGACACTGATCAGCAATGACATAAAAGAGCTTTACAATGTTAAATTATTTAGAGAAATATGGGAAATGAAGGTAGGAAAAGTCAGTTCTCCCAGGAAAGAGAGGTCATCTACTGGGGATCACCAACCACTGAATGATTGGTGGTGAGTTACACTGATGTGACTTGTGAAAATATTGATATAAAGCTTAGCAAATGTGACAAAGTTTGCTGGTGACAGGGGTTTATTCTAGATAGTAAGGATAAAGTTTGATTGTGAGTAATTGCAGAAGGAACTGTGAACTAGCAGAAACTAGTTACAAAAATGGCAGATGAACTTCAATATAGATAAAGATAAGATTAAGGACAATAATAATTGTCTTTACAATTCTAATAAAAAATTTAATAAACTAGTCTAACTTCTCATAAAAAATGATCAGCTCTGAGCTGACAATCAAGCCCTCAGAAGCATGGTTTGGGTTTACAAAAGCAGATATTATAAAAATCATTAGCTTGATATTCAGGAGTGGCCATAAAAGCAAATCACGATATTAGGAGTTAGTGAAAGAAAAAAAAAAATAGAAAGTGTCATACTTTTTCCATGTACAAACCCAATTTTCAGTACTATGTAAAATTCTGTTTCAGTCTCCTCAGTAAGAGTAAAATAACAATGGAAAAGAGGATGGAAACAAGATCAAAAGTGTAGAAAAAAACATCCCTAAGATCAAAATCTTAGTATGAGCAAAAGGAAATGCATTATAAATATTTTAAATACATATACATATAGGCAAGAATTTTTGTTTATGAAAAGTGAGCAATATAAGCAGGATAAAGCAAGCAATAATAATACCAGCAATCATAGTCTAAATGAATACAGAAAGCCTCATTAATATTAGTACTTTTTGTTGCTGTACAAGAAAACTTAAAATATCTTTCCTCCTCTGTTGTTCTCATCCCTGTAAAGTCCATATAGGTCCTAAGGTCGATGTCACCAGTCTTCCTCAAGCAGAGAAGGGTTGTAATCACAGGAAATTACTGACATCCTGAAGGGATGTCCCTTCTTCGATGTTGACATCCAGTTAGGGATTATTTTCTGTGTTTTCTAATAACAGTCCTCCCCTTCTCACTGGTTCCCAGTAAATTTCTCCTAAACTGGCAGAGGACTGACAAAACTGACAGCTCCACCACCGCCCTGCCACCTGAGGCAGGTCCAGCCTGCATACTGATGTACCAGCTTATGCTTGGTTTTTCTTCCACTCTGCTTCCCTGTCCAGCCATTCCAGGGCTCCGTCTGACACCAGTTACCCTCGTCGGGCCTATTCCGACCCATATACTGGATGATGTCTCAACATTGCATCAGCCCTCCCTGCAACCATCAACCTCCGAGGACATCAGCCTATTTCTGGCTCTGGTCCCTGTCACTGGAACTGAACCTGACTTATGTCAGGTTCCTGGTTTGCCCTTGGCCTTGCTTCAGCACCATGGATTTGCCCTGTGACCTGGGCTCTGTGCTGACTCTCTGCTGGCTGTAACAAGCTAAAAAATCTTACCTCGTTACATTTCATTTAAACAAATTTATTGCAAATTATTAGTTTTTAATTATTTGTTAGGGTAGTGAGTAATGAAATATTTAGGGAAATGCCTTCTCTCCCTCTTGTCCAGACTCAGCTTAAGTCCAACACCTCTCTTCCCCTTTCCTTGTCTCAACCACTCTTGTTTTCACCATACATTACACTCGGTCCCTCCAAACCCTTTTGATGAGGAAACAGGCGGTGTAGAAGGTTGGGAGAAGTACAAAGATTTTTTTCTGCTGCTACTGCTTGCTTCATACTGCTTCCCTGCACCGGCATGCATTGCATCCGGGCCACAGTCCCTTCAGAGGTGTCCCTGCCTCAGCACAGGTAACACAAAGGATGCAATCCCTCAGGGGTGTCCCTTGTCCAACACAAAGCACTTCCTTTCAGGGATTCATCTCTTTATATGTTCCCAAAAATTTCTCTTTCCACTAATTTCCCTCATTCTTTCTCCCCGTTCTCCAAATACTCCTCTTCACATACTTTCTCATGTGTCCCATTTTGAGTGTCCTCCTGTGTCTCGTGTCTTTCCTGCATTTCCTGCCCCCAGCAGCTGCCATCCTTCCTCAAACATGTCAGAAAAGAAATGATATGTGATCCTCTGTTTGGTTGAAGTTTTGCAGTATGATGGACTATTTCCCTCCATCTAGAGCTGTCTGGAATCCACTGTGACCAGCACAGGACAGCCCACGCACTCCTTGCACAGAGGACACCCTGCAGCCTCTGCTACCAAACCCTGGTTTTATGCCCAGTGCATCAGGGCTTCCCGGCCCCCTCCCTGGAGCTGATGAGACAGGCACTGGCTGGTGAGGATTGTGCCCTGCCAGCCCTGTGGTGAATCGTTATGTCTAATACTTTTCCAGACTCTAGGCAGCCACTGGTCTTTGC
The DNA here is from genome assembly GCA_013397775.1 of Eulacestoma nigropectus. Classification (NCBI taxonomy): domain Eukaryota; kingdom Metazoa; phylum Chordata; class Aves; order Passeriformes; genus Eulacestoma; species Eulacestoma nigropectus. The sequence goes on from VZTE01002181.1 coordinate 147,364, forward strand.
TATCCTATGACACTAACAAAATAAATGGATTTTATACAATGACTATGTAGATTGTGAGACTTCTACCATATCAGGAATTCAAGGTACTGAAGATAAAACAGGTGTGTTGAGTGGCCAGTTGCTAGAAAAAAAGCCAAAATGAGCTGAGGCTAGCTCCCCAACACACTGCTCTGTCACTTCATTAAAAATAATGTGACCCTTTACTAGGAATTACAAAAATTATGTTCAATGGGTTACAGCATAAAGACAGACTATGTAATTCATTTTCTTGCCAAGAGGAAAACTCAATGATCAGAAAATGGTAGGTAAAACAGAGTGGATGGAGCTTATTCACTATCTTAAAAAAATGTTTAGAATGTATCAGTAAGGTATTAACAGTCAGATATTTAAAAAATGCAATTCTTCATCAGCTTCAATGCAAGAAGCTGAATTTGCCACAGGATACAGAAAAGATCAAAAACTTACTGAGTCTGAAAGTGTCAAGACCTGACCACATGCTAGAGATTCACTGAAAGCTACAAAGCAGACTCTTTATCTGAATTAGAAAGTTCAAGCTGAAAAGAGATAGAGAATGGGTAAGCACTAGGATGAGGCATCATATGTTGGCTGTGTTCTTATTCTGCCCTAGATAAATATACAGTCAGTGCCGAAATGGTACATTTATGAGGAGATGGACATCTCTCCCACCTATCACAGACATTCACACATTCTTGTGTTCTAAGGCTAATAACTAGTAAAACTGCCTCATACAATTCTGTCTAACATAACCATCTCATCCTCAGCATTCACATTCAAATCTTTGTTTGGAACATGAAGTTCCTGAGGCCAAAACTAGGTCATTTTTAATTCCACACCCACTCAGTCAGTCAATGTATGATTTTTCTTTACTTATTCGGTACTTATTGACACAAATAAAATATAATACACAAATTCTTCAGCTGGAAAAAAAAAATATTGTCTCTTGTTGTACTTGTAGGTTGTCTATTAAGATGCTTTTTTCCCTTCCAAGTAAGCTCCAGATATATTTGTAATTTTGACCTAGAGAAGTTTCATAAATTACCCACATTCACAAACCTATTTTTTCCCTCTTTAAATGAGAAACCTAGAACTAGACTTTTATTTATTCTTTTACATAATATAATTTAAACATTAATAATATATAATTTAAACAGAATCTTTATTTTTTAGTATAATTTAAAAGGAACCACTTTAATATACTACAGTAAAGGTATACTATCTTCCTCCATCTTACATATTTATTATTTGCCAAAATCAAAATGAAGGTATCATAATCTTTTTGATAACTGTTCTGGAAGAAGTGGATTTTGAATATTGTATATAATGTATAGGGCATTGTAGCTTATTTATTTATTTTCATCCACTGTCTCAGTAATGGAGTTAAATGGGGTCTCTTGATCAAGTTCAAATTATTTAGTGTGCATGACCTGTTCTCTCATAGTTTCTTCACTCAAATGTAGAATCCTCAAATACACAGATATTCATCTCTGGAAACAAAAAACAGAGTAAAGACAATTAAACTTCTGAGACTAGCCAGAATTGTATACTCAGTATATTGCTCTTAATTGCATCCATATTTAGTCTAATTCAATGCTTGTTTATTTTGAAAAATACTCTGACTGTATTTTCTGGTAGATCATAGAATCTTGGAATCATAGAATAGTTTGAGGAGAAAGAGACCTTAAATATTATCTAATTCTAATACTCCTAAAATGGGCAAGGACACCAGGTTGCTCCCCCCAGCCTGGTCTTCCATGAATTGGGCATCCACAACTTCTCTAGGCAACCTGTTCCAGTGCCTCACCACCCTCACAGCAAAGAATTTCCGCCTAACATCTAATCTAAACCTACCCTCTTTCAGTTTAAAGCCATTCCCCCTTGTCCTATCACTATATGCCCTTGTCATAAGTGTCTCTCCACTCTTCTTGTAGGCCCCCTTTATTTACTTGAAGGCTGCTGTAAGGTTTCCCCAGAGCCTTCTCTTCCTCAGGCTGAACAATCCCAATTCTCTCAGCCTGTCTTCATAAGAGGATGCTCCAGCCTCCTCATCATCTTCACAACCCTCCTCTGGACTTGCTCCAGCAGATTCATCTCCTTCTTGTGTTGGGGAACCCAGAGCTGGATGCAGCACTCCAGATGGGGTCTCATGAGAGCAGAGTAGAGGGGAGAACCATGTGCCTTTACCTGCTGGTCACATTTCTTTCATTGTCCGCCCAGCCTGTGCTAGGATTGCCCTGACCCAAGTGCAGTACTTTATCCTTGGCCTTGTTGAACTTTACCAGGATCACAAAAAGCCACGTCTCAAGCCTGTCAAGGTCCCTCTGGTTGGCATTCCTTCCCTCCAGTATGTCAACTACACCACACAGCTTGATGTCGTTGGCAAACTTGCTGAGGTTTCACACAGTTCCACTCTCCATGTCACCAACAAAGATGTCAAACAGTTTAAGACCCAATACTGACCCCTGAGGAATGCCACTCATTGTTAGTCTCCACTTGGACATCAAGTCATTGACTGTAGTTTTTTGAGGGCACCTATCTACCCAATCCCTTATCCACTGACTGCTCCATCTGTCAAATCCATGTCTCCTCAATTTAGAGACAAGGGCATCATGCAGGACAGTGTTTATTCATGCAGGCCTCCTGTGTTTTTCACCTGACTTTGTCTTTGCTGGGATGCATTGCTCCTGAGGAGCCATCCCACCATGTCGACATGCTGCCAATAAGGTCATAGCCCTACAGGTGTGCATTTATCTCTAACGCCTCTTATTTTTTCCCTATGCTACATCCATTTGTATAAAAGCATCTAATTGGGTCCCCCCTGAAGGTTTTTACTCTGCACTGAAAAGTTCTGAAAAACCTTTAAATAATTACTTAACACATTTCAGCAGATAGGCAGCAGCTAATGGGAGCAGCCATCTGCTACAGTTTAATTCAAGGTGGCATATCTGTATATACCTTGATTTCCACCAAATAAACATTTTGTCTAGACAACATCAGATTTAAACACAGCAGTGGCCTATGCACCTCGCTGTCATATTGCAATCCAACAGACTATTCATCTTTTTCACCAATTAGTTTTAAGTAGTCTGATGCCAAAATAACAACAGAGAAATAAGAAAAAAAATAACTGTATGAATTTAAAATTTTTCAAATGGTTTTACACTGATTTTATGAAAAGCAAAGTAAACGAAGTATGGATTAAATGTTTCACTAACAGCTTTTGTGAATATATCTGTCTTTCACTAACTAACAAGTTAACCTCCAAAATTAATGTGGTATGTGTAGTATAACTCCCTTTCACTCCTCTATTACTCAAGTATTTTTCCTATTCATTCTTCTGGAATAGAAGTAACACCTCTGAAGACAAGTCTGTTTTATTTTCCAATTGCATTTTTCTTTCAACCTTTTCTTAACACATGGGTATTTCCCTTGTGAGGATAAATTTTATCATTGCTTCATTTGGTTTTGTATGGTAAGGTTTTCTCTTCTAACAGAGTGAAAGAGAAACACAGTTGATTAGAAGAGAACAACCTATTTTACAAATGGGCACAAGGTATGCCAGACTAATTTTCACTTTAAGTAGAGCCTCTCTCTGCAATCACTTTATTGAGTAAAGGCCAACTCTGTTACTGAGTTGGGCTATTAATAAAGAGTTGTTCTTCTAACAAAGAAATTTGTTCTACACATGATATCCCAGTAATTTTTTTCAGAAGGCAGTCATTCTGTGGATTTAGCCAGAGGCATAAAGCTAGCAACTTCATCTCAAACTGAAAATCTATCTATCAGGACTATCTATCACCTAGAATTTTAGATACAGTTCAAGTCCTGAATCCATCCACAGAAATGTAGGCCCTAGTTCTTCAGTAGCATATGATCAGTGATCTTCTTTGACTCATCTTTGTTAGACGTAGGACCCTGTTTCTATTTGGCATGAAAATATTTCAGAGCATTGTACTTAGATGAAATGATAAAAAGCTGGCATCTTGGAGGACCACTTCAAACAAGCAAATAGCATTCAGAAAAACACGTTGATCAAAATGTCTTGATCTAGAAACAAGTCTGCAAATTCCTCACAGAAAGAGGTGCCTTGAATCAATATGAAGTTAGAATTAGAAGGCATCCATATTATGTAGAAAAAGCAAAATGGAGTTATCTTTTATTATTTCAAAATTCAGTCATATTACTCAGCCCTTAGTGAAAAAATCTTTTCCTGGTATTATTTTTTTAATAGAAGTAATTAAATAAAATTCAGAAAGAATCTTAGCAGCAGAGAGAATAGCTCAGTTTTCCATCCTGCTGAAATGTTCTAGCCACTAGTTTGCAGTATCATACTTCCTTACTTTTCTTCTCTTTTTTCTCACTTTCCCTCTCATTCTTTCTCCATAAATCTTATATTCTTAACTACGTAGTGACAGATTAAACAGGAGAAGTTGGAAATCACCCTCCTTTTCATATTTGTCTTTCTTCTTCCCTTTCATAGTTGTTCCACAGTGCAGGCTGTTGATTGAAGCATTAAGTTTGGGATGAAAGGGAATCTGGTTTCCCCACTCTGGAAAGATCAGTGGTCTGTCAATAGCATATTTTGAGAGTTTTCTATCAATTCGCGTAATAAGTCTTCATTCAAGGAACTACATTATAAAATAATCTCCTAAAATAAAAAATATTTTTAAAGAGAACATTCACAAATACATTTTCACAGTTAATGTTCTCTGTTATCAGACATATATAAGAATACTTCCCTACACTGAGCCATTAAGAGGATTTAAACAAATGGAAATCTGAATCACTGATTAACCAAATATGTAAGTGTGTATTCAGCTGGCAGAGGACATTCTAGCAAAGGACATGCTCCAAAATAGATTAAAGAGGAATTAAACGTTGACATTTTGGCTCTCATGCACCACTACCTGGCAGAATTCTTTGTTCTAAGTTAGCTGAGTTAAGGCAGAATAGGCAGTTACATGGAGAACAGTGTTCATATATGCTCTTTAGAAAACTGCCCAATTTATTACACACAAAATAAGAAGACAAATCAAAAAACTAAAACCTTTCCCAAGGAGTAAGGTGGCACATTTTTACATTCACTGCTCAAAGTCAAAAATTATTTTTGAAGTAAGAGAGCTAAACCAAGCTCCATGTATTCTGCATCCTAACAATAACCTAAGATTGTCAGGATATAGAATACACTTTTTGCTTGACTTAGAAATAATTGAATGCCTATAAATACCACTGAAAGGTAAGAAATTCCAAACAAAGTCAGCTGATTTCCTTTTGAAATTAGGTCAATAAAAATACTTAGCTTTACAAATATGTCTAAAATCAGTGTAACACAGAACAGTGTGTTCACTTCAAAAACAACAGACATAGGTTTACAGACAAAACTAAAATGCATACAAATAGAAATAAACAAGTGTATAGTGCATGTATTTACTAGACTGAAGAACATCTGTCCTCAGATGTCTTCTTTCCTATGGATTCTCACAGACTTCACAGACAGTTTGATAACAATTTTTATAAATTTTCTGTTTTTTCTTATCAGAGGAAGATGTCTTCATCCAGGCTCTATTTGAATTTTGGGTGCTACATATTTGCAAGAATGATTCAACTTCGTGATGCAACAGAAAATTACCATAGGAGGAATGTTCATTGAATATTTTAGTGTGGCTAGGCAATTTTGATTGAAAAGGCTGTCAAACCTCTGAATTTGTGGGTGAGTATAGAAGGTATCAATTTTTGATGTCTTAAATTTTATCAAAATACTCATTTTCTGCCAGCCATATTGCCACAAAAATCTATCTTACTTACAAATGCTCAATTCAAAGAAAACGTATGGTAGATGAGATCAAGTCCAAAACTAGTCTTATTCTTCTAAAGGTGGTCAGCACTACCAGTTCAAGTCCAGAATCATTCCTCCATAAAAACTAAATTCAGCAACTTTTGTAGATGTCACATACTGTTTGATATATAAGTTTATTTTTAGATGGTTATTACTCTTTTTTTTCTTTTTTTTTTTTTTTCCCAGAGGAACAATCTGACTATCAATATTCTGTCTTAGGCCAGCAGAAATCTGAAACAAGACTACACAGCAATGTTAAGTAGATGGTGCCAAAGAAAGCCCAGCAGAAGGTGATTTTACATTCAAGGAAATATAGCTGTGACCATCTTTTTAAAACATAAATAAAAGAGTTTTGGAAATTCCCTCTGTGGCATGAGTTCAAAAGTAGAAAAAAAAACTGGCAGACATTTCAGGCATATTCCTAAGGTGAGGTTTATGTAGATACCATCAGAATATCAGGATTTTTTATGTTTTTTATTTGAATAGTTCTTTAAATTAACTGATTTTTGTTTCAGTCATTAAAAAAATGTAAAAGATGCAGAGCTTTCTCACCCGTCATCTCTTCCTTTGCCTCCTAATTGCCAAAAGTTGCCTCAATTCTTTCAGCCCTCCAATGAGTCAGTGGTGAAAATATGTGGGGAGGATTTACAGTCAGTGTACAGTGGTTTGTCTCTGTTGCTCCTTCTGTCTCACACTTTTCCTCTAGTCTCGTGTGGGTCCTTCATGGACTGCAACTTAAATACCTTCTTCAGTGCCTGGAAGGCATTCCTCCTCTTTTCTGTGACTGTGGTGTTCCCTCTACTGTTTCTCACTCTTTGTGTTCTCCGCTTGTTTGAAATTTTCTTCCCATTCTTAAATATGTTTTCCTAGAGGCACCACCAGGTTGACTGATGGGCTCAGCTGTGTTCTGTGGTGAGTCTTCCGGAATCATCTGGAATTACCTGACTGGACCCAAGACTGATCCCTGGGGGACATCACTAGTGTCTCCTTGACTGGCTGGCAATGCTATGCCTGAAGCACCCCAGGACACAGTCGGCCCTCCTGGCTTCCAGGGCACTGCTGACTCATGTTCAACTTTCTGTCAGCCAGGATCCTCACATCCCTTTCTGCTGCACTGCTTTCCAGCATCTCATTCCCCAGTCTGTCCGTACACCCAGGGTTGCCCTATACCAGGTGCAGAATCCAGCACTTTCACTTGATGAACTTCATGCAGTTGGTGATTGCCCAGTCCTCTAATTTGTTGAGGTCTCTCTGCAGGGCCTCCCTGCCTTTGAAGGAGTCCACAGCTCCTCACAGTTTTGTATCTTCCACAAACTTGCTCAGTATCCCTTCCAGTCCTGCATCCAAGTTATTAATGAAGATCTTGAAAAGCACAGGGCTGAGGATGGAGTCCTGTGGAACCCCATTAGTGACAGGTCACCTGTGGTCACCCCATTCACTATAACCCTTTGTGCCTGTCCTGTGGGCCAGTTGTTCAGCCATCACATGATGTGTTTTTCCAGCTGTGTGCTGGACATTTTGTTCAAAAGGATCCTTTGAGAGACAAAAAGTTTTACTGAAATCCAAAAAGATTACATTAGCTGGCTTCCCTTGATCATCTAGGTGAGTTAGGTTCTAGGTCACCACTTTTTACCACAAACCCTCTTTACAAGAAGTTTAAGATATAAGAAGCTAAGAGAGAGCTCTCTCATTTCCATCTGTTTTCATATTTTTAATTTCTTTGTCATATTCACTAAGTGATACCTTGTTTGAAAGTACTTTGTAGTCTTTTAGGCAGACCAGTAAAATATTTCATTTCCCTTGCTCCCCAGAAGATCATTAATGAGCAGTAAAATAATTCAAAATACTACCGATTGGTAGAATATCTTTTAATCCTTTCCGAGGCAAAACACAAGATGTAATTATTCTCTTAGCATTACAAATGTCTGATTACTAGCAGTCTCACATCTCTAGATGCCTGTAATTATCAACAGTAATTTGTTAGCTCATTTGATTAATTCAGAGAGACCATATGTTTCTTCTTACACGGAGATATGTGTAATGGTATGGACCTCTTACTTCACACAGTGTACTAATTGCTAAATTTTGGGTTGTGTAACAGTACAACAACATTTGAAAAATCAGTACAGAGATTAACTCTCCCAGTCCAAAGACAGAATAATTACTTTTACAAATTAACTAGCCCTGCCTCCCAGGAGTGAAGAATCTGTCTAATTAATGGTCAGTCCATGCATTAATATCAGCTAAAAAATTAGTATCAGCTGTTCAACCATTATTTGAAGATGTTTGCAGTAACTGATACAGTTTATCTGAATTTTAAATGGAAAACAATGTCAGTGAGACTGTAAAATATATTGAGCATATCATTTAATAAATACAATTTACAAAAAGTACTGTCAGAAGCATAATTCATTGTAAGACAGAAGAACGGAATGTATTAAACACTAAAATCACAAGCATTATGTTGTGGTGTGTTCAGTGCACCAATACCCAGCAAGCCACACACCCAGGCAAATTATGTAGATCTGTCCCCTACCTTCCCCCATTTATGGTTAAGCTCTAAAAAGTTCTTTGTCCCCTGATACCCCATTGGCTCCCAGTTATCCTTCCCCGCCTACCCTGTACCCCATTGGTTCATTGTATGTTTCCCCTCCTATGTACAACCCCTTTGCCCCGTATCGATTGGTTTTCTGCAGTTTACTCCTCCCATTTTGTAGGGGTATAAAACCCCGTGTCAAGCCCTTATTTTTCACTCTTTGCTCCCCTGTTTCTGCGCTCCTGGACCCTCGCACCCCAATTAACCTGTCCTGTTCACCCTGCAAAGAGCCCCTCCTGATCTCTTTGTCTCCTCCTGCGCCTTCAACGTTGGTTGGCTGGGCGAGCCCTTTCGCGGACCTCGCCAACCCTCCCGCTTCGTGAACAGCTCCAGCAGCTTCTCCCGTGCGGAGAGAAGGGCCGGCCGCCGACCACCGGAGCTAGCCGAAAAGGTGGTCGCCAAGGTGTGCTGTGTCATCATTACATATTGTATATTTCTTACTTATGTATTGGATTTTTAATTTATAAAATGTCCCAATTAGATAATTTAAGAGTATATGCAAGAAAACTTAGCAAGTAAATGCAGGTATATATGCTGCAACCAGTACTGAATTTTTGAAAAATTAGACCTAGACACATAAAAGATACTAGAGATTTAGTTACACAGAATGCAATTTAGACAGAATTGCAATATCAAACTACCAACTGTTTTTCAAAGTTCTGTGCTTACATATTTATCTATCAGGTAAAGTAGGTTTCCTCTCATTTGGGGAAGCTAGTCAGTACTTTGGTGACTATTTTATCTCTACTTTCTTAAAAAGCCAGTTTTTAGAAAGCTGCATCAACTATTCGACTTTTCTGTGTTATTTTTTCGTTTTCCCAGCCACTTTTCAGTTTCTCCAGCAATTAATCTAAAAAGAAGTCTAGAGAATCAAACTCACTTTTCACCTTCTGCTGTGGGTCAATCAGTGTTTAATTACTTAATGCAAGACAGAAAAAAAAGGGTGAGCTCCACTTAAAACAGGTGGTTAGGCATATACTTTTAGTAGAATTCTGCTGGTAAAATTAAATTACATTCCTTACATTTAAGGTGTTCTAACCTCTATAAAAGCCCAAGGTAGTTATATGTATATATGTAATATTTAGTTGTGATCCAAATGTGCAATGTCCAGCTACATCAACAGCAAGTTTTACTTGGTCAGATAAGTAGTGTCAATCCTATTCCTGACAATATGTCACATTTTATTTAATAACCTACAGATTTCTCCATCAGAGATTAAAGAGAGAAAACGATTTTTTTTTCTTTGTAAATGGCTTTTTTTTTTTTTTCCAGGACAGAAAATAAAAGAAATATTCAGTAGTTACTATTATTAAGAACCATTTGTGTCATTTTATGAAGACATTAGAGAGAACAAATATAATTTTTCATATGGCTTGATTCATGTAACAAAAATGATACATAAGCACAAAAGCAGATATAAATGTAGCAACTGTTTATTAAAAATTCAATTGCAGCTAGGTATCAAGGAAGCATGTAAAGAAAACCTAAAGTTCTCTTCTACTAGAGATGATTAGTTAAACAAAGTAGTAAGTTTTAATTGTGTCACTAAAAACAGGTTAAATTCCTTAAATAATGTTTGTGCCAATATCATGATTACCATTACCTCTGGTCTTTTCTGAGGTATATTGTTAACTTACTCATGCAACTGTTAGAAATGTGATTAACTGACCTACGTTAACACTGACCTATGAAGTGTGCATGTGACAAAATGCTTGAGCATTTCCTAGTGAGGAAGAGTACTGTTTCTCACAATGACTTTTTAACTTGTTAATAGCTCAGCTAAGGATAAACAGTTATTAAATAACTGCCAGAAATCTCAAATTAAAATTGCAATTAGTATTTTCAAATAAAAAGAAAAATGTGGCTTGTTGGAAATATAAATAAACACCTTTTTATTTGGGTAAAAGAATAATAAATAAAATGCAAAGGGAGAAAAAAAAATATTATTAACCCAAATAACTTCCAGAGTGAGAAATTAATTGCAAAGACATCCAGATTGGGAAACTTTTGCAAGGGTTGAAGGACTCATATATTTTCTTCTCCAAGTCCAATGAAATACGTACCATTTATCACATGAAGCTTGAGGGGAAGCATATTTTGCGTTCATATTTATTTAGCTGGTTTATGTGGCTACATGTTCATTGGCTATTTTTAAAAATTCTTTTCCTTTGAGCAGACATTCCTAAAATTTAGTTGAATGGAACATTTTTGACAGTGAGAAAAATAGGCTGCTTGCTGGTATTCAAAAGACATAGAGGTGAATTTATGTCCACACTACCACAAAAATCATGGGATCATTTTCTGATATTGAGGCCAGCCAGGGAAATATCTCACATTGTTACTTTCAACCTTGTTACTCTCCAAAACAGGTGTCTGCCATTCAGAGATTTTTCTCTGACTTACATTAGTTTCCTGACTCTGCCTAAGACTGCTACATTTCAAAAAGCAAAAGTATTTCAGGGATTATTCTAACAATTTTATATTATGAACAGCAGAGTTTCAGAGTCTGGAAGTGTCCCTTTACCCTGTCTAATTTACTAGAATTTCTTCAAGTGATCCTGCTTCATTAGCTAGGAAAATCCTGTGACATGCATCAAAGTCATGAGAAGTTAGCCTGCACCTTGAAAGTGCTGAGAGTCACACAAAATTCTTGCATTCTGTTTAATTTAACAGGCAGTCTTCTTTACTGGGAGCTCAAATACCAAATATATTTTTAGATGGTTCTCTAGTTACTAGATTTTAGGGTGCAAATATAAGCTCTTTCTCAACATAGATAGATCCTGGGAAAACTATAAAACCACACTTAGTGAAGAAGAATTAATATTATTGAATATCATTGGAGAAACTACAAAAATATCAGGGTAAACTTAGAAATTCTCCATTAATTAAATTTACTTTGAATTCTTTCAAAGTAAAAGGTGCTTTTTCTTTCTTTGGAGTTCAATCACAAGTGAAGACAATAAGTTTAAAAATTTTGTATATCATCAAAGAAGAGAAACAAATTCAAGAGAGACAATAATATAGCTAGGCTGCATCATATCAGATGCCTATATAGGCTACGTTTGCTGGCAATAGCTGGTTTGAAAAAGTAAATTTTGAATAAAGAGAGAGAAGGAGATACCTATTCAACAATTTGAAAGTCATCCTAAATTCTGAAAATTGTCTTGTGATATAAAAATAGATTTAGCATTCGTTCTGATTTTGTGGGTTTTATTTGTAAGGCCAACTGAATATTTTATATTCACGTTTTAGCTCCAGTTGAGTTTTCCCCCTCCCTCCCAGGAAAAAAAAAACAGCCAACCAACAAGCAAAACCAAAACAAACACAAAACCCCACACCACTTGCAGGAAAAGTGCTTCTAGATCTAAGAATTATTGTGTCATCATCATTGCACAAAATGGCCACCAACTGTCAGATAAGACACAGTTAATCTATGCAAATAAATCAGTTGCCAGGTAAGATTGCTAGTCTTTGAACAGAAGCTACAAATTTTCTTCAAAGGTGCTTTCCTGTCAACACCGAGTACGGAAATCCGCTATTAGCTATGTTTTGTTACTCTGAAAATCAGAACAGGGATGGAGATAACAGCATGGCTGCTACAAAGGAAATTCAAGCCTCTCTAATCTACTAAAATAGTGGATAAGTGAGAAATGTTCATTCAATATTTTTTGGCCTTCCAGAAGTCTTTAGCAAAGTCCTTTGTAAAAACTTCCTACTCATGTGAAAAAAGGTAAAATACTGTGATGCATTCTGAAGAGATTTAGATATAGAAAATAAAGTGTAAGAATTAATTATCTATTGCATGACAAAAAAGCTAATAACCAGATTCCCAAAATACTATATGAGGAATGTGGTTGTTATACTCATATATACTCAATACTGGTATGAAAAGATGATGTGGAGGAAGGTCATGATGTTTTCTAGGAGCACAGCATTGTTCAGACTAGTCAAGACTGAAGAAATTGCATAAGATTTCCAGAAAAACTGAAATTTACTTCCATAATGGCAATAGAAATCTAATTCTGACAAATGGAAGTTGCTAAACACATTAATAACTTGCAGCCTTAAATTGGTTCTACCCACTTAAAAAGCTGGTTATTGTATCTTTAGGGATTATTAACTGGAAAATCCTGCTCGGTTACAATAAAATAGAAAATTGTGAAAAGAAATAATAAAATATAATTTAAAATGTTGTGAGCCAATGCACAATGTTTTCTGACATAAAATAGCAATTCCAATTTCCTAACAAACATGTATCAGAAAAAGAGACAAGCAATTTTTGACTAAGACTAAGGTTTGGGTTTTTATCCTGTGTGATCAAGATGGACTGAAGAAATAGAAATAAACTATTTGTGTTGATGCTTTTCATATTGTATATCATAATATATATATAAATATATACATATAAACATTTGCATTTATTTTTTTTCATTACAAAATCTGCTTTGCTGTTTTTTTGTGAGGACATTGAACTTTCAAGTCCTAGTATTTTCTGTGGAATATAAAAATGAAACTTGCTAACCAAATTTAGCAAGCTATTTCTTTTATCTATTTTTAAAATTTTATCATCCTCCTTGTTGCAATCTGGTTTTAAACCCAGAAGAGCAAAGAAAACTAAGTCTCTATGCATAAACCAGAAAGAACTTAGAAGGTTCAAAATATTCCCAAAAATGAGATTAAAACCAAACGAGGTTAGATGTTGGTGCCAAAAAATTGATGTATTTTATTTAATAGTAAAAAGA
>VZTE01002181.1:161128-180859 GCA_013397775.1 Eulacestoma nigropectus
GTCCCCACCCTGGAGGTGTTAAGCTTATGCTTTGTGAATGTCCCCAGCCCTTTATCTTACCTGCATCAGCAAGCAAGTCCAGGGCCTCTCAGAGCCCCATTCAGGGTGCTGCAGCTTTTGTAATACAGTTTAAAAAGTCCTTCACGAAAATAAACTAGGCATAAATAAACTAGGTGTAAGGCATAAACTACAATATTTCAGTCTCTGACACTACTACCCATAAAAAATATCATTTTAATCAGCTAAAATTATGACAGAGAAATTCTGTCTTGTTCACAATAGTTTATGAACTAAATTTACTAAGTGAACAGTGAAATGGAAATTTTTAAACATACTGAAACAAAATGATGGAGTTTGTAGCATCCACTGACACTTTCTTTGAACATGGTGTATAAGTGTACAGAAAATACTATATATGAAGTAATTTAAATGAATAATCCTACATACACTTATGATATAGACATAAATGTGAAATCTATCCATTTAACAGGCAATTATGTAAGTGTGAATTAAATGAAAGAACTATTAGTTGTTTGATATTACTGTTGTGTATGGAAGAAATTAAAATATGTGTAGATACAATTGAATGACTGTTAAATGAAGCAATGACCTCTGCATTGAGCCATGTGGGGCAATGTCAGGCAAAACGGGATGGCTGGAGAATAGGGCAAGCCCTGTGGTTTCCCTGCTGCACCTAGTTCCCTGCAGCCTTCAGCTCTGGGACAGGCAACATGGACAATAAGAAATTCTTCACTCTGAGGGTGATGAGGCACTGGAACAGAGTTTTCCAGAGAAGTTATGGATGTTCCATATACTGAAGTGTTCAAGGCCAGGCCAGATGGGGCTCTGAGCAACCTGGTCTAGTGGGAGGTGTCCTTGCCCATGGCAAGGGGGTTTGGAACTAGATTGTCTTTATGGTTCCTTTTAACAAAAACCATGCTGTGATTTTATGACTCTATAGCTTCACATTGCGGAGTCTATTACAGTTAGTCAATATTTTAGTCTATTAACCTAATTCTTCTGCTTAGAGAACCGTATTGGTATCATGCAAAATTGTGTCAAAAAAATCCTTTACCATTAGTGATAAATAGAGCCAAAGAATAGAGAATATTATTAACTCCAGATAGACAACTATGTTGCATTCCAATTTTGTGTATAATCAATCTGCATATGTTGTGCCTAGATCAACAGTTTGAAGGTTCAAAGATCTTTTTTTTCATTCAGGAAAAAAATAATATATTTGAGGGGGTTTTGTTTTCATTTATCAGTGGCACCCTTTTACGTAAACAACCTCAGTTTTCCTTAGACCTCTTGTTAAACTTCTCCCCTTATAGAATGTTAAAATCTCTTAAATGTCATCTTATTCACAGAACATGAAATATTCCCTATTGATGTCTTTTTGTCTCTTTTATTTCTTTAGATTTCAATGACAATTAATGATTTAAATAATTGACAAGATCTTTAAGAGTAAGGAAAAATAAAATTCTTCCACTCCTCATACACGACAAAAGAATATAGGTAAGATGAAAATCAATTTGTGGAGGAAACAGTAGAACAGATTTTTTTCAAGGCTTTCACAAGGTTGTGGAAATGTGTCTTCACTACTGCTTTGTTATAGTGTGTTCTAAATGCAACACACATTGCTTTGACATCAGCCAGACAAACAAAGCTCATGAGACATCTGATCACTACTTTATTTAAGGGTCAAAAATTGTAGAGAAACCACCAACAAGAACTCAATTCAGAGGCAAATTCACAAGTCTGAAGAGGTTCTGAGGCAAGAATCTATAGGATATTTTTTGTTAGAACAGCAATCCATTTTTATTTCACTTTTTAGTGTTAGGAGTATGATTTGGATCTGTGAGTAAAAGTATTATGAAAAGGAGAACGGTACATTATTTTAAAAATAGCAATTCAAACACCTACTAAGTAATTTCTTATTGTTGGACCACATCTTTATTTATGTATGTACATTTATGAATTAACTTATTTATATTGTTATACACCAGCAGCAGTATCAAAATCAGTTTTGGGTTTCCACTGAACTCATTTTTTTCTCCTAAAGAAATACAGATATCCAGCGTGTGACAACACAGCTTAAAGATGCGCTGTTGATAATGGTTTCCCTAGAGGTAATATTATCTGGTAAAAAAAAAGATAAACCAAACTATCTATCACATTCTAATGGGCAGAGGTCAGTGTAACATCTGCCCTGTCTATTTTCAGATTGTTTCTGAATTCATGCACAGTATTCCTCAGTCCCAAAAGTTGTTCAAGCATAAAACTGCAGCACCAATGAATTCAATCTTCTCTTTTTTTTTCAACTGATATTGTGGTAAATTGCTTTTGAGCTGCAAAAGCAGCTTATTTGAGGTTTTTTTCCTAGTGTTGTTAAGAGTGAATAAAGTGGCCAGACACCGAGTATATTACAGTGACCTTGCTACTAAAAGTCAGCGATAATGAGCAATTTATGAAGTATGATACCTATGCTCTAGTATCAAAAGTAATATTATCCAATGGATTTTTCAATTTGTACAGCAGCTTTTTTTGCTTCTTTTTCAGTTTTACTTTGCTGGTGGCACTAGCTTTTGAAGCCATCCTAACTTTTAATCCTCTTTTATAGCAGGAATCAAGTAGTACTCAGCTTGCCTGTCTACTTCGTTCCACTCCTATAAGAGAACCTTTGAGAAACATGAAGAACTCTGGACTCAGCACAAGTTCCTGTCTGCAAACCTGCAGGCTGCAACAAACTAAGTATCTACCCATCTGAGTTTCGTTTTTACAGACACTGGAAGAAATTTTGAGTAACTGGAAGCAGAACAGAAGCTTGCTACTATAATGAATTTTATTTGATCACTTGTTACATTGATCACTTGTTACTTGGTGATTTTGATCTTTTTTTTTCTTACATGCTTTACTAACCTCCCAAGTGAGTTTGGAGACTGAACCAGTTGCTGATCATACCATGTTAGAATTTGCAAATATACATGGAGAGGGAAAAAAGAGGAAATCGCTATAACCATTGGGTGGTGTGAGATACCTTTGTATATAAAAACTAACAGTACTGTGCTGCTTTGAAAGGCATCACTGTTTTCAGCACATATCCAAAGCACAGGCCCATAATTGTTACCATGAAGAAAACCATCTCTATCCTGGAGAAAAACCAGAAAATGCAATCCATACTCTATCATATTTGATTATATTTGTTATTGTGTATCATATTTGATACTGTGACTGACCACTTGTAAAGCCCCAAAAAACTTGCTCAACAAGACTTTTAAAGCAGCTTATGAGTGTTCATGTACTCTGAGTTAGACACACGGGAAAAATACTGATAAGATATTCTAGAGAGGTCAAAACAACAAGAAGAACTTCACTGGCAATCTTGGAAAATCAAAGGATTTTGACAAAGGTTTAGAGCAGCATTCAATCAACATAAAACCCTTCCCAAAATATTAATTTAGCCCATTCAACTTAGCAAACTCCAGGCCCATTTGATTTTACATTACTCAAAAATTCCAAGAAGAGAGAATTAGAGGAAGAAAGACAGAAAAGATATAGAAAAGGACACATATAGCTACCAACTCCTGGGTTCCAGCAGTGTTCAGTGGATAGAAATTCCAAGAGGAGGTGGTGTAAAGACACATGTTTGCCTTGTGTTCAGCTTTAAATACCCCTTGGCCTTCCTGGGCCCATCTCTCAGGTAGGACTTCCAGTCATTTGGCCACTCAGGAGCTGGGTTAGGGGCTCCAGAAACAGGTGTAGAGCATTGCTTCTGGTGTCCCAGGGACTGGCAGGCACTGCTGGGCTGGGATACAGCTTCTAGGGATGCAGGGTGCACAGCAAGGCACTGCCTCACCAGGGAAAGGCCTGACCTGCCTCTCCCCCCACACATGTTCACCTCAAAATATCTTGAGATGTTAATCTTTACAGTGTCTCACAGCACTCGAACAGTTTGCCCAAAGAGGCTCTGGAGTCTCCATCCCTTAACACAGTCCTGAGCCATCTTAACACAGTCCTAAGCAAATGGTTTTTAGTGACCTAAGCTGAGCAAGGGATTTGGATGAGATGACCTTCAGAGGTCTCTTCCAGCCTCAACCGATGCTGTTATGGGAATGGAAAATTTGAGAGCTGTACTATGTGTACTGCGTACCTGCAGAAATCCCATCTCCTTATATTCTTCTGTTGTCATTCAGCCTATGAGGACTCAACTTCAGCAGCAACTTCCAGACACTTCTGTAGTGAAAATATTAGCTAATGCAGACTCTTACCTGACTAAGCTGCTGCGGGTTAACTCCCGTAGGCAGCTCAGTCCCACACATAGCCACTCATTCACTGCCCCACACTGGAAAAGTGGATAAGGGTTCAGAAACCACTTCTTGGAGGTACTTAAATGTAAAATTATATAATTTAAAAAATATAGCAGTGACTTTTGCTATAAAATGAACAAGGTATGTCTCATAGATAGAGTAACTGTCAGTAACAGAAATTGAAATACCAGCAAATTAGAAAGCATTTAAAGAAGGCGTCACTGAGCATATGATGGGGGAGGGAATTTTTTTCTTTTTTTCATTCTGAAGATAAGTAAACCTAAAAGTTGTAATAAATTCCTTATGTTAAAACAGATCTCACCTAGAAATGTGCAGCACTTATGTAAACGAGTGAAAATTTTTTGGAGCCAAGGGATTCAATGTATATTGGTTTTATTGCTTATATTTCTCCTTTGCTGACAAGTAAAGGTGTATTCTGCTGTCAGTAGCATGGTGTAAGGAATGTTAAACATTAGAGATTAACAGAAGACTGCTACTTGCCCAGGATTCTGCCTTGATAGTTAAAAGGAATGCTTACAGGAAAGGGATGACTGCTCTCTTAGGCTGAGCATCTGGTCAGCTTGAAAAATATTGTGTAAGGCAGGCATTGAGGGGTGGCCTATAGGATGTCTATAAGGTCTATAGGATGAGGGAGGTTGAGACCTTGTTCTGAACAAAGGGCTTGCTGTTAGGTAGAAACAAAAGCCAAACTTGTGCAAGACAAATTTTTTTAAAAACCTAGAGAGAACCTATGGGGTTTTCGGACCCAGAACGCAAGGAGTTCTTTGATTCAAGAGCAAAGCTAGAAAAAAGGAGATGGTGGAGAAAAAGGAGAATTGTTTAAAACCTCAGGTAATTTTGATGTTTGAAACCGGCAACATCTGATTTTTTTCCACAAAAAGGAATATCTTTTTTCAGTTTATGTATTTTCTAAATAATCCATCTTTAAAGACTGAGAGCCTTTAATGTCTTTTGGTGTGCTTATTTAAAGAAAGGAACATGGAGAGCTACTTCCCTCAAGATTCTCCTCTACCTGAGTTTGTCAAGAGTCCAGACAGGCAAAAATTTTGTGATATGAAGTAGAACAGTTGAATCACACCATTTACACCTGTTTTTTTTTTCCATGCAGCAGGTTTTGAGTTAATCCTTTTCTGGGAGTACAATTAATGCCGTAAATGGCTACCAGCTGAACTACAGGATGCATGCAGCAACATTTGAAGATACTGGGAACAGTAGCCCAAACTGAAAGGGCTAAGTACTCTAAAAATAAGTTTCTAGATATTCAGACCAGTCTTTGATTCATCAGATAATGCGTCTCAGTATTCCAGTTACAAAATGAGGATAATTCTACCTCTTGAGTTCTCCAATCCATTTTGAAAATAAATTCAGTGTTCTGTTGTGAGGCAATGAACTACCATAAAGTCATGTGTAGTGTAACAGATGATGTTAAGACTACCAAGCTTGTTAACAAACCAAATCAGAGCAGGTTTTCACTAGTGTGAATTGAATAAAACATGGGCATTACATTGAGTAATGCTCTTCTCAAAGCATTGCATATGAACTCTTTCATGAAGAAGACAAAAACACAAGAGGGAACAACAGAGGAAGAAAAACAGGAAAAGAACAGAGGTCTCCTTCTTCCTAACTGATAATGTTCATCACAAGATGAAACCCACACAATTTACATTCCAGGTGTAGAGTTAGCTGCAAGTGCTAGCTACCTGAAAATTTCATCCATAAATGGATGCTAATAATCTATACTCCATAGTTACTAGAGGATAATAATTAGACTTGTAGCTTTAATTTTATGCTCCAGATAAATTTCATTAGCAGAAGTATATTATTCCATTAATATATTTCAAAATTCCAAGGAAAGCAGAAACATGCATTCTCTTCTGTTCAGTTGATGTTACGTACTGACTTGGTCAAACAGAGAGGCTTTCCAGAATGGACCCAAATAAGAATCAAATGTCACTGTTGGATGGCATGGGGGAGTGGAAAGCTGTCAGCAACAGTTATGTATTTCTACATACAGTAAATTATGACAGCTAGCATATTTTAAGACAAATTGAGACAAAACAAAACTATACATGACCTCTATGATTTCTTTTCCTATCAACTTCTTCTGGCAGTGTAACTCAGAAAAATAAAATCTTTGTTTTTTTGTTAAAAAACAAGGTTGAGGGTGATATGTGTACCTTCATTTCATGTTTGCATTCTATTTCCAACAGAGATTTAGAGGTTTTTCATTTATACAAGGCATTATATACTTTAGATGAATGATATTCGTATTGTAGTCGTTCCTTACTTTAATTTCTGTTTGATTTCCCCTAGGCAGAACTTTGTAAATATTTATCTGAATTTTAAACAATATTCTAATACAGCTTACAAAAAAAGTTCTTTGTCACTCTTTTTATATCTTGCTCATAATTACAATATTCTTTCTCAAACAGTTGCAGTATATGTAATCCTAAAATCTGCTTTAGTTCCTGAAAGAAGCTTGTTGGAGTTTATCTGTGTGGTTTTGGAAAATATGTATAACCAACTCTACATATGATTAGAATCTGGATCTGTAGACTTACTAAACCACCTGACTCCCCTGTCTTTAGCAAAAAGCATTTTTAGCACTGTGGCAGAACCTTACTTAGAGCCTTACTTAGAAAAACTTAAATCCTTCTACTTTCTGAGAAAACTGTATCATTTTCTTCATACTTGCATGTATGCTCCATGTGCCTGCTGTTGTAACCTGCCTTTTTGTCAGCAAATTGTCATGATCACTCACAAGCTGTAGAGATACAAACCTTTAAAACAGAGGTCACAGTACTATTAAAATAATCTGACAATTTGTAGCATCTCAAACTGCTTTCAATAATGAGTTATAATCAGTGCTTTTAAATAGAATACCAAATTAATTCTAGGGATGAACATAAAATCTGAAAATATTTTCATTTTTAACCTCTTTTTTCTGTTGTGCAACTCCCAGAATAAATGTAAGAAGTACAAAATTCTCTCTGTATCTTCTTGATACAAGAATATTTTTTTCTGTGCTTCTGGCATTCAGATTGAATCAAACTTGCATATGTCATAATTTAAAATAATGTTAAAATGCAAGTAAAAGTGAAAACAATATTGTTACAGTATTGCTAACTTTGCAGGCACAGGAAAAATTCTACAGAAGTGCCTTGGTAACTAATTAGGTTTAGCTACTTAATATCAGTAAGGCTTTCTGCACAAAGAATAATTACATATAAATTATGTATAATTATTTTATAATAGGTGCACTGTATCTATATGAAGTCCAGGTCCAGTTTGTAAATCACTATATGTGCAGAAAATATTTTTCATGAATGCTTTGCAATCTGTAGTAATGCAATTAACTAATTACTGGGAGCAATTACTTAGAGATGTAAATATGTACTACTTTGTGAAGTTAGTTTACCCTTATAAATATTAAATCGCGTAAACAAAGTTCTATCTTCAGGCTAACTTCAATACATTGAAAGAAAATTCAGAGCCAATTTAGAGACCTCCTGTGCTGTTTCATTGCTTTTAGGTATTTTAGGACATATTATAAAATATTTTTATTATAGGGTGAACAGTGGCAGAGCTAAAAATATGCTAATATTCATGACTTGTATTATGTACTTTGTAAATTTGTTTCAATATTTGCTCCAATAACTTCCACTGAAATATTTTCAGCTACAACTGCAACTGACTTAAAACTCACAATATGTTGAGCAAAACTACTCAATGCTATATGATGCTACATTTTCTCTTTACATATTTTCACAGTGTGTTTTTATGATTAGAGTGAATTGAATAGATTAGAATTGAATAATGGAATAGTAGAAAATCTTAGGATTAAAGCGATGGAAGTAAAAAAAAGATTGATTTGATTGATTGATTGATTGATTAATTGACTCTGAAGAGCTGGATAGCAAATGTTTTCTATTTTGAAAAAGTTTGGGTTACGAGAGAGATTTCAGAGGAGGAGGAAGTTAAAGCAGAATTGTGTTCTTCTAACAAAGATATAACAAACAAGAAGAATAAATTACTAAAAAGAACTCCAACAAAACAAAACAATTTCTATAAATCCAATAAGGAATTAATTAATAGGTAAGAACACTCTAATGCTTAGGCCCAACACTTGAGAAACAGCTGAATTATTTACTTTGATACGGAGATTTTGGAAGACCTTTTGGAGCACATGGTTATATGATATAGCCATCTGGAATTAAAAAAAAAATGCACGTGATCCTTTATTATTTACTGTAAGATATAGATTCTACTTGTAAAACAGCAGCAGTAATAATTGACAAATGCAGTAAAGTGCATATATCATTCAACGCACATTAAAAATGTCTGTTGATCCACCAGAGTATTTTCTGAGCACTGTTTATTGGCCTGTCAGTACTTTGCCCATGATCTTGTCCAAGACATCTAATTTCTTTAAATCTCCACTTTGCAGATGTAAAGCATTAAATCAAAATATATCTAAGTATTTAATATTTCATGTATTCGTCTGGGTATGGGAGATGCACAGAAGCAGATCTGACAGTTTATTTGAGTAATATGAATAAAGTTTATGTTTTAAAATATGCTTTATGACTAATCTGCTTAGAAAATTTTAGAGTGGGCATAACCGAACTATTGGAAAAAAACATTTTCAGTAGGGAGTTTATACTTGTTAATGAGTCTGTACTTAAAAAATGACTTTGTAGTGGTACTTTCCATGTGAAAACCCCCTTCTCCCCCAACAAAAACCCCCAACTAAAACAAAACCCCAAACCAAAACCCAACCACTGAAACCATAATGACTCTGTTTACTTTTTAGATGAGCTGGTAGCCACCATGCACACCAGAAGATATAAAACCAGGTATTTTTATATTTTATTAGGCATTCTAAGTCTAATGTAATCTCTAGAAATCTGTCAAATTACATTACTTTTTTACTTCTCTCTTCTTTCTGAAGTTTGCACATTCAAATTTTCTGCCTAAATCAACAGAACACTGGTATTTTCAGTTCCCTGACTGAGTCTCTAAAGGAAAGACTATTACAGCTACAAAGACAATGGTACTTGCAAGCTCCACTGTCAAGTATTAACTTGTTTTTATTTGCACCTCATTCACAGTGTAAACTCTTAAGCTCCACTTTTTAAATCCCTATTACATACATCTGATGTTGCATTTATTGTTTAGGTAGTCAAATGCCATGATATGGGATGAAAACAAAAATCTACTTTCATATCTAAGTAACAACATTCCACAAAATATCACTTAAATATAACACCAAGCAAAAGGATACTGAAAAGCAGATTTAACCTTGAGAAGTGTGGTTATCATTCAGTAATAAGATGAACTAATAGATTAGAGGGTTTCCAGGGTTTCCAAATTTCCTGTCTCTTTCTGGTTCTTGAAACTGAATGAGCAGAGTCAGGATGTCATATAGCCTAGGGATGAAGATTACATACCCCTTGAAAGCGAAGTTCTGAATTACTGTTTATTTAGAGATTCAAAGAGTAGCTGAGTTCACACAGCTTTATTGAATGGACCATCCATTCTACGTTTCTCTAAGGGACTGAGGGAATGAATAAACAGAATGAAAATAGGAACCTTCCTAAAGCATAGCAAAGAGTTTTTGGGAAACTGAAATATTACTATACTAATTTACCAGCTTGATTCATATTTTACAATACTACAGTAGCTTAATTTCACCTGTGTGAAATTCACTGCATTCCTGCAGCAATAATTCATGATATGGGACTTAGCATTTTAAGTATATGCCAACTTTAAGTATATACCAACTAATGTGTTATGAAACTGCTCCCTAAGAGGACCTTGTGAGATGTCTCCACAAGGCTCTTGTCAGCGATTGTTTCACCTGCTATTGCTTTCCGAGCAAGTGGCTGAGTTAACCAAGGAGCAAAACCTCAGCAAATGGAGAAATACCATATGACACATACGTACTGGTACAGACCTAGCTATTCAGCCACGTATCTGCAACATATCTGCAGTTACTTTCCAGCAGATCTTCTTTGCTTTCCAGTTCTGCTACTTAAGTTTCCTACTTGGATGATGACAGCATACATTTATTTTTCTTTGTTATTATTACTGGTACTGATATTTTTTCTTACCTCTAACATATATTATATTGCTTTATTTACAAAGAGAGGTGAAAGAAACAACTGAATATCTTTTCCTCTGAGTCTGATGCAAATGATCCATTTGATTCTGTACAAATTTCTCTTACCCTTTATTAGTACGTACTGTTTTATTCTTCACGTGAATTTTACATCCACCGTTCTGTCATCATATTCCCCTGGAAGGTTATTGTTTTTCTTCTCCCACACCTTGATTTTACACATTGTCTAGCTCTAATTTTTGAATGTTTTTTTAGGGGGAAGATTGTGTTGTATCACCACCATTCACTTTGCAAGTTCTGTTTTCTGCTTTACTGGACATTCAGTGTCTCAAAAAGGGCATAGCACATAGAAAAGCTGAAAGTTTTACTATGCCTTGCATACCATTTCATGACTTTTTCTCTATCTTTCCTCATGATCAGTTAATACTGAGGAGTGGTGTCAAATCAAGGGATCTCAGAAAGAATGCTCGTCTAAGTATTCAGTGTAAGGCAGGTAATTAATTTCTTTTCGGAAGCAGTCATAATTAACTAATATCTATCACAGAAAAAAAAAGAATTAGTTTCAAAATATATGTTATCAAGTTAGAATTACCTGTATTGCAAGCTTTAACTGTAAAAATCACTATTATTACTTCCTTTTAGGTTTATATTCATTGGAAACATGACGCTTGGAAAAAAGTCTCATTTGTTTATATCTGTTCTATTTAACAATGGAGTGATAATTAAAAACATTTAGAAGAGAACCAGAAGCTGAACTATATTCATAAGAGGAAATAAACATTAATTTATCTCTAATGAAAAGTAATGTGGTCTTGTATAAGACTGCACTACAAGACAAAAAAAAAACCAGTTAAAATATTGGACCCATAGAACTCATCAGGGGTAGTAAAAATGAAGTCATTTTTTGGCAGCTCAAAACTATATTGACCTGAATTTTTCTACTGATGTAATTTATTCATTTTTGTTTTGCCTGCTAGAGCCAAATGCTTGTCACTATGTGTAGCCCTAGAGCCAGAAAGAATGCACAGCTCATGTAATACGGTAAGTGCTATCTCCAGTCAGGAAGTTCCTCCTGTGATATTTAAGTGCCAAAAAAAGATGATCTGCAAAGTGAAGACAAGTACATAGAATTCCTGAGTATCTGAAACTGCCAACAAGACAAATTGTTTTTATAGTAAATGCCTAAGAAATGCATTAGTACCACTTCCACTTGGAAGCCAAAATGAATGCAACATAAGAGCAAAACAGCATAATCTGCTGTAAAGCAAGCCTATGGCAGACAATGACGTTGTTGGCACATGCAGCATAAAGGAGGAAATGGAGAAAAGTTGTCCTGGATGTGGAGATAACTAATTCAGTACTATTAAAGTGAGCTGCATCTGCAGCTTGGTACAAATAGACACACACAAAGGCATAGAATCCTGCAAGCTGCGCAGCAGGAGCCCAAGACTGTATATTCTGAGCTTCTACCCTTTTCCTTACGCAACATATTTTCAAATGAATTAATGTCAAGATGCAACAAATACATTCAGCTTCACTGGATAAATACCTTCACTTGATTGATGTCTCTGGTAATGAGTTCAGTCCAAAAATGAAAAATGCTAAACAATGAGAAAACCTCCTGTTTGTCTTTGGTTTATGTTCCATCTAGCTTTCACAGTGATTTTATCTATGAATTATCATTCACAGTGCTTCTGATATTTACCAGTTAATTAAAAGTGAAAATTGAAGGCATTAATTTTTAGATAACTTCCAACTATCTTCAGTTTTAACTGAAAAAAAGCCCTCAGTCAAAATGCTCTCTATTTATGTATCTTTTTGCAAAGGCCCTAGATCACTTGGATAGATATCTTTTATATAAATTCAATCAGCATTGATGCTTTTTCAACTGGTTTTGGTGACAGCTAAAAAGCATGCAATATTGTGTGTGTTTAGGTATCCTCAAAACTAAGGGGGTAAGAAAACTCAAGTTTCATTCAATAGGTTTTTTTCATTAAAAAAAAAAAATCTGTTGAAGGATTAGACCTTTTAGACAGTTTAATTTGTTTGTTTTCTCATTACGATTTTATCACCCAACACAGTTTGTTAAGAATTGGAAATCAGATTATGGACTTAGTCCCCTTTAATAACTTTGCATTCCTGGTGTGAAAAAAAATCCAAAATAATCTGGTTGCAATTTTCTTGTAGACTTTTTCCTTTATAATTTGATCAATATTGTTACTATGTCCACTAAAATAATGTTTGTGCTAAACTTTTACTTATATTAGCAAATTTATTATTTCTCTGAGCTTATAGCAAAGTTCTTGCTCTGTTCATAGGCCCTAATTATGTAATTTATGCATATTTTCATGGAAGATCTTTCACAATATTCAACAAATGGTTCAGAATTTGAAAAAGAATAAAAAAAGGAAGCAATAAACAGACACTTTCACTGTCATAGAGAAAAAATTTTATATAACCATTCAATAAAAACATGCTAGAAAGTCCAGATGAAACTTTTCAATATATCTCTATCTATATCTATATTTCGAAGTGCACATTGCCGGGTCGTGTTGAGCTTCTCATCCACTGATACCCCCAAGTCTTTCTCCTCAGGGCTGCTCTTGATCCATTCTTCATGCAGACCATTACTCGTGCTTGGGATTGCCCTGACCTAGGTGCAGGACCTTGCACTTGGCCTTCTTGAAATCCATGAAGAGTGTACAAGCTCACCTCTGAAACCTGTCAAGGATGACATATTCCTTTTCTCCAGCAGGTTGACTGCACCAGACAGCTGGGTGTTGGGTGCTGAGCATGCACTCAATTTCACAGTCCATGCCACCAACTAACGCATTAAACAGCATCAGCCCCAATACTGACTCCTGAGGAATACCACCCATGACTGGTCTCTACCTGGACATCAAGCCATTGACTGCAAGTCTTTGAGTGCATCCATCCAACCAATTCCTTATTCACCGCATATTTCATCTGTCAAATCCATGTTTCCAGTTCAGAGTCAAGGTTGTCATGTGGGACAGTGTTAAATGTTTTGCACAAGCCCAGATAGATGGCATCAGTTGCTCTTCCCATATTCACCAATGCCTTAACCACATCATAGAAGACCACCAAATTCATCAGGCACAATTTGCCCTTAGTGAAGGCATCTTGGCTGTCATTAATCACCTCCTTATTTCACACATGCTTTATCATGCTTTCCAGGAAGATCTGTTTCATGATCTTTCCAGGCATGGAGATGAGACTGATGCCGGTAATCCCCTGGGTCTTCCTTTTATCCTTTTTTTGGTGGGGAGGGTAAAATTTCCTCTTTTCCAGTCAGTGGGAACTTCACTGAAGCACCAAAAATTCTCAAATATGACAGACATCAGCTTAGCCACTTCATCCACCTGCTCCCTCAGTACCCACAGATGCATCTCATCAAGTCCCATGGTTTTGTGCACCTTTAGGTTCCTTAAGTCTCTAACTTGGTCTTCTCCTACAGTGGGAGAATCTTCATTCTCCCAGTCCCTTTATGCCCTGTGACTCAGGTAGCATGGCTGGGACATTTGCCATTGAAGAGCAAGGCAGAAAAGTCATTGGATAACTCAGTCTTTATCTCCTGCGTAATCAGGTCTTCCATTTCCTTCCAGAGAGGGTTCACATTTTCCTTAATCTTCCTTTTATCGCCAATTTACCTATAGAAGCTTTTCTTGTAGCCCTTGATTTTCATGGGTCGATTTAATTCCATCAGGGCTTTAGTGTTTGTATTCTGATCCCTGGCTGCTCAGTTAATCTCTCTGTATTCATCCCAGGCTATCTGTCCTTGATTCCACGCTCTCTAGTCTTCCTTTTTGTGTTTGAGTTTGACCTTGTTCATCCACACAGGCCTCCTGGTGTTTTTGCCTGATTTTGTCTTTGTTGGAATGCATCACTCCTGAATGCATTGGGTAGCAGATCCTAGAATATTAGCCAATAGATTGACTGTAGGCAGATAGATATAACACACACATAGGTATATAGATATATTTGTATAACAAGAAGCTTTAGCTGGGCATTGTTTCTCATATATTATGAAATATATATTCTTTCACATGCATCTACATATATATTCATAATTAATGAATAAAAACCACTTTTTTCAGAAGTTTTTTAATGTATACTTTTTCATGGCTTCAAAGACGAGATTCTCAAAGTGTTATTCATTATTCATTATTCAAAATACTAGCATGAGCACTAAAAGATATAGTCAGTCAATAGTGTGTGCAGGAAGTCTGTGCTGAAATTAGCATGTTTGCAGTACTAAGTCCTTGATTTTGTTGCCTATATGTTAGGAGGTATTAAACTGGAAGGAAGCACACCAGAATACAGAGGTAGGGATAGTTTGCTCAAGGATCTTCCTAGTTGTCTTGTCTGCCACCTTGTGTCAAGCTAGCTGATCATTCTGATGCTGTAGGGGGAGTTTAATATTTATTTGTTAGTTATGAATCAGTTGGGAGTTCACATTGAAAAAAAACTTCTACGATTCAAGATAACACTAAATGCAAAACCAAAAAATATATTGGGCTTTGATCCAACATCTTCTGAAACAGGTATTTTATATTACAAATGTAAGTTTTGAAAGCATAAAAGAGAAAGGGGTTAAAAACCCCAGGAAATATGATTTTTAGTCTAAATTTTAAATGGATATTCAATATTTAGGTGGAAAAAGGGGGGCTTATAGGCATATGAAAATCTAAGTAGCCTAATAGTTAGGCTTTTGAACACTCATAAATCTCATTAGCTTCACAAGATTTATGGAGAACATGTCTGTTTCAGAAAAGGAGAAAATAATGATCTGTAAGAAAGACCTACATTGGGATTTCTTATTTAGTAGCTTCTTATTTTATTTCAGGGCTAATCAGATCTGATTATTTTTAAACCTGCATTTTAACTGTTGCACAATGATTAAAATATCTCTTTCATGTTTGACGGCAAAAGTGGCAAAGAGGCTTTGATGGGTCTGGTCCTTATTCTTGTAACAAACATACATTCTTCATACTTATTATATACATAATCTGGTCTCACCTGTTGACTAATTATGAAGAGTTTTATATGTTGATCAACTCACAGCCTAGGCAATAAGCCCTGCAATGTCTAAGCTTCTGCCAGTTTTAAAGGATCTTTTTCTCTTTTCTCTTAAAGTCTGTATTTTCTGGCTTTCTTTTGTCCCACTCTAGTCTATAGAAAACTTTCTTGAAAACTTGTATATTGGGAAGTTCTGAAAAGCTGGGGAAAGAGCAGCATCTGTTGTCAGATAAAAGCCTGGGGTGTTCAGATGCAATGTCTAAAGTGTTTTCCTCTGCAACAGGCAGCTGCAGAAATTGGTCTTGTTCTGATAGAAGGTGCCCAATACAGAAAGCTAGATACATTTTTTGACCAAAGATGAGTGTCCCTTGGTTTGCACATTCCAAAAGAGCAACCAACCATCTTCTGTTTTTCAAGTCATTCTAGTAAGTTCATGAAGAGATAAATTGAAAGTTAATCTTTGTGATTTCTGACTAAGCTATACAAAACTTCATTCATACTTTTGTAAAAGTATCCTTTTCAAAAGACTGGGCCTCCACTGGTTGTTTTTGGGTCAGAAGAATAAACTATGATTGCGCTTCCAATATACATCTCTTGTTTTCAAACACAGAATCAGCTGACCTCAGGACTTGGCACCTGTGAGGCTGCAAACAGTATGAGTATCCCAAGATTAGAATGTGCACCTTTCTGAAAATGTGATTTATTTGCATGCAGAAGGGGTATTCACTGACAAGAAAAAGGAAAAAAAATCTACATACTCTTCTGCCTATGCTTGCTATTTTCTTCAGTCTAGATAAAGACACAGTTAGCCCTGCCTCGGTTTTTGTCTGCAGTTAGACCCGTTTTCTTGCTATGTTTCTCAGCTATATCTGCCATCCACCTGACTGATTCAGACTACTCACTGGCTACTCTTCCATGCCCCATCCTGCAGGATAGAACTGTTACCTGAGTGAGCTTTTTGGTTTGGTTGGTATTTTTAACTGCTATTAAAGTGATTAAGTCATAGAGTCAGCTTTCCACATCATTAACAGTGGCTTTTGTGTGCAGATCATTGTCAATCCACTTCTCAGTCAATTCTTATAATGCTTTATGTATTCCAGGTTTTCAGCATTATGTGTAAAATGCTGTAGGAAAGCAAGTGATAGTTTAATAAAATATTATTTACCATCAACAAGTGTATGCTAACTGCTGATACAATTAACAACTGAAAGCAACATTCCTGAGCTAAAATATTACATAATTTATTCTATTTTATTCAAAAGTTTTTCTCAAGAAAGAGAAATACAACATGAATTGGAGTAATTCATTAATCTCAACTGTAGTTAAACAGTGACGATTCAATATAACCAGAAGATAGTTATACATCTAGATAAATATAAAAACAATTAAAATAGTTAAACTTGTATGCTGGCAATAAATATTATTTTGAGATTCTCTAAGCATGAAACATTGCCTCGCCAACAAGATAAGATACAGATCCAAACAATTTCCCTCTTGAAGGGAATTCCTCTTTTAGGAGATTTTATTGCTATCTGACTTGAATAAAATAACTTAAAGTATTCAGTAAAAAGCAGAGGCTATAGATATTTCATGTTTAAAAGTAAATTAACCATAATATTGAATTAGTTCAAAAGGATCATATTCTACTACAGTCTTAGTTTTTTCTTCTTACTTGACAATAATTACAATTGCTATTGACCAGTAATAATCGGCACTAACAACAAAGTCAAAAAGCAAGAACAAGATAAAGATTAAAACTATTTCTATTGAGTTGAAATGCAGGCAAAGCAGTTATCTGTGTATTGTTAGAATCATTGTGACTAAACCCTGAACTATTTACTTGTATAAGGAGAGATTGACTTTTCCTATCCAAATTATAAAAGTACTTTTTTGCAAATTCTAAAATCAAATTTTTCTCAATGAGAAAATAAATATACCCCCTGATTGAATGCATACAGGATACATTTGTTTTAGAGCTCTCCTTCAGAGTCCTTTGCCTTGCCTTGCCTTGCCTGAACTTGCCTTGCCTGAACTTGCCTTGCCTGAACTTGCCTTGCCTTGCCTGAACTTGCCTTGCCNGCAGGATATGGACGGGCTCACGCTCCGCTCCAGTTCTGAGCTGCAGCCACAGCAGGAGAGAAAAGAATTCCGGCTGTTCTAACCTAGACTTTCAAGGGATTCCTGGTAAGGAAAATTCCCATGGAACCAGGACTTGGAAAAACCTGAGGAAAAGGCTGTGGAAAAATGGGATAAAAGGGAAGCAAACGCTGAAGGCGCTCCAACCCTTCCCAGACTTTTCGTTGCCCTCATCCAAATTTTGTCAAACGCATTCCCTTGAGGCTGGAGCAGAACAGAACTCGGATATTTCTCCTCACAGTGAATTTAAAAGCTCAGAATTCTCGGAAAACTGCATGGAAATTTCAATCCATCCTGGGAATTCCTCGCAGTTAAATCCATGGAACCTTTCAAATGTGTTTGACCCTTTCCCTTTCTGCCTTTCCCTTTTCCCTTTTCCCTTCCCTTTTCCCTTCCCTTTCCCTTTCCCTTTCCCTTTCCCTTTCCCTTTCCCTTTCCCTCCCCTTCCCCTTGCCCTTCCCCTTATTACTATTAATAAAAGGAAATTAATATAGGAAAAGGAAATGCATTAATGTTGTTCTAATGATTTGCCTTTAACCCAAGACAGAAAGAAAATTCAAAGATAAGGCTTCCAATTAATCTTTAACTTGTAACATAAAAGCACTGATTTCAAGCCTTAACAACATTGCAATTATGAAGGCACAGGGGGAATGTACTGTGGACATAGTCAAAGTTTTAATCCTAAATATGTCTGGCTCTTGTGAATTTCTCATAGCTTTAAAATTTAACATCATTTCTGTGTGTGTTATAAACATATGTGTTCTTGACCCACTTCAAAAAATAAGCACAAGTGAAATATCATTTCCATTAATCATTCAAGAGCTTTGCAAGAAGATTGCATCTCAAGAGATGACTTTTTCGCTGAAGTTTACACTATTCAGCTTGATTTCATTATTTTTTACGTATATTGAGTTGCAGCTGCTTGTTGTTCAGAGCATTAGTTTTAGAAGTTATTCCCATCCTTTCCATTCAAATGCGCATATTGGCACTTCATATCTTGAAGAGAAAAATTAATTTCTATGTAATTATAGTTTTGCCCTGACAACTACAAAAATTCATTGTAAACTAATACCTTGCAAATGAAATTCTATTTTCATCCTTTAATCACTATGTAATGAGACTACAAAAGCGATGTTTGTACTGTGTTGAAATAGTAAATAGATGTAACAATATTTTTTCACATTTTTCACTAGATTTTTTTATTAATTTTTTAATGGGAATAGGGATCCACACTAGTGGCTCTCCTTGCAAGACTAAAACTTAAGTTTATTACGTATTTGTAGAAATTACTTTCTCTAGCCATAACATAATGTCATGTTATGTTGGAAATATTGTGTCACTGTTATTGGCACTAATAAGACAGTATCATTTAAAGAATCATAGTCAATTAATCCTTTAAATCCTATATCTGTATATTAGACACTGAAATTTAGCATTGCTGCACCACACTTTTTTCATGGATCTAGCTCTAAAATCCATTACTTATGAGGAGCATACTTAATTCAGTGTTGAGCATTTTAAAATCTGTATTTTCTGTTTACCTATCTGTGCAATAAAAAGTATAAGGAGACTGAAAAATATCCGTAGTTGAATATTTGTGTTCACCCTTAGGAAGTTGCATGATCCTTGACACCTCAATATTTCTCAGATATTCTTGACTCTTGAACAGAATAGTAATTTTGGTTTTTTGCATAATAGAAAATTAGATAATAATCTATGCTTGTAGGAGCAGGTGAGGCAAAAAAATTTAAATTCAATATGGAAGATGCAAATTGTCAGGCATACGTCTTCGCTACTGTGCTTGAACTAGTGAAGCTCAGTGCCTTCAGAAGGGTCTCTGAAATGATAATTATTGCAACATTAGTTGAGTATATTTCATAAGAAGTCCTTTTCAAAACCGACAGGATTGCTAGCATTATCCAGAATTGATGATTTTAGCTACTTCCTAGCTTAAGATATTTTATGATACTTATTGTTCTGCTAAATGATTGCATTTTGATCCAAAATTTCCTTAGGAAATGAAGGGAGGCAATTTCTTTCTTCTTTTTTTTTTTTTTTTTTTTTTTTTATAATAATATTTTTTTTTAACACTTCTTGAAATTA
>VZTE01002181.1:180888-216988 GCA_013397775.1 Eulacestoma nigropectus
TTTTTTTTTTTTTTTTTTTCAATAATAATAATGTATTTGACAGCTTCATGCAATTAGCTCAGATGATGATCATCCCCCTTGTTGAGAGAGCTCAGGTATGGTGTTCACTCAGACAAAAGTTTCTTTCTCTACGCACACCACAAAGGATGTGGTGACCGAGATGGAGCAATTACAAGCGCATGCAAGGATCCAGGTCTCAGGCTGCAGGGCATGCCAGAGCCTGGCACTCCTCTCTGAGGGCAGCAGAGATACCAGCTGTGTGATATGCCATCAGGTTGACGTCGTGCTCAGCTTAGTGGCAGAGATGAGAGATGAAGTGGAAAGACTAAGAGGTATTAGGGACTCTGAGGAAGAGATTTACTGGAGGAACTGCACTCTACCATGCCTTAGACAAAAGCACCTGCCATCCCCTTCACAAGAAGCAATGGATCCCCCACCCTCTCACCAGCAGTTATAGCCATGTTAACCCCATGTTATAGCCGTCCCAGCCTTGGCTCCTTTTCTTGCTGACGCCCTCAGGTAGAGTTGCTGGCTGGCCCCTTTACCTCTCTTTCTTGCACACCCTGACCACATCAAGGCCAGTTGTTGACAAGACAGGGCCCTGTCATGAGCAGCAGCAATGCTTCTTCATGCAGCCATCATAATAGGAGCGTGCAATATTTAACATTTGTATTAAGAATTTTGCCTCGTGAGTAAGAGATTAAAATTCTAGTTCTTTCTCTCTCTCACCCCATCCTGCTTTCTTGAAAGTGAATAAATAATGGCTGAAGAAAGAGATAGCATTTCTTTATTCAGAGAGATTTGGCTTGTGGAAATCTGTTATTTATGTCATGCATGCTCAGGTCCTGCACACAGCCTCAGCATTGTCATTCCTCAAGAAGCAGCTCATGTCACTGTGTCCTCTCAGAAACCCAGCCTGACTCAGAAGACGAAGCAGCCAACATTCATGGACAGAAATTTCCTCCAGTTAGTAGGCAAAAGTTAGCAGGCAAAAGAAGGGGACCTTAGAAATGGAGGGAAGGGAATGGAAGAGGTTTCTGATTGGGCTGGCAGGCAAATCCCCTGCAAGGGGGGCAAAAGATGTGCATGACTGAACAAGGGACTCCTGTTATTACTCAAGCATAAGCAGGAAAAGCACAGAAGTTGAAAGCAGTTAGGCCACTTGGAAATTTGGCAGGAGGTATGAGGCTTTAGGCAAAGATATAGATCTGAAAACAAATTCTGCCAAGTCTGGAAAAGTCATAAGCATGCAAAAATCACTCTTCATACTGCTGAGTGCTTGATAGTGTTTACCTAATAAGTTTCTGACTATTTTTCTCCTCAATAAATATGCTCTTATCACAGTTCCAAGTGTGATCAGGCTGTGCATACACCAAAATATGCAGGAAATTAACATCCAGCTCAGAGGTAGAAGGGAACAGGGGGATTTTTCCTGCTCTCGTCTGCTCTGGATTAAGCCCCAGTGCTTGAATTAAAAGATGAGAATCTGCTTCTCCTGTACCATCCACATCACTGATAAAATGAAATTATGGAAGATTAACACCTTTGATTCAAATATGTGAGGGATTTGGCCTCAAGAAGACATTAGACTCCCACAAAAGCCTTACAGAATTATTAAAATAGAGTCAGAAACAATTGACTTAGAATTCACAGTCAGTTGACCCCTTGCTGGCCAACAGCAAAGTCCACACCCAGTTGCCTTCTCACTCTTCCACCCCAGCAGGATACAGAAGAGAATCAGAAGGGGAAAAAATGACAAAACCTCATGGATCATGATCAAGACAATTTAATAATTGAATAAAAGAAAGACAAACATACAAGTGGTTTAAAGTAATTTACCACCTCCCATCAGCTGATCAATTCCCAGGCAGTCCTCCAGCTATCTTTGAAAAACTACTCCCCCATAAGCTAGTTTTATTGCTGAGCACAATGTCATGTGTCATCAATATTCCATTGGTTAGCTGGCGTCAGCTGCCCTGATTTTGTCCTTTCCCAGCCTCTTGCCCACCCTCAGCCCACTCTCTGGGCAGGGCAGAGTGAGAAACAGAGAGGCTCTTAACATTGTGTACGCACTAATCAGAATTGCTAAAACACTGGTGTATTAATCAACACAGTTTTGGACATAAAACTAAAATGCAGCACCATATAGGTTACTATGAAAAAAATTGACTTAATCCTAACCTGACCTAGTAGAGAATTGTATCGGTCTGACTGGAAACTGCTAAGAAGGAAAACCAGAATCAGGGAACAGAGACTGTAATGTTGCGGTGGCCCAGTCCACCTTTGGGATGCAGATCCAGCAGGGCATCCAGTGGGTGGACTTTCCTGCCCAGGAAAGTGATGGGGAGGGCGGTCCTGGAGATCGGACCACACCCTAGAGATGCCACTCCGCGAACTCTCCTCCCCCATTCTCCCTTTGGTCCCTCCTACCCTCATGTTTATGTTAATAAGTTCTCGAAGGTTCTGTATATTTCAGTTCCCCATTGGTTCATTCAAATTTGTTCCTCCCTTATCCCCTTACCATAGGATAGCTGTCACCCTATGTCATTTTCCCATTGGTTTATCCCCTTGTTCCGCCCCTTTTCCTTGCTGTATAAAATCCCCTGTAACCGTTACTTTGGGCTCTTTTGTTGCCCTTCCTCCTTGCTGCGTGGTTGTCTCGTCCCTCTGGGCGGGGAATAAAGACTTGGACTGCTGCAACAGAGAGTCCCTCTTTCCTCTTTTACCCTCGCCTGCTCGCTACAATTGCACTGACTGCTGCCAGATCCATTGGAAGCCCATAGGCAGACTGAGGAGCTGCACTCAGGCTGCCATACCAATTTGCACACTGCCGAGGCACCTCTGACAAGTCGCCTGCTTGGCCACCGGGCGGTCAAGTGGTCAGCGACACTGTAACACATTAAATAGGGAGTCTCTTCAATAAGCAGCCTGAATTTAACTCACTTTTGTCTCTCAAGTGAGTCATCTAAAAAATTATTTACTGCAGACCAATAGGGGTTTTTTCCTTATTTTTTTACAAAAAGAGAATTATTTATTTACTTATTGGATTTTCTGAATTAATCGAATGTTTCACAATTATATTTTAGTTAATTCACAACACCTGTATGAGGAAATGAATGATTAGGAACAGATGTCAGGCAGTGAAAAGAAACACAACATTTAAGAAACATATATAAATTTTAGGTAATCAAATCTGATATTCGCTGCATGAATTTCAGAGTGCTTTGAGTTATCTCATACTTCATATGTTGAAAACAGATCTCATTTCACTAGCAGCTGAGACTCCTCAGGAGCTCGTATTTCAAGATTTCCAGTTATGCTGTTACTAAAAAAATTAGTTTAAGCTATTTTCTTAGGACAATTAAAGAAATACCATGTCAAAGACAAACGATGTAATTCCAGTAGTCTAAGAAAATACCTGCGTTTTTTCTTCATTTTTGATATCTTGAGATGAAATCATCCAGCTTCATTTTAAAATGCAGAACATGAGATATGTGAAGGTAAATCTTACGAATGCCCCACAGATGATCGCTCAATCCCAAAGCATGAGGGATGCTGCAATAGTTTGTCTTTTTGAAGTAGAAAGACTCAGACAGTACCCCATGGTACAAGATCTTTTGGGGCTGAAAAGAGTAAGAGCTGCCCTGCTGAATGACAGTAGTATGAACATGGGACAGTCGCCCTGGCCATGATGTTCCCATGAAGGCTATGAAGTGCTGCCAAAAACATTAGCCACACGTATATCTGCTTTGTACTGTAGGCACAACCTCACAATGCTGGGGTTTTTTTCACGTTCAAAAAAAATATGAGTACCTGAATTAGTGTCTTTCTTCTTCTGTAGTCAGTGTCATGTTTTTGTCTGTTACTAATGGTACTAATAGAAAAATATCAGTTTTATCCTGGAGTAACATAACTATAAAACTGAACATTGGTACATAGTGAACATAATTTCTAATTCTCATTTTGGTTTGCATCTTTCAAAGAATGATTGTTCAAGTAAGAGGAATTATTTGTGCTAAACCTCAAATTCACTTTACTTGATATTATCAGCGAAGCCTTTGAAAGAACATTAAAAGCACCTGTATTTTAAATTGCAGCTGATAAAGCAGCAAAGCTCTTGCTGAAGATAATGACCTAAAAAGGTATAACATCACAGTAGAATAAGACAGTGCCATTCAACTGTTTGTTCTGCCATAAAGAAATGTGCGATTATTTCTTGATTTAAGATTATGAAGAACACTGCTCAGGTAATATTCACATTTTTTGAAAGATTTTTATGCATAGAATTGGATAAAATGCTGTCTTCTAAGGCTGCTGGAAACCTATTGAACACAGCAAATTCCTTCTGTCTTTTTAAAAAGTTAAACAGTAAGCTTTCTCACACTATAAGCCTGTTAGCATGTAATTCATATTCCTAAACTCAAGCCATAAATAGAGGTCTCATTGAGTTTTAAGATGACTGAAAGAAGAAAGAAATTGTCCAGGGTTGTCAGCACTGAAAGAGCAGAAAATAGGACAAATGTATGATTTTTTGAAAGCAGTTTATTCATAACAAACAAAAAAGGTAGCCAGCTGCTTTGAAGAAAACAACCATCTCTAACTGGTTCAAGGGATGTAGTGATTTTGAAAGTCTATACCTTTAGACAGTAAATGCAATCCTTTTCAATACTTAGAGAGCAGTTGTATACTCTATTTATAAAAGATGAACTTATTAATACTTAAAGAAGAAAAACAAAGGAAAAAATCAAGTAAATTCCCTATGAAATTGTTCCATGTAGGTGGTGTACCTGAATATAAGATGTTCCTTTACACTTATACAAGAAGCATAATAGCAAAAAGTCACTAAAGAATATAAAACAGAGAAGGAAAGCCCAGACTTTGGCTTTAAATGAGACCATGATTTTTTTTTTTTCTT
Organism: Eulacestoma nigropectus; assembly: GCA_013397775.1. Lineage (NCBI taxonomy): Eukaryota > Metazoa > Chordata > Aves > Passeriformes > Eulacestoma > Eulacestoma nigropectus. The sequence goes on from VZTE01002181.1 coordinate 185,804, forward strand.
ATGCTGAAAAGCAAACAATGGCACAAATTACATCTTTTTTCTTTCCTGTTCCGTGGAGAACTGATAACCAGAAACGTTGGAGCAATTTTCTTTTGCTCACTACAGATTAGTGCTGAGTGAAATACTGACTGCTGAGGGGAAAAATTATTCAAATTTCATGGAGCTTTTGCCAACATTTGATCTAGTCAGTGGTGCCTTTGTCTACTAAAACACACTTAAATAGCATATGTTATTTTTTTTTTAAAGCTAACTCTTTTTTACTAATCTTTGAGGTATTTTAAGTGTGAATACAGATAAGTTTTAGGAAATGCTACTTTTTCCTTCTCCTAGATAAGAACTGGTTTTGATTTCAAATGAAAGACTGCTGCACTTACTACTCTTTGTATTAAGAAAAGCATATTAACAACAGAAAAGTGTCTAGTATTGCAAAATACTTGTAGAATACTGAAATATTTCCTGCCATTTAAAAAAAAAAATTGGAAATTATTTGTTTTGTTATCATTGAAGCCTTTATCCTGTGGTGATGAAACTTGAAAAGATCATTGTTCTCAAACTTCAAGCTCAAATTAGTTTCAAAAGGAAATAAAGTAAGAATAAAGAAAATTTTAAAAGAGGCTGGAGGTCAAGATGCCTGTTTTAAACTGATAGATATAAATTTTAGGTAGTTGTCTCTGTGGGAGAGGTGAGGAAAAATTTAGTTCTCAGAAAGCAAAATTTAAAATCTCTAGTTCATCAGTGAAGAAGAGGTGGCATTTCTGAAAATCCCCATCACGCCTATATTAATTTCAAAACCCCTCCATTGTGTGACTCACTACATCGAAGATAGGTGTCTGTACGGTTTTTTCCATTAGGCAGTTCTTTCTGCTCAGGACCTAATCTGTCTCAGTTTCCTCTAAGATGTATCCCTAAAGGTGGCTCTTTCAAGGGAGAGGTACCAGTGCTTTTTTACCTATTGCCTAATACTTCGTATTAGAGCACATCCTAGGAATTCGGAGAGGTGGGTTCTCTGTCTGCTTTAACAGCAAGGGAATTAAATTTATGTCTTAAGAGAATACTGAAACGGCTGAAAGAGCAAGAAACCTGACACTTGAAGAAGGAGCTAGGCTCCTGTCTTGGGAGGATTAAAACTGAAAAAAAATTAAGCCTATATGCTTTTAATTATAATACATATTTGTGTTGTATTAGGTCAACAATGGGAAAAAAAGAAAGGAACTATCTGCTAAGATTCTTTTAGCCATTTGGAGTCTAATAGCTTCTGTTTCTTTCAGTACCATGTTTATTTACAGCTCAGTAGAGATGAAAAGGTGGCTTTTCAGAATTTAGAAGACAATTTTTTTCTGCCTCAAGATGATTAAAACAAAAAAAGGAAACTTTCAGATTTCTCGGAAAAATGTTAAAAGCAGACAGTGATTGTGAAGAAGCTGAACAGCGCTAGAAGCTAAAAGTTCAGGTTCATGGCTGTTTTTTCAGAATGCCCTTATAGATCTCAGTGTTTCTTTTGCTGTGCTTAGTCAGGTAAAGACATAAGTACAAAATAGATAATTATGTCCCCAAAATAAATACCACTAAAAAGTGTGAAAGCAGCAAAGATATCAACTAATCCTTTAGATGCCTACAAACTTAGGCCGTAAAATAATACAGACATAGGGACAGCTGTTTAGAAATTAGGTAGGATGTCAGGTCTCCTTGATAAGATTTCAGCAGAACCAACACCATTCAGAAATTCACTGTTTTTTTTCAAAGATATTTTTAGAACCAAGCAAGTAATTTGAAGCAGGAGATTAGATTATCTTTCAGATCAAGTATATCTAAATCATATCGTATAGTGAGAAGTTAGGCATAGAAGAACAGAGGGAAAGAAGGAATAGTTGCAGTCCTAGGAAAAAAGGAGAATGATTTTATGCACATTTAAATGGATTTTGGATGGCTACATTTTCATCAGACTATGACTGTAGTATGACTGAATTTTTGTAATTCTTTCATCTTTCATTTGATTAAATAATAGCACTAATGCATAAGGCAATGGAAAATGGGACACAGTCCTCAATCACTTATATTTCATTGAATTAGTCAACAGAATAAAAGACAAAAATTTAAAGGTATACAACATACATTATTATGTCTACCAAATAGCAGTCTTATTCAATATGCACATATCTGAGAAATAATTTTAAAAATTGTTGCAATTTTATGCCATTTCTGCGTGTATCTGAGGGGCCACTGCACTAATAAATGGAGACATTGACCAAAGTTACCAAGCACTAGCATATTCAAATAGTCCTTAAGCATAAACTTTGTTAAAATCTGTGCAGGATTGACATGTTTTGATTGGCCTTATCCAACTCTGATTATCGATAGTATTCTTCCTTTGCGAAAATTAATCACCTGTTTAAAAATTCCCAAATGCTAGAATGTCAGAAAATGAAAAATGATGGAATTTAGCCCATTCTCAGCTAAGGTATAAATCTTCATTACTTGTTAGTAAATACCTGACAAATGCCCCCACTCCCCAATATGTAAACATGTCCAAAAGTCAGTATAGTAGCTTTTTAGGAGATTGTTTTGGATGGAATCTATAAGATGCAGCTGTTTGTAATAAATCTGGGATTAGAGCACAAGCTTAAAACCAACCTGTGTATATACAGCACCATTCCAAAGGAGAAATGGGATTATGGCTCTGCTGTGATCAGCTTCTTCCCCATGTCTGCTTTACAGTTTGGTTTGCTCTGTGCTAATAATATCTTTCTGCGTCTGCCTGCTCTCAGGTAAGTGAGCAAGATAAGTAGTCTGTTTAGAGGAAAACGGTTTCATGTGTTCCCTTGTTCCCTGCATTGGCACACAATAAAGCAAACGGGCATGAATTTAAGGGTTTGCCTTTTCTGTGAGTGGTGACATTAGTATTTACATATTACATGTCTTCATTAACTCCTGTTATTATGAAAAAGTAGAAATACATCCCTCATACTTTAGAAGAAGAATGTATGGAATTAGCTGAGAACACTTGTAATAAACTGAGGTTGTAAACTGCTTACCTGTATGAATAAGGAAAAGCAAATAAAGGAGATAACCTTTCTCTCCTTTCTTTCTCTGGATTCTGCAGTATAAGAAGAGGGCAAAAGTTATGGAGAAAAGTAATTTTGTTCATTAGACCAACTGATAAAGTTGGCAAAGAAAAAGAATCCCGTTTTCCCTCAAAAGCCTTTCTTCAGAGATAAACAAACACCTAAATCTCTTTCCCTGAATTGCTGGCTAGGGAGTAAAGGATGTGAGGTGTTCCTTCCATGCACCCTGTTTCTGCTGCTGTACTCAAGACAGCAAGGTGTAAAAGTTTCAAAGTCACTTACTCCCATTAAAATTATACCGTGGTATTGCAAATGTTAATGGCTAGCTGGTGCCTTGAAGGTAGAACCATCCTTTCTGCTGTGCTTCCACTAAACATTACGAGTCCTCTTGAGAATGATGACCAAAGGACAGTCAGTCTCAGCTCATGTCTTCCTCTCTGTTGTCTGCTTGCCCCAATGCCTGAATATCTTGTCAAATTTAGTTCAAGTCAAACAAGACAGAAACAGGGGTTAGAGCCCTGTTTCCTAACCCTGCATGTTTATTTCAGTAACGAACAATAGCAAGCTTGTTTTATAAATATATTTGATTCTTCCTAACAAGTAGAAACAGGTACACACTGACTACAAGCTTTTCCAGGATCCACGTGCATGCAAGTTTTCTTCAGAATCTTTTCAATTGCCTGTTTCACCATAATTTTAAAAACAAATATTCACATGCAAAATGTGGCTTTTGAAGTCCTGTGCAACACAAAGACATTACAGTCCAGTCTTACATAAGGTGTGATAATCACTGTCACAACTTAGAGTAAACCATGTTTTAAGATTCTAAAAAGTGTCAGGACAATTGTTCCAATTAAATTTCTGTTATGTCTGGGAAATTAATCCTTTAATTCCCAAGAACCAATTTCACACCAAAATAAGCACAAATACTATTCTAGCAATTTTTTAGCTGTACCTTCTCTTTGATTTTACCCTATTTTCTCTGTTATATCTAAATTTAGGGGCATATTGGCTCTGTATAATAAAAAGAAATAGCAAAGAAATCCTGAGATACTAATCAAATGAGTTTCCTTTAGAGCTGAGAACTAGCAAAATACATAGGATAAAATGACATTAGTATAGCACAGGAATCTGAAAGGTCTAGAGTAATTTGTACTCTCTAATTATTATCAGAGTTTGCAGAAAGATACACCATGTCTTATAGACTATAGAAGATATCTTCAGGTATTATCCTCTGATATAAAAGTAGGAAAGTTCAAACAGGTCCAAAATTCTATAAATAACAATACTGTATTACAGTGTTCTGAGAATGTGTCAAGTCTTGAAGAGCCAGATTGTGATCCTGGCTTTGTGCCCACACCAGGAATTATGAGACTGTTCAACATTCATACTGCCTACATTTGCCGCCTATATAACTGCTAGCAAGTTTGGAAGCAAGGAGCTTCTGTAGAACCATTGATTTACCCTCTTTGCCGGTGGATACAAAATGGTCTACTAGAAAATTGACCATAAATGGTATAGAACTCTCCAATCCATAGGAGTCCTGTGAAGTAATCCACTCTAAATACAGGACTGATACATACTGGCATATTTCTCTACCTGAAAAAGAGAGTGGGATAGAAGTGTGAGAACACAGAATTCTGTGGCTTTGAGTCATGAAGTGACTTTTTTTTTTAGGCTTGTGCATTATCATTGTTGTTAGCCTATGAGTCAATTCTAATTTACTCCATGCACTATGGGGAAAGAACCTTCTCCTGACTCCTGGTATCTACATTTCCATCTGTCCTAATAAATGAAATAGGAATGTTGCTTAAGCACTAGATCTCTGTTTATCTACATCTGCTTATTTGGTAATTCTTTCCCTAGTTATGCTTTAGACTGCTCCAAATACCTCTTTTTAAGACAAGGCCTGCACAAGTTTTGGAGACAGTTTTCTTCATGAGCAAACCTCAAAAGTCTATGCAGATAAAACTGTCAGATTTCCACCCATTTTCTCTCCATATATTCTACACAGTTCTTGAATACGGTCCTCACAAACTAATCACACAGTTGCGCATCACAAATCCACATCACACCTCAAAACTTCCAATAACAGGATCCTCTGAGTTTCCTAATACTAAATTGCTACTCTAGGAAGCTGCAAGATGATTTTCACATTAGTTCTGGCATTTTAATCTTGGTGAAGATGGTGGAAACCCACCTGCCACTATCCACTGCCCAGACCTGTAAATTAAAGATGATCTCTCAGGGCCTTCAAGGTTTGGCTAAAAGACAGAATCGAGCACTAGGTAGTGTGGATTAGGTAAAGCTGTGCAAGACTGGCTATCTCCAACCTGTGTGGAAATGACCTTGTCCTTTTCACTTGACCTCAGAAATTCAGAAACTCTCAGTTCTCAGAAACTCTCATTCTTTGACTGTTTCTTGCGTAGTACTGTGAGCATAGTTACTAGCCATTCACTGGCCATTGCTATCTGTCTTTCCCCTGTTCTTTGTCTATTAACTTCTTAAGAAAAATATCATTAGTACAGCATTGCCCTGAGAAAGCAATTTGGTGAGTGTGGTGATCCATAAATACAATCCATAATTTTAAAAAGTAGGCATTAACATCATTTTGAGATTTTTTAGACACTGTTTATCATATGCTTCTTCAAATGCAGTAACAGATGACTGTAACAACTTCTAGTGCTATTGTGAAGGCAGACCTCTCTTTTATAAGCTGAACACTCCAGTCGTCTTCCCACTCATTACATCCTACATGTTGTCAATCTTAGTTTCAAGAACTGTCAATCAGAAATGCAGTGGGTGATATGTGTAGTATTTTTTAACCACACTAAGGTGGGCATTTCTTTGGTTTTCCTTTATTCTCTTGATTGCAAAGTGCAGCATGTGTCTTGCATACAAGCAAACACAAAAGTACATGGAAAACAATATTTTGAAAATTGAAAACAGAACTTTGGTACAGTAAACCTTATAGCTAATCAAAGTCTTATTGTTAGTCCTTATTTTTTTATACAGTGGTTCCAGATATTTTAATTACCTCTTTAGGCTCAAGGTTATTGATTTAGTAAGAGCAATTATGGAACATTAACAAAAGAAAGAAAAAAAGATGTCACAATAATTTTTTTGAAGCACATTGTAACTTTTACAGTTATATCAGTATAAGTGATCAACATACCAGGAGAAGAAGGAGAAGGAGAAGGAGAAAAAAGGAGGAAAGGGTAGCACAGGAGTGGAAATAAAGACTGTATTAAATGAGTGATTGACTCAATATGTGATTTTTATGTTTTAATACTAATAGAATAACTGCTGCTATTGTTAGAGATGTGCAGTTATCTCACATAACACTGTAAGCTGCAAGAAAAATGCTTATGTAATTCACCTATGGAATTTCTGTGAAAGATTTTTTTTTAGTGTTTGAGGGAACACATTTTTGACAAATCTTTCAAACAATCTCAAGAGACTTACCTGCTGCCATTGGTATCAGAAAATGGCAGTTTCACTTATCCTTATAAAGCCTCTGATGACATGTAATTTAAATAGCTTTCCAGACTTGCTGAGCTGGTTTGTTTCAAAAGCATTAAGACTGACCAGTTGGTGATCTATTATGGTGTTATAGAATTGATACTGATATTATTTTAGTAGTAGTATATGCAGAACAAAAATCTTCAGTACAGAATAAATTAAAACAAAATTGTACTCTATTCTGGTGCTAAAAAGTATTTTCTTCTTGTCTTCCCCAGTAGCTGAACTTTTTTCACTGACGATTCACGATGATTCAGTGGGTATTTCAGCAACATTACAAATTTCCAATTGAGACCTGAATGACTTCATGAATTTTGTGGGCTGACCAAGAAGTTAATCACTGATGGTAGTATTGCAGCTTAAGAAAATACATACTTACACAGTTTGAAATAGCAAAGGCCTTCATGTCTGACAAATGTTGCTTGTAATGAAAATATTTAGGTACTCCTAGCTACAGAGACTATCAAATGTTGCTAAAATTACCAGCGTTGCACAATACTGAAGGCAAAATGAATGATTGTCAAGAATTTCTGTGTTCCAAAAAGCCTTATCAACTCTAGCTTCTCATCTTTCTAAAACTCCTTTCTGGGCCTCAAAAAGTACTGACTTTCTATAATGGGGACTTATCATTTCTCTTCCAATCCTTGACCCACATGATACCAGCAGAATTGACTAATTTTCTGTTTGTCTGACTGCTGTTTCCTGCAAGGACTCTTCGGACTATAATCTATTTTATGGCTAATTCTTAGATTTAATTCCCTATCTACTGGCATAACTGACAAAAGGAAGGCAGCTAAATAGCCTTCCAAATTCCTCACCCTGTTAAGGGCAAAGGAAGTTAAGTACACAGAGAATACAGACATGATACAGATGAGTTTTCACACACCAGATTTTTTGACACTTTTTTGGATTTTTTCAGCATTCTTATCCACAGTTTGCTTTTCAGGGTTTCATTGCTTTATTTCTAGTAAGGAGCAGATATCTGTTTCCTGTCCAGAGAATGGTAGATTCAAAAATTGCCTGATTATACCTCTGTGTCACCATTCTCTGCATGTGACATACAGAAAAAATGGCCAATTCTAATACAGCTTCAGAATAGAAGGAAAATAATAGCTCATGTGACCAGAATCACAAAGTATGAAGTACTTAAAATGTACTAAAAGTGTGTACTGGAGCTAATTTCTGAGCAATAGTTCAGAGGCTGGTACCTTTTTCATACCTGTTCTGAGGTGTTCCTGACCTTACTTTGCCTTGCCTTTCTTACTTTTGGGAGTTACTTAGAGATTTTTTAAACAGGCCCTGTGTCAGAGCTAGATTTTTAGTTCAGTGAGTTGCCTATGCATTGCAGTAAGGGAGACTTAAAAGAACACATGAATATGCAAAATTAAGTGGATGTTGCACATTCTTTAACTCCTTCCCATTCTAGGAGGCAAAGATGTAAGATGAATTAGATCGTCTTCATCTGCCTGGAGTTGGTGAATCAAAGTGTGAGTGAGAAATAAGACTTTAATTTGTTGTTGGTAGTTGTCAGTAACAATCCTCACAAATCTAGTGCCAGTGTGAAACAGAGCTGATTAAAGCTTCCTAGAACCACACACATACCCCTAGAGTGCTTAAATAGAAGGAATTCCTGGTTCCATTTACTGAGTTATGGCCCAGCCTGGCACTAAGTTAACAGATTAAAAATGGCAAATTCTCTAATAAATGTAAATGGAATAACTAGAAATATATGTAAAAGTACTCGAGAGTGCTGTTTTTCCATGAAAGTGAACCACAAACCGCATATTAAGTTCTCGCTCCATAAAAAAGAAAGAAAGAAAGAAAAAAAAGGTGCTCTTGGAGAAGAAGAAAGAATAACTCTTAACTATCTGTCCCAATCCAATTGCAATATAGTATGATTCTTCTTGACCCAACTGAATTGCTTCCTGTTAGTATTTCCTTTAAAAACACGGTTTTACAGATACTGAGTAAATACACTGAGAGGCAAAAAGTTTTTTTCATTTTAAAAATCCAGTGGAAAAACACGTACTGGGAAATTGATTAAATCATGCAAGTGGCAACAAATTCAACAACTCTATAAAAAATTTATATGATAATCCAAGGGCATAGGCAATTTTGAATCTTTACCAAATCATTCAGCATGGTGTAGATGGTGAAAAGGAGATCTTACAGATCTTACAGATATAGACTGTATGCCTTCCTGCACATTTTTCCCTCTGACAAAAACACCAAGTAAAAGAAGGTTCTCCCAACTACTAAAATAGGCTGTAGCAAAAAATTGGCAAATTATGAAACACATACATGCCAGATGGCTGTGTTTCCATGTTCCAGTAGAAGGGTGTTATAATTCCATTCTTGACTACAGTTCTTTACATAAAAGACAGCAAAAATAGAATGTATTGCAAAACCACATTCGACCATGAGTATCAGTTTTAGGACTCCCAGTACATAAAAGGAAATGCCTGCTACATCATAATTTTTTTTAAAATGTTTAACATCTTTTTAAAATAAAAAATTAAACACAGGCCACACAAAAATCTCCCTAAAGCTATCTAACAAAGAAACACTTAGTACAAATTTGAGTTTGAGCTCGCGGTCCTTTTTTGAGATGTTGGGTGTCTTGTTCAATCAGAGCACACTTATCCCTTGACACAACCTAGTGAGCAGAAGAAAATTTTCTTTTTTAAACAGTGGCTAGTTTTTCTGTTTTGCACAGCAAATTACATAGAAATCCAGAAAAGTAGTCAACTAATCAAAAGATATTAAAACCTACATCTCAGACCTATACTTCCTATAACGGCTGTTCAGCCACATATGCAGGTATTTCCTGACCTAAACAAGAGCATGCAATTTCTACAGCAGAGCAGACAAAACATTTTGCATATGGTCTGAATTTTGAGAGCATTTAATACCAGAGATACACTGAAATAAAGAACAAATTTGAAAAGAGGGCAGTTTGGAACTTTAGCAATTGAGTTCTTTCCTGCCTGTTCTCTTGGCTAAAGCCCTTCTTCTCCCTCTTAGACAGTGCAACAGAGATTTGGTAATCCAAAAAAAGAGTTTCTCCATTATGAACTATTGATAGTAGAGACATTCTGAAGTGTTGTCTCCATTATGAACTATTGATAATAGAGATATTCTGAAGTGTTGTTTTGAATGTAGGAGTTTAATTTCAGCTTTAAAATTCACTTTGATTGTCCAATATGAATCTGATCATGAATACTTTATTCCAGTGTCTGAAAATTCATATTCTACTGATAGGCATATTCTTTCAACAGTATTTTAAGAAAGTAGAGTTTGAAATAACAGGGCTTTCCAAAACACAGAAATACTTCAAATTCGTTACAGACATACAATTTATTATGGTTAAAGAACTTGAAAAAGAAAGAAGGTTTATAGTTTACAGTTGCATGTTCCCAAAAGTTTTGGTTTTTTTGTTTTTTTGTTTTTTCCAGTCTAATTTCTACAAAGTGAATGAGGAAAGTATTTCTGTTTAAAAGACAGCTATGAATTATACAATCTAAGATGAATGCTGGTAAAATTTACCACTCTTACTGAAGATACTTTTACTGAAATAAAATTTCTTACAGAAGTTTGGATAAGGGGAAGGTAAAGAGAGAAATACAAGTTTCTAATAACTGGTTAAAGCTAGACAAAAGTAGGATTTGGGGATAAAAACTGTGAAAAAAATTAACCGGGAAGTGAAAAATACAGTAAAGATAATGGAAATAGTCACTTTGAAATTTATTACACACAAAAAGAGTGGTTTTTGAAAATAAAGGCGCCTCCTGGAAATAATAATTCACAATAGAAATAATTTGTCATTTAATTTTTCTGTGTTGCATCAGAATTGCATTGAAAATCGAAAAGTAAAGTATTTTGAGCATAAAAAACTGAGTAAATATATGAGAAGTGAACGACATTGGTAACAAAGTGTCTTCAAAAATGAGAAGGCACACACAAAAAAATAACTAGTTACGGTATGCATGTCTTTGTGCAGGAATCTTTGCAGAGTTAACTCAAGATATGAGGATGGTGTTTCAGGGTATATCTCCTCAGGACATCACTGCCATACAGGTACAGTTGACAAGCGACATTGATCTAAGTCACCTTTGCATGCTGTCAAACAACTTAGCATTCCATTTCACTTCACTCTGCAGTTCATCAACCGTTCACACTTCTTGTATGTCGGTTTGCTCCTGGGCTCTCTTTTGAACTGTCACAGCTAATTTTCTCTCAGGGAAACTTCAGGTGGGGATAATTTACTCCAAAGTAAACCTATAGGCAGTATGAATAAGACCGCAACAGATCTGTCTGCACATCTCTACCACCACAGTCAGACACGCACATACACATGCATGGTACTCACAGAGCTCTCCGCTGCGAAGCCAGACCTTCACTGCCCAACAGTTCTCATATCACACTGTCAGCCATACAACACACACATTTGGTACAATTTTATAAAATTACCACTTGTAGCATAAATGGGGTCTTAGTCTTCCTCAGGCACCCTAAGACCTTTGGGGATGGATGATCACAGCAGTGTAGATCACCGGCCATACCAGAAACAATACAGCTACCATTAGTGAGGCACTTAGTCCAGACCAGAAACCCTCTTACTTGCTCTTCTGTTGCACTGAATACATTCATACTTAGAATATCCACTCCTGTGCCTGAAGCAATATAGCAGGGTTCATACAAGAAGGTAGGGCTCGCTGCGTTCTGACCTGCTCTATGCTGTGCACATCACTGGTAGTTCCTCAAAACAAATAAGTAAATTTAAAGGTATAGCAGTTCAATATTCATCCAGAACATGCTTCCAGTGCAGATGAACTTGTTGCTGTATTGTGTAATTTTTTTCAATACAGAACATAAAACTTCACACTGTCAGTGTTACACATAAAATATTGTGTAACATTTTACTAAAACATAGCTCAAAGTTATTTACAAAGGAAGCTACTATCTTCCAAATACTAACACTACCATGAGAAAATCCTATTGAGGATGTGATGAGTTTTTCAATCTCTAATTTATTTTCCTATTCACAGCATAGGGAGCTGGAGGACATAGACTGAAAAGTCTAAATACACAGTTCATTCATGGAATGAATTTCTTTTAAAAATCAAGGTGTATATTTAATATCCAGGGTCCAATGGAAATAAATGCGCATGATAATATATTAAAAACATCATGATAGGACTAAAGGAAGATTCTGCAACTATTTCTATGTATGAGTACATATCTCTTAAATTATATCTTCTATTATTGTTTTATTTTTATTTTTAGCTAACACATAACAAACTTGTTATCAATGTCCTCATTCAAATAGATATATCTGAAATAATTTTTATAAAACCTCATTTTTTTAATATAGGTTGTATTTTTCATAGGAATAAGATAGTATCAGGCTCAACACCAGTATTTATACCTATTGCCAAAGAATTACTGTTACTTCCATTTTTTTTCAACTTTTATCATGTGAAAATAACCCGAAACTAGTTATATCACAAAAATACTACCAAAATATATTTAAAATAATTTGAATACTTACTACATTATTATCTCCTTTCCCTAGTTATAGGAAAACTATACAATACTTAGATAGTAAAAAACAGATGAGTGGAGGAGTACAAATCAATAAGTATTTCTGATAATGGGACCAATACATATTCTATTGTGGCAAGTTCTCTGTTTCCTTAGAGGAGGGAAAAAAAAAAAAAAAAGAAAACAAACAAAAAAAAATCCCAAACCAAACGAGAAATAATGGTGAGAAAGCAAAAAGTAAAAACACTTTAAAAATGAGGTTTCAGTTTTCATGGCTTTGGCACAATGCTGGCTTTCCCCCAACATTTCTGCAGAACTGTGTGCGGAGGCAGAATGCTCTGCACTGCTTCTAGGACATACACTTTCCTTTGCCAACTGCACTAGGGCTCAGTAGCAACCTCACACAGCCAACACATGGTCAGTGTTTAAAGTTTACTCTAAAAAGATCCACTCACTAAACTGAAGGGAAATCAGTGCTTACATGTCATAGAAGTTTTCACTCAAACCTACCTCAATTGAAATCATTGGCTCAGCAAATTCAGACATTTCCTTTATGTTTAGGACACTAAGCCACTCCTTCCAGCAATGCTTGAAAGACACATTTCTTCTTCCTTTCTTCCTTCCATTTGAAATCAATTTCTTTCACCGTAAGAAGCATGCTGGAAAATTGTGAACTGCAAAGAGTTATTAAGATAAGTTAGTGAAAGAGGTGGGAATAGAAATCAGGAGCTCTAGGCCTTACTCATGTACCTTGAGGCTAAAAGAGAATTATATATTATGAGTTTTCCTATATCAGACACCCACTATTATACATTACCGAAAAAATGCCTCTAAAAATTTTTTATGGTAATCCTTTTTCCTTGATTGGCAATGCCAAGATATCAGCATCTTTTAAAAAATGGAATAAGAAACTACTGTATATTCTATGCATCTTAATGTTTTGATCTATATAAAGAATTCACTAAGTTTATTATGCCATCTACTTGATTTGAAGGGGGATGAATTAATGAAATGTCAAAATCTGGTGAGGCATGTCTCAAAAACTTACTGATTAAATTACTTGTTCTGTTGCTGCAATGCTAACTTTTGAAAAAGTCTTTACTGATATAAAAGAACAGATTTTTCGTCAGACAAAGCTATCTGTGGGGAAAGTAAATTATTTGCTATAATCTATGTTCAATATATTCTTTTACAACTAGAAAAATAAAGTCCATCTATAAAATAATCCTTTGGAAACAGAAGGTAACAGGAAAGACAGTTATTCCCAAAGCAGTAGCTGCTTCTGGTCATTCAGGCTCAGTATAAAATTAATCCTTAGGAGAATTTCACACTACCCTGAAAAGTTTAGAGCACATTTTTCATATATATAAGACTTATACAGCAATGATTTGGATATTTTTTCTTCCTTTGACATTATTAGAGTCATTTGTAAGGCCTTTGGTCTTATGATGGAAAAGTAGGGAGTTTTCTACTGCCATCTGTTGATGAATTGGGAATAGAATTGAATTCCACAGGAGAACGAGTTTGCTCCCACTATCCTTTGGTATGCAAGAGGAATTGAAGCTTGGGGAAAAGTCAGTCTGCATTAGCTTTCCCTGGGAAGCCCTTCACGACTCATCAGAACAGCATGCAAACTCCCAATGGCATGGAAAGAAAGAAAAGGTTCTGTATTGTGGTTAGGGCTCTGCTCAAAAGTCATGTGATTGATCCCATCTTGCCACCAAAAATTTTGTGAGGAAACCATCTTTGCAATAAAAGAACACTGTGTTAAATTGGCAGAAGGCAGCAACAGAAAACCTAACTGTGGCTGTTAAAATCCATTCTGACATGTCCTGAAGACTGCAGAAGGTAACCTAAAGTGCTCTGGATTGAAACACACTTTCAAATATGCGTGGTGTCTCACAGTTACTACATTGCAAAAAGGCAAAGCAACTATATATATTCAAATACTTAAAGGACAGTGATTCTAGTGGATTAAGAATATTGTTGTTTGGTAGATAGTTTTTGCAAGCACACAGTCTGAATATGTCTACATTGATATTTGTTACCAATTCTGGATGGAAATATATTAGGATTACTACTACAGCCATGGGGGAAGGGTATTTTTGCAAACATATATCCTTAATACATGATCTTTGCAGAGAATTACAGAAATATTTTCTGTATTAAAATCCGATTTATAAGAGAGCACAATTTCTAGAAGAAGCCTAATAAATCTACTTTTGCTGCTTGGTTTTAGCAGCAAGTCAGCTTCTGTAACACTTTCTTCAGTACTCACTGTAACTTGACTTAACATTCATCGGTACTTCCACATTGCTAGGAAGGATGTAGTTAATAGCCTATCTCTTTAGCCTTTCTGGGAAAAAAATTAAAAGCTTTATGTAAACCTTTATAAAATTTTAAAATTAACTGAGGCTAGTAGAAATCCTCCCCAAGTGCCAGTTTAATAGATGTAAGGTAATAGAAAAAGTTGATATCTATCTTCAACTGCTCACTAATAGAATCAAGTATATTGTGTTATTCTTGGGGGAAGTTTATTAGTTTCTGTTCTGCTCTCTGCTTCACTGGTGATGTGACACATATCTCCAGACTTATTAGCTGAGAACCGATGATTTAGAAAACTCACGGGGTGGTAAGTGTTCTTATAAACAACTAGCTAATTTGCTCCTGGGAAACTTTGTAATGCCCAGTTGTCAAACTTTGCAAGGCTTATAGAAAACTAAGTTTAATCAGTGAAAGAAAAAATTAAGCTGAAAGAAAAAATTAATCTGAAATTAAAATTGAAGTTCTCCTCCTGAAACTCAACTACTTCACATAAAACACAAAGGACTGATAATTTTGAATCTAAATGATCACTCATTCTGTACTGCAAGCTGAATACTGATGCCCTTGTAAACTTCTTAGACCATGTGAAGAAGACTTGATCAATAAAGCACTAGCAAGAGACCTAGTCACCTAAGTGTAACTCAGCTCTCCAGGATAATGCAATGCGTCAACACCAAGCTACAACTAGCATCAGGAAAACGAGTTCTATTACTAGGCATGTTGGCTTATTTAACCTATTTTACTGTGAGCAGAGAGACAAATCACTGGTACCAAGGTTTCCTGGGCACTACATTGTCTTTTTCTCCACCATTTTTTTTCACACTGCTGTACTTGACCATTTTCTTTCCTTCAGTTCGCTACTGCTGGCAATGCCACTCTGGGCACAGAGCCTCAGTTAATACGTTCATTGGATTGTATTCTGTTCTGTGCTTCACCTTTAATACTGGCACATCTCCCTAGTGAGAGCAGCCCTGCTCATTGGGAAACACTGAACTGAAGGGCTAAAGTGCAATTGCTGTTTTACAGCACATAAACCAGTGGCTGATGCGTTCTTCTGGACCTTTCTCCATATAACTTACTGCAATTTTTTATGCAATGTTAGTAGATTTGTCTCTGGTTTATATCTCATTAAGTATTTACATCTGAAAGAACGTTGCATGTTAAGAGGCCCAGAAAAGGCATTTAATTTTAATAGGCCTTTTAAATGGAGGTTGAATTTAGATGTCCTTGCAAAGGCCAAGTAGGGCTCCATGAAATTTCTTTCAGATAACCTGATAGAAAGATACAAGTAAAAGCTTTTGATTTTGAAATTCAAACACAAATCCCATAGTAAAATATGGTTGTTGAATTTCCTTCAGCATTTTTCTCCTGGATGATTTTTCTTCACAAATTTGCCTGCTGATAGGTCCTTCTAAAATAGAAGCTACATTTTTTTGGAATGTCTAATTCTTTTATTTCTCTAAGAACTACAACAGTGAACAGCCCAAATTTGATCCATATCTGATGCTTTCCTTTATTGTATGTGGGAAGCACACTCTTGCAATATTTTCCTTATTTCCTCTACCACTACCTCCACAACACAGTAACCTTCACACTGAATGAGAATAGCTGGATACAGCTTCTTGCATGGCTTCTCAATTGCTGGCAATTTAGTTGGCCAGATGGGGTTTCTATGGGGAAATGTGAAGACTAAGTGTGCCCCTGCAGAGCTCTTGGCTCCTGCTGACTCAGCAAGTTAAGGACACAATCAAATAGTACGACTTTCACCTACCTCTTTTCTCCCCTTCTTTGTAGCCCCTTCTATTTTTCCTTCTTCCACTCATCCAGGACTGTGTCTGTACTACTATTTCAGGTGATGTGCTTTTTTTCCCAATTAGGATCTGCAGTAGCTTGCAATTAAGGGAGTCTTTACCAGTCTTACTCTAAGTTCCTACAGGGAAAATGTGAAGTCACAGAGACTACAGAGAGGCATGAAGCTTTAGCAGACACACGAAGCAGCAGCTGTGCATGTAGATAATATGAAATGGTAGGATAGAGCTCTTCAGCCAGGAATGGAGCATAGTGCAGTGTCTGCATATTGTCTCTGTATGAGTATCAGAGTGAGGCATCAGTTGGTTTCTGCACTTACTGAGACTAGGAAAGCATTAAGAGCAGGAGCAGCAGCTGAGATATAATTTTTTTCCAGAGAAGCCTTAAAATAGACTAAGTGAGGGCACATATTGAGGGAAATGTGATTTAAGCTGCATTATAAATGGAAATGTCTTTAAATGGCATAATTTTGGAAATGTGCTGAGGCACCAGTCCTTTTAAAAGTCATGGGAACATATTCATTAACCACACTAAAGTAAAGGAAAGTCCCATAATACAAGCTTACGTTTGCAACTGATTGACTTTAGAATGCCTTAAATTGTCACATAAATATTTTTATAAAGGAGAGACAGCTCTGGGAAACAAAATACTGAAGAAAGCCAGCCATTAAAACAAAACACCTTACCGAAACAAACCACAGGCTACCAGCAAGTGAGATTTTGGCCACAATATACTTGTACATCAAATGTGAGAGTTTGGCTCCCTGACATTCTTCTTTAAAATGGAAATATGCCCTTTGTTTTAGAAAGATATGTTCTTTTCTTCAAAAGTATATCTCAAGTTTAAAAAAACCAGCCACAAGATGGGAATATTTTTGTCTCTGCCCAGCTTACAACCAGATGAATGAAGAATCACTAACAGAATGATTTAATGAAGAGCCACTAACAGAAATCTTACTGTTGTAATTATAAGGCACAAGCTGAATATTTAGAAGTTTTTGTTTTCCCTTTATGGAGAGCAAAATATGATTTTTAAAACAGTATTTCATGGTCAGTTAGTCCTCACTTTGGCCCAGAGTTGTTCTTTTTTTCTTTTGAATTAGCAAGCTTAAGTTATAGCAGCCTTGAATGGTGGTTTGTTGAGGCACATGTAGTGAGAAAGCACTACTACATGGGCTGTTCTCCATCTCAGACCTTAAATTTCCAGCACGAATGGCGATCAGTAATGATGTTTGCATTCCTCTACACTCATTTAGTTGACATCTAATCCTTTTTGCTTATTAAAACCAAAAATATTTTCTAAAAGCTATTTCTGCTTCTAAAGTACATATAACAGGAAAAAAAAAAATCAACCCAAATTATTTATTCCAAGTCTTTCTATTGATGAATCTGAGAAAATTGACCATATTCTCTGTATTGCTGATAAATAATTCTGATGTCCTATTGAAAAGTCTTGTGGTTTATGAAATTTTACAGCAGCAACTATTTGTCAAATATTCCCTTGCTATAATCAGGTGACTACATATATATAGTAATATATTCAAACATACACATACAAGCATATGTATATATGTTATACGGGAATCTCTTAAATGGAGTCTAGATAAATTAATTTTTCTGGTAAGACTTTCTTCCATTTCCCTCAAGTGTAAGTCAAGAGAAACAGAAGTTTATTCCATTCTGGAGTTTACTGACTTTACGTCATCAAGGTGCTTTCTTCCTACCGGACATATACAGCATAGTGGATATGAGGCTTGCCGTAAGCTGAAGTTTTGCTGTAACCTAATAGGCTATTTAATTAAATATAAGACTTTAAATAGGTTTTCTGAACTGCTAATATGTTTTATGTTATATATTCATTTGAGAAAAGCAGAGATATCCCTGGGTAAAGGGAACTTATTCATGTCTTTTCTTTCACAGATAAGTTTACAGAACAATGTTTAGTTATTGTATCTATGTTGCCTCTCTGGACCTGACCCCTTCCTTTCATGGAATACATTTCATGTCTGAATCTTCTTTCTTTCAAGTCTTTCCACTAAATTACATTCCATCTGTGAAGCCTACAAAGCCTTAATCATGCCTTCTAACAAATGTTATCACACTTATATAGCAAAAGAAGCCCAGAGAGAATCATAGAACATTTGGGAACTTCTACCATCTGTGTATCTCCCACTTATGCTTATTCAAGAGTTCTTCCCCACACCCCAGTTCCTTCTTCTCCAAAGTGTTGCATACTTAAGTACATTTCTTTTTGTAGAGATAGGGATCTTTGCCGTCCTCTGTCTGCAACAGAAATTACTGTATGCCACATAATTATATTAAAAGGACATTTTTAGGGTCAAAAAATTAAATGTTCATTTCATAGTTAGAAAATTATTAAATGAAGCTATAGGTGTAATCTTAGCTCCTGCACAAGTACCAGAAGTTGTGAAGTCTGACTTTGTCTTTCATTAGAGCCATATTTTTCCCTTCAAGATCCCTACTTGCTTCATTGTACAGAACTGACCCTCCCTGATGTTAAATCAAGGCAAAACTCAATGTTTCACAGTGTTAGAATGTTTTATTTTAAAGCTGGAGACTGATGCTCACTTCCAGTATAGAATTTCCCCATGATATCACAGAACAAAACATTTTGATTGTGATTTCACCGTATCTGAGTTCTTACCTGAAATCATGAGACTGTTTCCCTGCAGAGTGAACATTTCCAGACACACCTTATGTCAGTGAGAGTTTTGGCTTGGATATGTAAAAGTATGTAATTCTAAACACTCCTCAAAAATATGGATCTTAAAGACTCAAATTAGATATACTAGATCTATGGATATTTTTTTTGCCTGAATCTCTGTAGTACCTTCCCATTTTTAATACTGGAATAATGAAAGCCCACAGTATAAAACAATTTTTCACAAATTAAATAAAGTTTTAAAATTTTTTACACAATCCAGTGATATACATCATAAAAAATTCCATTTAATAATTCTGTGTCCAGGATGCTGTTCTAACAGTGTGCCGTAAGGCCATGAGACAAGTACTGAACATAAAAAAAAAAAGTTTCTTATGAAGTCCAATCTTATATATTTCTTCTGTGTAATTAAATAAAAATATGTATTAATCTGTTCAATTTTTAAAATTTATTTGAATTTCTTCATTTGCATTTTCTTTCTTTCTTTCTTTCTTTCTTTCTTTCTTTCTTTCTTTCTTTCTTTCTTTCTTTCTTTTCTTTCTTTCTTTTATTTTTCTTTTTCATTCATTTATTTTATTTAATTCCAAATTGAAATTCAGTGCTGAAAGAATACATGAACATGTAATTGGATTGTAATCACTGAATTAAGGGTATGCTAAAAGTATTGTTCTGATATTTGCTAACTTCTGAGGGCTATATTCAGTACAGTGTTCATATTTGGCAATATGAATAGTGTTCTTGATATCAGTTTTTGGGTTTTTTTTTTTTTTTTTTTTTTTTTTGCTAGGTCATTTCCCAGCCAAAACCAAAATAAACAAACTGAAAAAAACAACAAAAGTTAAGTCATATGTTCTATTAGTGATACTTACGTGGTTGGTCATCTGGACTGTATAATTTTGATCTGTTGAATAAATCTTTGCAATTTGAGCTAAATACATACAATGTTACCATTGTTTAAGAGAATGAACAGGATAATTTTATAGCAAATTTCAGAGCTATTTTTTGACATCACTGGTACCTGGAACAGTCAATAGCATTTCTTCATCCTTTTCTCTCTATTCAGTTCTAACTTTCATCCCTCTGTGTTCAAACATGGCAGCTTCCTGCTCGCATTGTTATGTCCTAGAAGAGAGGTCACACAATACCAGAGTATTGTAGTTTCTGGACAAAGAGATGAAATTGTCAATAGAATATTAGTTAACCCCATGTTGGGCTACATAAAATGTGAATAAAATATTTGAGGAATTTATTCTCTAAAAATGTAAAGTCTTCTCCACTCTTATGTAAATGCAGTATTTTAGTGCATTGCAATTTCAACAAACTTGGAAGAATAAATTTTAATATTCAGACAAAAAACTCCCAAAAGTTAGCCTCTTTAAAGCTCCAGTTCATAGTGAAATGTATAAAAATGCTGAAAATATTTAAATAAGATTGCCTATAAATTTCATCATGGGTAAAAAGAATCTAGCTTCATTATCAGATATCATTGAATCAGTCTTTTTTCAAAAATTTAAATATAGCTTTGGACTTGTAAAGAAGTTATATGCTAAAGCTCAGTAAAGTAATAAGCAACCAAAAAAAAGGGATATATTATTTGAAGTGTCATGAAGTCATAATAGTTATCATTCTTACTTATAACTTTCAGAGGAGTAATAATGCCAAGTTAAGTTAATAACTTCTTCCAAGAATGACACAAGATGAAAACTAAAAAAGTTTTCTTCTCAATACTTTGTGTTCATAAACTTTTTGGAACTGCAATAAATTAAATATATCCTCTTTAAGTTACACTATGAGTCATGCAGTCCCCCTTGAGAAAAAAAAAATAGACATTTAGTACAAAAATGCTAAAATGTTTTTAAAACAAAAACAAAAGTTAATAACTAAAATACTAATAACTTAAGAAGTAGCTTCACCCAGCTGTGTTGATGCATTAAAATTGGAACTACATCAGCTTTCTGAAATCTGTTTTTTTCTCATTTGTCCCTTGTAAAATTTTTATTTTATTTGTTCACCAAATTAAAAAAAAACAGCAACAACAACAACACTTCCTATCTTCACCTCTCTATTATCCTATTTCTAATCTTCTCATTCTGATCCATCTCTCTAAACATCTCTAAGATACTTGACACAAGAATTTTCATGGAATGATTTGTTCTAGTATTGGGATTTTATTTGTTCATCAAGGACTTTATAGATAAATATAGATAAAAATATACACTATCTGTATATTCAGCATGACAACTTCTGGCAACTGGTAGTACCACTTGTCATTTGGATTGGCTATTGATATTCTGGATGGCTCTGCTCTTCTAATATAAAGCATTCAGACATGCAAAATAATGAATTTTCAG
This sequence comes from Eulacestoma nigropectus, assembly GCA_013397775.1. Classification (NCBI taxonomy): domain Eukaryota; kingdom Metazoa; phylum Chordata; class Aves; order Passeriformes; genus Eulacestoma; species Eulacestoma nigropectus. The sequence continues at coordinate 207,099 of VZTE01002181.1, forward strand.
ATGATAATGTAGATGATATATAGGTAATACATAGGCAAGACAGACAAAAAAACATGCAGTGGCAAAATAGCCAAATATGTTCAGAAGTACTCTTTAATGAAGTGTCAAATGTAAAGCCCTAGATTTTATTCAAAAATTGCTAAGAAAGCGTTGGCTCCACTTTTGCAGAATATGCAACAAACACAAAAATAAGTCAAATTGTAATTATTTATCTAGAGATACCCAAATAAATTGTGTACATATTTTCAGGTCCCAACAAGGTTTGTGATATTGAAATGAACAAAATGATTAATGAAATCAAAGCCTTAGAAAAAGAATTATCACATCTGAAATGAAATTAATTCAAAGATTACAAAATATTATAACCCAATAGTCCAGATAACTTTCACTGCAGAGTTCTGAAGAAATTAGTACATATATCTGAAGAGTCTAGAACAAGGATTTTTAGTAAGTATATCAGAATGATAACTTATGAAAAATAGCAAATAGCCTCCCTACATTTCAAAAGGGAAAGAGAAGAGAGGAAATAAAAAATGTGTCAATGCAATTTTTTTAAGGGTTTAGAATGCAAAGTTTCAAAATAAATTTTGAAGCTAAGAATGAGTAATTGAATAGAATCACAAAATCATTTAGGTTGGAAAAGACCTCTGAGACCATCAAGTCCAACCTTTAACTGATCACCACCTTGTCAACTAGACCATGGTTCTAAGTGTTACATCCAGCCATTTCTTGAATACTTCCATGAATGGTGACTCCACCATGTTCTTGGGCAGTCCATTCCAATGTTTAACAACCCTTTCTGATGTACAGCTTGAACCTCTACTGGCACAGCTTGACTATATGTCCTCTTGTCTTGTTGCTGGCTGCCTGGGAGAAGAGGTGGAAGCCCACCTAGCTAAAATCTTTCAGGCAGTTGTAGAGAGCAATAAGGTCCCTCTTGAGCCTCCTTTTCTCCAGGCTAAACAATCCTAGTCCTGTGCTCTCTCTCAGCCACTCCTTACAGGACTTACCCTCTAGACCCTTCACTAGCTTCATTGACCTTCTCTGGAAATGATTCAGCACCTCAATATTTTTCTTGTACTGAGGGTCCCAGAAGTACAGAAGTACAGAAGAAGTACAGAAGTACAGAGAACAGAAGTAAAAAGCAAACTTAATAAAATCGATCCAAATATATTTGAGAGAAGATACTACCATATATCAATATTTTTAATAATTTATCTTCTATTCAAGGCAAGAAATCTAGACTTCAAAACAGTTTTTTGACAAAATCTGTTATGAAAAGAATTACTTAAGACTGAGAATACAAAGAATTGGCTAATCAGGAGAAAACAAAAGGTTGTGTTATGTGTTTGCATAATTAGATGGAAGCTGCTAAGGGGTTCTTTAAGGGCTGTCTTGCAATAGAACTTTTTGATATTTAAGTTAAAGACTAGATCATAAAACCTCAGAGCATGCTGCTGGAATTTGCTGGCAAAACAAGTCTGAGAACCATTGAAATGATAAAACAAACAGAAGAATCAGATGACCTTGATGACTTCTACAATAGAAATGGGATTAAGTTTAATAGTACAAAGAGCAATGTAACTAGATTTTCGGCTATAAACTGTGAGGTTATCAGCTGAAAATGACAGAGAAAAAGAAAGATGCAGCCAGTCTACTAAAGAAGGACTACTAGTCATCAAAACACAATGTAGCTATGAAAAATGTTAATATGAAACATTAAACAAGATATTTCTGGGTTAAAAGAAAGAGATGTTTGACACTACCACATGAGATAGAGTACATCTTCATGATGAAAATCGTAAACAATTCCTGTCCTCCATATTAAACAAGGATTCACTGAAAACATCATTAAAAATGTAGTGGAGGTGAAGGGGAAGATCATCAGCACAATGACAGGAATGCAGAACTTAGTTCATGAAAGGAAATTGAAAAATGTTGTATTATATTGCAGAAAAAAAACCATCCCTAAGATGAGACAAATTTGCTCTGTAAACACATGAATGGGTAAAAAGAGCCTGCAGATGTTTATAATGTAAGGAACTTTAAGATTAGTATCAACACAAGAATTTTACATATTTATACAAACACATATTTTAAAGATATGCTTTTCATGCAACATGATTCCTTGCACTAATGGAGGATAGGACACAGTGCCCAAGAATGCCAGATTATTTTGAGTCATAAACATGATCTCTGGGATCAGCAAAATAACATTTACACCAAGTGTTTTAATGGCATTTGTTTTGATTCAAATGCACATATTTTTCTCTTTCATTCATCTGCTTAAGATCTACATGAATGCTTTAAACATCATTCACTCACTAGGTGCCTAATGCAAAGCTTATTTAGTCAAAGTGCTTCCTTCCATCAACTTCTGTATGCTTTGTATTAGGTTCTATATCCTTACCCACAGCCAGCTGCTGCAGGCTGCAGTTTTAGCACAGTATTAGGCCGCCTTTCTCTTTTCCCCAAGATCTTAAGAGGGGAAAAAAAAGAGGTATACTTTGGCTTGCCCTGTCTGTTCTTTAATGTGCTTAGATTGCAGTTATTTCCTACTGAGCCCTGGATGAGGTTTAGTTTGTTGAAGAGTAACTTTTTAATCATCTCACAGAATGAATGAACTAGAAGATATGTCAGGTTTCTATCAGAAGATGAAAAATGTAGAAATTTATCAGTACCTCTCTTCCTCTAGTTATATTGTAGGTCATAAAAACCCACTCTGTACAGTACTTACTACTCTTATAAAGGATGCTAAAAATGTAATTATACAAAGGATGATCACCAAGAAACTCCACAAAACAGCTAAAGCAGACATAAAAGTATGGCTGGCTGTGCATGGCAAAAAGTGCAGGTGAGACAGCAGGAGAACAGACGATTTCAATGCCAGGCTAGGTAATCTTCCTCACAGGAAGGGCAGCTACAACACTTTCATTCTTATTTTGGAGAGTTAAGATAGCAGAGCAAAACATTTTAGAAGCAAAGCTGATCAGGTATGTACCAGTGCTTAACAGCCTAAAATATATTTGGCTACTTCTGTTGGTTCTAAAAGGATCCTGTTTTGGCCTGATGGAATCAGGGCCTTCTTCAGCTTCTAATTGCCATTTTGGCTAAATGCCAAAGCTGTTCACTCGACCTGTGCAATATAGGCATGGATATATACATTTATGTTTTAACCTTGTTCAGGGAAAGGCGCAAGAGACTCCACTTCTTCATACTTTCTCTTGGTCACCATTAACAGTTGATGGTAGCAGGTGAATAGCCCTTACTTTTTTCAGTGATTAGTCATGTCTCTGATGGGGTCAAACAATGAATTAAGGAAAAAATTTGTCTGCTTCTGCACTTTACAGCTGAATAAGGCTTATAGCAACGTGACTTCTAAGGATTCTAATGTTGCACTTTTCATATGGAAAGAAATGACAAGCGTAACACTGTAAAGTAATACCTAGTAAAGCAGTTTTAAACATTGCAGAACAAAGCCAAACAGCCTGTCCAATAAGCTTGATCCATTTCTAAATTAATTTCCTTGCCACCATATTTCTTTTGTTAATAGAGAACAACAGTGTTCTAATACCCTAGTTGTTCTATACAACTATTATTCTTTTTTTCAGCCAGAGAGCAGTAATTGTTTTTGATAAAGCAGACAGAAACATTAAAGCTCCCAAATAAGTGAGTATATGTGTAGATTTATAAATTTCATTTTAGATATAGTCAGCAACACATATTGTCATTAACCTACAGAAAGGAATAGAGCTGCACAACATTCAATTATCCATAACAGTGTTTAAATTATAATATCAGAGGTTCTTCTTCAGAACTTCTCAGAGTTGACATCTTGCTTGGGTATTTTATCTTCTGCTCAACAGGCAGCTGACACAGTACCATCACGAAGACAGGCCAGATCTTTTATACTCTCCTGAATTATATTAAAATTAAATTAAAGCTGCACAGGATGCACTAAGAATATTAGACAAAATTGTGTTTTTCATTTAAAAATAAAAGAAAATTTTAATTCACAGAAAAATTATTTGTAGCATCTTAAAAAATCCAATAAAAAATGTAGAACATAGAAAAATCACATTAGGTCAAGAAGTCTTCAAGAGTATGTTGAGGCAAAATGCTTTTACAAAGTCTGTGTATTCACTTTGGTATATAAAGGATATCTTACAGAATAAGTGAGAGCACAAGCTTGAAAATATCTGTATTTCAATATATCTATAACAGTTTAGTGTATTTTACTGCTATCCATCAAATTTCATGACACAAGATTTTCTTTGTATGTGGAGTTCTGTGGAATACAAACCTATTTTAAAGGCTTCAGAATGAGTTCTTTGGCTTTCCAGCAATCCACCAAATAAAGCAGAAATGATTGCCACGTATTTAAAGACAAATTTTGAGGCGAATCCAGAATATATTAAAAGAACATAAAGAAATGCAAAACTATGATATAATGAACCTAATCTGGAAAGAGTCATTATTTAGTGGTTTGCTTGGGTGACTGAACAGGTCATTGCACTTCTTTCTATCCCATAGGGATAATTTACAAAGCCCTTCGAGACCTTCGGTGTGCTCACTACTGATATCCACCTTGGAAACACTATATAAAAAAAAAAAAAATCTCTACATTATTTCCCAAAGTAACTGTGCTGTTCTCTGTTAGTGAATCTATATACATATCAACTGTACACATTTGATATTTTCAGTGACAACGAACACATTTTTCTTTCTTTGGCAGTGCTGCCTGGTTCTCATACATTTCATTTAAATTAAGTCGAGCTTTAATTATCTCTCCTGAATGTCTTATTGTATCTTTTTTTGTAGAATATAGAGTAATGACTCATAATTTCTCTCTATTTTTATAGGAATTCATGCAAGCTTATCCTAATTCTTTCTAGTTTACTTTGCATTTAGAGAAAATGAACAATAGTTTAATTTAAAAATAAATCTATAAAATAGTGGGGCTGAGTGCAGCACTCATTTATACCCCTGCAAACCCAGGAAAGTTAGCAGTTGCATGTGAATCATAAATTTAACAAAAATCTGCCTCCTCTCATAAAAATTTATATGATTTTTGAAAGACCTTTCATTAATTTTTCCCTCTGATTTGAAGAATATTCTGTCTGTCATTTCTGCATGATTATGAGTGATGAGATTTTTTGTCAACATCTGGAAAAAAAAACAGTCTGTAAAAGGCCTTCCCTGACAAATTCTATAGAAAGACAGAAAGAAAGAAAGAAAGAAAGAAAGAGAAAGAAAGAGGAAAAGAAAAGAAAAGAAAAGAAAAGAAAAGAAAAGAAAAGAAAAGAAAAGAAAAGAAAAGAAAAGAGAAAAGAAAAGAGAAAAGAAAAGAAAAGAAAGAAAATCTCAGTATTAATAATTGTGATTTGTAAGGAATATATATTCACTGCAAAAATCTTAGTAAACATAATCACTACCTCTTTGTTTAAATATTAGTTTTCATAATTCTTCATAGATGTAAGAACCCAGACATGCTGATGGAATCATGCCTATGCAAGAACCTTTCATTTTGAACAGACTTCAGGCATGACTTTAAGAATGAACAATCATAATCATGAGAGATTTAACCACTTTTATCCAACACAGATTAATTCTGCTCTGTCAGTAACTTTTATGGTGCATTATCTAACTCAAAATTCTCAAAGAGAGTAAAAGAGAGAGGATTTAAACAAAGTAACTGGTTTCATGCTTAGCTAGCATTCAGTTAAGTAAGCACAGATGTGGGTTTTATCTGCTTAAAAGCAAATCTGTGGTTTTCTTATTTAAACTCTCAAGTTTTAACGTCCATCAGAAAGGCTGTTGCTGCAATGAATAATTTAATCACTGCTGCCTATTACACACTACTACACAGCAAGCATATTTACAAAGCTGTGAAAGACACTGGCCAAGTGTCAGCACTCTCTGTAACTCAGCCGGCCTCGCAGTATATTCACGGCAAGGAACTCAGGGAGCTCCGAGGCGGCCAGAGGGCAGTTGTGGTAGGGAAGGGAGTGAAGAGGTCACAACAGAATTGCACCAGATCAGCAAGACACTTTAGAGAGATGAAAGGTCACCGCGGGCTCCGTGCTGCTGTGTTGTCATTTCAGCTGCTTGTCCCTTGGTGGAGTTCTTGAGTTAGTTTCTCCTTTCCGTCAAACGGCTTTAACTGCTTCGTGTGGGGATTCTGTCCTTGTTTTTACCCTGCTTTTGAATTTTCTGTCGTGTTTACCGTATTTAACATTTTCCACGTATTATTATAAATACTTTCAAGCCAATACGATTTTTTTCCCTTCTGAAGCTTCTTTCTCGTTTGTGAGCGCAAATAGTAATATGCAGCATGTGTTTGTTAATGTATAGAGTGGTATGGATATGTATATAATCTGTCTCTCTTTAACCAGAGACGGATTCCCACTGCAGATCGCAGAAGTAATTTTCCAATGAGAGCCACCGACACTCCTAAACTGTGAAAACCAAATTGTCGTGGGCTGAAAGCGCTAACTGCGGACGTGAGTTCGGCTGCCGGTGGCAGAAGCCGGGCTCAGCCAACACATGAAGATAAACCAGCCATTAATTATATCTGCATATTTTAACGCTGACCCCTGTCTTTCCAATCAACAGCTACAACAACGACAACAAAGCCCCACTGCAGAGCATCGGGAGTTTGGGGGATGCAGAGAGCCGGGGGAAGCTCCCAGGCTGCTTTAGGATTTCCCCACGTACAGCAGGCTGCGATTGTCAGCAAGACGGATTCCTTCCCACACGCAAGATGCCACTTCGGTGGCCTTATCAGATGTTCCCTTTAAGGACACAAGCTCCTATTTCCCCTCTGTATATCACCACCATCTCGGGCTATTTTATTTATTACAGACGATTACATTTGTGATCCCTCTTCCCACTTGATCTCACCAGATCAGGAGGACAAATGCCGTGTCGTGTCTGAGCGCGTGTGGGCGTCTGTGTGCATCGGAGAGGGGGGGCAGGCGGCGGGGGGGGGGGGTTACACTGCGCAACAGATTTTCCCGAGAGGGACAAACCTCCCCCGCCTGAAGCAGCTGGGCTCGTTCCTACCGACACCCGGGAAGCTGTGGGGGCACGGGCCGCGGGACCGGGAGTCTACGGTGCTGGGGAGGCGGAGAGAGTGTGTGGGGGGATTTCTACTCTCTCCCCGCTCGAACGAGCGGGGTGAGGGGGGGCGCGGGGGACACACGGCCAGCACAGCCCTGTCCTCCCCGCGGCAGCCGGGGCACGTGGACTGGGAACAGCGCGGCCATCCACCATGCAGCGCACGTCGGGCCCATTTCCCACGCCGGCCGCCTGCCCTGGGGGAGGATGGGAGGAGGGGAGGGAGGAAGGGAGAATGATAGAAAAGGGGGGGCCGTTACCTCTGCTCCGAAAGAGGAACCAATCCACTGTGAAGGACGCAGCACTCCCGAGCAGGAAAGACATTGCACATTCAGAGAGAGATTGCATGTGAAGACACTGCAAAAAAGAAAGAAAGGGAGGAGGTACTGGGGGGCGCAGACCGCGTGTGAAAGGCATAGTGTGTGTAAGAGAGGCCAGCGAGGGTAGGAAGGGAAGGGGGAGCAATTGCACATGGCAAGAGAAAGAAATCACTCATTCGCTTGAAAGAGGCTCTCGCAAAGCAGACCGTAGTAAAAACAACGGAGAAGGAGAGGCAGGCAAGAGGCGAGCGTCCATGCCGTGCAACAGCCCGGAATCCGATTAAAGTTTATGGCGGGGAGGTTAAAAACGCTTTCATCCCGCCCCTTCCCTGGTGAATACATTAAGTTTCCTGGCTGCGTTTAAAAGCACAAAGGGAAGGCAACAGCTGGAGCTGCGGTTCCCAATTGTATTTCCAGTGCAGGGAGCCAGTGTAATGCAGTATGCTGGTATTCCTACGTACTGGCATGTCTGGATCTTACACTGTAAGCAAAATTTCCTCCTCTCGGAGCTCCAGAACAGGGAGGGGGAATTTTGATAAATTCAAGTTGCTTGGCAAATATAATAGGGATTTGGTACTAATCCTACTTAACCCGCTGCGAAGACGCTGCGCTCCCGAGCCCCCCTCCTCCGTCCGGGACTGCGGCGGTGAGCACTGAGCGTGCGCCGAGCTCGGCTTTCTCGCTGATGCTGCAGATAGAAAGCCGAGTGTCTCCAGCATCGGCGGGGGAGGGTTTTCGTGTTCTGGCGAGGCAGGGAGAGCGGCCGGGACCGGTGCCAGAGCCGGAGGAGGCGCCGGAGGAGCAGCCCTGCAGCCCTTCGGAGAGAGGAGCAGTCCCTCCCTCCCGAGCACCGGCTCCATGCGGCGCGGCTCTCCTCCTCTGTGTCTCTGGACTCCTCAAGGAAAGAGGTGGCAACCTTCCCTCCCTCCTACAATCACTCACCGCCCCAAATGACAAAGACACGCTGTGACCGATGCTTTGAACCACCTCAACATATCCGGCTGCTTTTCGCTCAAATATATCATCGCGATGAAAGAGAGATATTTCACTACATTCGTCTGCACGCGTTTTTATTCAAAATAGCCATATATAACGAGGAACGCACACACAAACACATATAGAACCCGCAACAACTTGTTTTCCCACGTCTTCACAGAGGGAGAAAGAGCAGCTGGATTCCTGCCTTCCCCTCGCTGCGCGCACGCACACACACACACACATGAACACGCACACACACGTGCACAGGCACACACCTACACACATATACCCGCATACGCGCACACATTCACACTCGCACACTCGGTTCTCTCCCCACTGGGTGCCCCATGCTCGCCTGCCCCCGGAGTCTCCCTCTTTTCCCTCCGGGCTCCGAGCAGAGAGGACAGGTAAGGAGCCAGGCATCACCAAGGGTAGGGCAGGAGCACACAAAAGCCACAGGCGATTAAATGGCTCAAAAGGAGACGCGAACTAGGGACGTCAGAATAAGCAAAGTTGAGCCAGAGAGCTTTACCGTTAAAGTTTATTTCCCACTTACCCAGGTAGGTGACGCTACATTTTAGCAATCATCGAAGCAGCAAGTCTCTGTTCGGAAATAAATCTGTTACTTCTTACATGTGTTTGTTCTACTAACCCTCTCGCTCCCTTCCTGATCGTCTTCTTTGCGGGATTTTTTTTTTTTTTCTTCTCCTAGGATACCCACAAACATGCTGAAAAAACACATTGAAAACATGATAATAGGAAGAACACAATCACAAAGACCGGGAGGCTGAAACAGCACTGGGAAACAGGACGAAAGTCTAAGGCAGCCCCCCTTTCTCCCTGGAGTTTTATGCAGTTACAGTGACTGCAGCTATTTCACAAAAGCACCGACACAACAGGGGAAGGTGGGAATCTGCGAAACGAGTTTCCTTACCAGCTTGATTCCACAAAATGCATAATAGAAGAAAAGAAAGGCCAACAAACATTTGCTTTAAAAATCGTTGCTCGATTCACAGTCTATAGCGGACGTGGGTAGGGAGAGGGTAGGAGAAAATCTCTACAGATCACGAGTTTAAGAAGGCAACAGAAGCAACACTCGGGCGTGAAATGAGGATCGGTTTTGAGGACTGAACTGGTGTTTTGTGATGAGCAGCTATCCCACTTGCAGCACTAGCAGCAGCAGAGACAGAGGGTAAGACTGAGCTTTCTAGAGTGCAGCGCTTGACTCGTCCTCCCTCCTCCTCCTCCTCCCTTCCTGCCTCCCGCCCTCCCTCCCTCTCTCACTCTCGCTCTCTCTCTCTGCTCTCCCTCTTTCTCTCTCTCCCTCTCTTTCTGTGTGTATGTAGCGCAGGCGGCTCTGCTGCTGCAGCGTCAAGGAAGAGCTACCGAGAGAGGCTTCAGCAGCTCCCTCCACTTTGGGCAAACTTGCCGGTTTACTGCTTCTTCTGGTTTTTTTTCTTTCTTTCTTTTTTT
>VZTE01002181.1:221882-274403 GCA_013397775.1 Eulacestoma nigropectus
TCAGGTTCAGTGACCCGTTCAGTCTGGTATCCCCGCCCCCCTCCATCCAGGCAGTCAGGTGCACAGACCAACGCGCAGCACGCAGGAAGGACAGTCAGAGATCTTTATTGTTATTACTATAGTTTTTATCATTCCCTCAGCTTATCAGATCCGGCAGCCAACCAGCCCGTCCATGCAGCCGGACCGCGTTGCCCCGCTGCAGGCGCAGCGGCAGCCGGCCGCGGAGGCCGAGTTCTCTGTCGCCAGTCCCGACAGCGAACTGTAAGGCAGCCTGAGATGCCTTTATCAACCGCGCGCTCGCAGGCCAAACCTGCAGTTTTGGGGGGGTCGAGGGGAGATTAGGGCCCCCCACGGGGCGGAGCCGCCATCCCCCGCCCGCCCCCCGGCCCCTCCTCCATCAGCCGGTCCCGGCGCTTCCTCCGCCGTGGTGCTTTCCCAGCCTTAGGGAGGTGTCAGCTCCGGCTGAGGAGGAAAGTTTCGTGTTTCTCGTCGGCAGCCAGGTGTTTCGGGGAAAGGGGGCTGCTGCCTGCCTGACTCTTCCTAAAGCTGTGGGTGAGAGTGGATTTGCAGCCGCCGCGCAGAAGCGCTAATGGCTGTAATCACCGGCTCTTTCATTAGGACCAAAATGCTTAAATAATCTACACAGCCTATCTGCGCTCTAATTTACACCACAGAGATTGCACTCATTGCAGCAGTTTCTCTGAATATACATAAAGGTTAGTGAGTTTAGAATCGCACCCAGTATGCTTTCATTGCTATTTTTTTTTTTTTTGCCCCGCTTGCCTATCACATGAAATTTCATCCAAGCTGAGAGGCCTTAATTTGCTCGCCCAGCTGCCACATAGCTCTGTTTGTAGTGTGACTGCCGTGAGACTTCTCGGAGAGTAATGTGCCTTCAGGGCTGACACGAGTGACTGGCTCTGGTCTCGACTGTGTTGGCAGGGATCGGTTCAGTGAAGCTCCGATAGCCTACAAGTGGTGATGGTAGGGACGTCTTTACAGTCCTTGAAATAAAATAGAGATAGCACAGACGACAATCAAGCTTCTAAGTGAAGGCTTCCGTTTATTTTATAAGACACATGTGTAGCCTGAACAGAGGTCGCTCTTTTATGGGGGAATACTTTTTGGGTTATAGTACATATAAAATAATATCCTGAACGTTTCCCCAGCTACAATGCATGTTACGCAAGAAGCTAGAGACAAATGAATGCTGATTCATGTAAATACACATCCAAGTCTGGAACAGGGGAATTCTGACTGGTTTGACAAAAATGCTTTCTTTTCAACTTATTAATATGCAAATATGGTACATGATGACATTTTTTTATACTTTGAAATGTCTGCTGCCTTACTAAAATTGAAGTTTTACAAGTGTTGCTGGTATTTGCATTCTGTTCAGAAATATTTAAAATATAGTGGAATAAAATTAATTGTATGAGCCACCCCCCCAGTCTTTCAGGTCACTAACAGAGTGTGATTGTACTATCTGCCAGTGCTTTTGTCTCTGTGGTTTTGCAGGTGTTACAGACTTATAGAACTTTTGACACAGTAGTTTCTGGATGATACGTTTCATTAACGCTCTCCTAGAGAGTACATCACAATTTCAGTTTGAGAATACTCTGTATAAAATACAAAGTACTAACTTCCTTAGCTTTCATCTCCTAAGGCTTTATTAAACGCAGAGTAAATTATGCCATTTTAGCAAACACTGCAATAAAAGTAGCAGTGGAATACATACTAATCAGATATTACTTCTTTCTTGATGCTGCAATTCATCTAAACATATGGATTATAAACTGTTAAAGTGTAGTTTAATTTCAGTGTCAAAGAATGATTTGCATTCTAAGTGTGGGAACGGTAAAGGAATACACATTACAAATTGCTGTTTTGCTTGATAAAAACATCCCGACTTATAATACAGAAATATATTTTGAATTACTTAACATTTTCCAAGGATTTGTTTTGATATGAAATATATGAGAAAACTTAGAAGAAAATGGCTTTTTTGCACTTTTACAAAGAAGTGCACCCTGAATTGCTCCATTACTTATGTAGTTTGCTGCAGACCAGTTTCCAGTCTTGATAGTTCTCATGTTAAATATTTAGCCTGTTATGAAAGTTCACTTATCCAAGTAGTTTATAGCCAGTATTCTAATATCTTAGCTATTTATTTTTAAGTATGTAGAAAGTATTTGCATATTTGTAAAGCACGCATATAAGTTGGAAATTGTCCGAGAAAACAGTAAAGGTGTTGTTAAATAACAGACTTTATGGGAGGAACTATCAGTCACAAACCCTCCATTACCACTTTCTTATGGATACTTGCCAGCTTATTGCTGAGTGACATTTGAATAGTTTTGTTAATTTCGCATAGTAGTAGGGACATTAAGACTTACTTGCATAGATAATGTGTACACTTTTCACATCTCAAACATTGACAGTGCAGTATTTCTCAGTTTAGCAGGCAAAACACCTGAGGAATTTTAACACTCAAACCACGTGGAGCTCTTGTTCGGCACAATTGTTTAGAGAGAAATGTGAAGCAGATGCAGATAAAGTGTTCTGATGGGGTGTATATCAGATTGTTTCATAGTTCTGCTGTACATGTGAAACAGAACCAGTAGCATAATGGTGTGACTGTGGTAGGGAGACTACTTGAAATGTCTAAGACCACCAATGACTGACTCATTGTCAGTTCTCTTTGTTCTAAGGAGACATTAGACAGTGTATAAATATTTAGAACAAATAAGTGGACACAGCAGAACGTACCTGCTCTCAGTTACTGGAGATGAGAGTGATGCTAATTTCCCATTAATGTAATTAGAATTGGTAACTGATACTTTCCTATATCTACAATACAGCAATCAGGAAATAAAGTCTCTACTTACATGACCGACTGGTGTACCCCAGGGAACACAAGTAGTTTTCATTCCAATTATTTGATACTTCCTTTTTAGGGTAATGAATTTAATTCTTATATGAGTTTCAAAATACATTGTGACTGATACAGTCCTATGTAAGAGAACTTCATTGGGGAAAACTGCAAACAATTTTTAACTCTCCTCCTTCTGACATCATGGCTTTTATATAAAGTTTAAACCAAAATTCTGTATTCAGTAGACTTCTGGAATTTCACAGTCACTCTTTTTTCAGGAGATCTTTAAAAAGTTTAACTCTTATTCTTGTCTTATTTAGCATGGTATTACTCTGAAATATTTTTAGCCTCTCACTTATCAATTCTCTCCTTTTCAGTAAAGCACTACAAATGTTTAAAACACTTAGTAATCCACAGGTCTTAATCACTTGCCAAAGTGATTAAAGCTATACAGAAGTGTTTTACTGAGTGAGGATGAGCTTAAGCAAGTGTTTTTCTGGATCACGGGTTTAAAATTTGAACCTTCCAGGTGCTGCACATTGCCTGTGAGGAACCTGGATATTACTAACTTCCAGCAAAGACAGCCAAAGATAATGAAATCTCAGTGCCTAAGGGGAATCACTTAGCAGCTTGGAGAGCTACATACTTAATCATAAAACTCATAATGAATTTTAATTGTAAATAATTGTTTATTTTATCATTTAGTTACAGATATATTTTTATAATATATGCTTCTCCACCTCTTTGTCTCATGGTGCAAAATAGTGGCATATAAGCAGTTTTATTTCACTGAAACTTTTAATCACAAATCAGCATGTTACCAACCACTCTTTGAAGAACAGGCTTTTTAAACACTATTTATATGTTTCTATTTCTTGGCCATCACCTTATCTTAGTTTCTTTTTTACTTGCTCTACTAATCAATGATTAATGGCTCTTTAAAACACTTCAGTTATGATGCTGAGGGTTTTTTTGCTTGTTATTTTTTAAGATATATTGGTCACTATCAGTGGAACTAGCAGAACTAGTTCAGGAATTTGAGCAGGTTTATTTCTGTACTTCAGGTGTTGGCTTCTTAGCCAAATCTATAATTATTTATGAAAAATCCCAATGCCTTTTCTCGTTGAAAATGTACTGTTTCATGAAGAAAAATGTTTATCAAACCAGTGTGCTGACACTCTAATCAAAATTATATGAATTTCTTGTAAAGTCTTATTTCCTTGAAATTGAAATACATAGAAATTAATTTCTGAAAAAAAAATCTTTGTTCAGTAGCCAGTTAATTTATTTCATAAAATTTCAAACATTAATCAGTCTGCTGCAATATTGCAGAAGGATTTTGACTAGTTGGTTATCATGTGTGTGAGTTGTATCTACAAACTCAATGGGTCAATTTCCTCATAAACATGCACATATACCCAGCAGCCTTAATAGCACCCCAAATTCATCCATTAAGGGGGCAATCAGTTTAATCATGCAGGAAAGCATCATCTTTCCTCTTGTTTATGTACAGACACACACATACACAGAGAGGCTTATCTCAAAGGCTATTTTTATATTCCCAAACACCTCTAAAGAATAAAGTTTTTCACAGCTTCAAGGTAAGCAAATATCCTACAGTATAATAATCATAAAAATAGCAATGTTATGGTGGTACTAACTGCCACTTCAAAAAGAAAAAAGGGAACATTATTATTAAGTATAAACATTTACATTGGTGCCTTCTTTCATACGTTTCACTTTCATACTGTTCAGTGAAAAGTGTACAGAATTATTTTCAATTTTCTGTTCTCATTTTGTATTACGTTAAATATTTTACAATTAGTTTTTAAAAGTGACCCACATTTGACCTTCAGTAGCAAATTATGATGAGAGAGGGGCTAATTAAACATGAAATGGATGTATCATTGACGCTTTAATTATCTTTATTTAACACAAAGTTTTCTACTGGTAAGTGCAGCTTTTATTTTTTTCTTCTCCAGTAAAATCATCTTGTACAGTGAGCAAATGACTAAGTTACAACTGAATCATTCTGCACTCCCAAGAGATGTACAGAGCCAAAAGGGACAGGATCTGAGCAAAGGAGGATACATGCTCTGAATAAGTAAAGAACGGTGCTATTATAGGCAAGGGGTAGCAAGAAACATGTTTAAAAGGATGGAATCTGATTTATCAACTCAGACAGCTCTCTGGCGTTGTACATAGTGAACTTGGTTTATAACCGTGGTTAGCAGTTTGACTATTGCTGTCAGTCTTATTGTTTCTAAGTGTGTTTCTTCCTCGTTCTATCTCTTCTTTCCTTTCTTTTATTTTTGTGTTTAGTTGTCTGGTTTTCTAGTATTTGGGACAGTTGCTAGTTTGACCATTAGCACAGCTTTGTTTCAGAGAAATATCTGCAGCTTCAGACTCATTTTCCTTTAAGTATTTTCTTTCAAAAGTTTTAGAAGGTTTATGTACTTAGTAATATGCTGGGCTACTTTGAGATATAAAAGTAATCATTTTGGTTTTGCATTAAAATATAAAAGAAAATCAACAAACTTCAGAAGTAGTTAGCATTATAAGTCGACTAAATCCTTGAAAAGCACTGTGAACTCTTCACTATATCGCAAAACATCTTAATACTTAATTACTAATCTTAACAAGATTAACATAATTTTGACTATATATATAGGAAACACTGATAGAAGCATGTGAGCAATTCAGTACAGTATTTAGCAGGCAGATTTTCTAAGCAAGTCTGCTTCCAATGGCTATTTAGAAACTGTTGAAGCTGCAAAATATTTTCCTTTTTTCCTTAGGCTGTATTACACGTAATATGTTCCATGTAATTGATGTTCTACATTTCTCCATTAAAAAAAAAAAAAATTATCTTTTTAGGTGTTTTTTTCTCAGCATGTGCTGAGAAGATGGTATTTTTGTATTTTTACTCCCTGATACCTTTTTTCCTGGAAGAGGAGATTTGTTTTCTGTTATTACATTTTGGACTTTTCTAGCATGTACTATACATTCATTTTCATCAATAATTGAAATGACAAAAATAGACCAGCAGTTACTCTCAAGGATCAAAGAACCCTTTTTAATTATTGCTATTTTTTATATATAAATTTGCATTATTCTAATTTTTAATTAAGTTTGTAAAAGAAGATTCTGACAGACATAAAGGTATATTTCAGGCTAGGACTCATGCACTGTCTTCCATACACTTCCGGAAACAGACTTCCCAAGGTCACTTTTATTTTGTTGTTGTGGCTAACAAAATATCACACTAATGCTGGAGTAACTAAGATTAGTGGAGCATCTAAAACGGGTGACAAGAATAAGAATAGTATAAGACCAGAATAATCCATAGGAGATTTTAAACTTTTTAATTTCTTATTTTAATGGAATTTCCTCTATAAATATTTAACTGAGAGCAGGTTATGGGCACGTGTCAAAATCTCAAAATATGATTATACTGAAGTACCAGTTAGTCAAGTTCCTGAATTATGGCAGTGACACACACTGAAGTTGTCCAACAGTGTGGAGATATGCTTTGCATGAGTCATTTGCTCACTCTTATGTGGCTATTTTCGCTGACAAGAGGTCTAAAATTAAAATTAAGAACAATTTTTGAAGGTATTAAAAAAATCAAGGGATTAGCTGTATATATAGAACATACAAGCAGTGTGGAGGAACCACTTATTATTATTTTTTGTGAAAGGAGAATATGGAAAAACTTCAGAGTAAATTTTGGGGTTTGGAAATTTGAAGAGAAACAATGTTCTGGAGCCTTTAAAACTGTAAGGTAGGTAAAAGTGATGTGATTTTTTATTGTTTATACCAGTCAAAAAATTTCCTTTCATTTAGGCAAACAGCTGTTTTGCAATCATGAGTTTGTAAAATGGTGCACCATAGCCCCAAAAGTTCAGTTTTACTCAGAGAGGATCACAAACAGCACAATTATTAGAACAAGAAGAAAAGCATTATCTTTGTCTTTCAAAACTTATTTTACTTTATTAACTATTGACAAGAGTGAGTATAAGTTTTAAAGGCAAACATTTTTCTGTGAGATGAGCTTTTGCTACAGATTTAATGTTCTAATGTCTGAGTTTGTAATTGAATGAAAGGAATGTGTGCTTGCAAGTAGCATTCTTGCAGTATTAGGAAGCAATAAAATTAGTATTTATCAAAGTGTTTGATATAAGGTCTTTTATTATCTACAGATAATTATGCATAATGTAAAGCTAACTTTTTAAGGTTAGGTACAGAAGGTAGGTACTAGCTGGTGCTGAAAATCGCTCATGGATAGAACCAGAATACAGAAATACGGGTTCCATCTGCCAAAAATTCAGAGACAATATTATCTTGCAGTCATGTCTGAATAAAGTCCTTTATGGTACCACCTTGTAAGTAAAAAAATATTTTCCACCTGACAGCATAAAAATTCCTGAATTACATGGTCATATGATGATTATGAAGAATCTGCCATAAACTCCATGAAAATTAGATTCTTGACTGGAGTGGTGGCCAGGAAATGTATTCTGTGTTATGTGTCAAATGTATTGTCTGTAGTAGCACTTCTCAAAGAGAAATGGGAGGGGCTGCTGTAGTTTATTCTGTCTATTCATATATAATTGTCAAAATCTTTTCAGCCCTGGAGCAGTGTAAAATATGAGAGGTAGCCCCTACTTCCTTTGCATACCAAATCTTGAGAGGCAGAATTACTTTAACACAATCTCAGAGACTTATCCTTGCATAAAAAAAGACCCTTCATCAGGAGAATGCTTTTACAGGGATATAATTTGGGGTAGAATTATGTTTCCGAGTTCAGTGTTGTGCTGGAAAATGAACTAAAGGAAGTTATGGAGACTGTCATGGCATTCTGGTTATGATTCAGCTATCTAAGTGTGCGCATCCTAGTGTCAGTTTAGGCACCTGAAAGTTCCTGCACAGAGCTGCACACATAGGGTGTATGATGCAAGACTTAGGTGTCTTCTGCGACACTCTTCTGTTGCTGCAGCTGAAGGCCAAACAAAAAAGCAATCATTAAATCCTTTGGTTCACTAAAAGGAACAATAATTAAAATAAAATTAAGCACTCTGTGCATGTAATGCACTTTGGCAGGGTTGAAAATTATTTTTCCTGTGAGAACTCCAGCACAATTTTCAAGTGTATGTGCCATACACATGCCAATTAATAGAACAGAATCTGCATGTGCAGATACCTGATCACATATAAGCAATTAGCTTAACTGAATTTCCATTCATCATCAGACCTCTCAGGCTGGTGTTTATCTACAGGTAATTCCACAAAAGTCAATCAAATTTAACTTGTATCAACTGCCATAAATTGTATGAGGTGTTGTAATATTCAGAAAATGCTTTACATTAAAATAAAATCTAGATAGAGAACACCAGTTTTTCAGTTTGGATGTTAATCCCCTGCATTTAAGTTATCAGCATGTATATAAGTATAATTTGCAAAATAGCAGAGTATTTTTTCATCATGTATTACATCCAAATGTAAAATTATCTTTGTAACAGGGTCTGGAAAGGATGCGGCTTTAATGACATTTCAAAAAAGTAAGATTTTAGGGTTGAACACATTCTTGCTCAAACTAATGGCACAGCAAGAATATGTACGGCAAGCTACCTTTGTTAGTCCCCAGACAGGTCACGGTGTTTGTTCACGGAGCTGTGTGTTACCCATTGTAGGCATATTTACAAGAAAGTCTTGGCGTGAAAATTCCTGTCAACTTCATAATGCAAAACTTTGCTTCAGATGAAATCTGGTTATTTGCTTAGGAAAATCTGCTTAGTTTATTGTAAGTCCTATTTAAAACACTATATTTAACAAGAGAAAATACTTATTTTTGCAGTCTTTCTAAAGGTGAAAGACAAGAATGGAAATGCAGATGATAAACCAACAGCAAGCTAAAGCATTAGATCATCTGGTCCCAACATTTTCACAGTGATATTTTAAGCTCTTATTTTACACCTTTGCTATTCACAACTTTTAGGGTTTTGCTGGTTTTAACACACATCTGATCTCGTCATGTCATACCTGCTCTAAGTGAAGTTACATTGTCATAAAATTTGAGTAATGAAATAGTGAATCAGTTTCCTTATCTCCATCCATGTATTCCAAATTGGTTATAATCACATAAAATGTGCCTTGCGTGATAGTGAGAGAGGATATCCATCATTCTGCTGGATTAGAAAAGTGCTATTTTCAGTGATCATGTAATTACATTCCAGTAGCAGTACAAGTTTACAGAAGGAGAGTAATTGATTCACTTGAGAGAGAAATATTTGTTGAATTTTCAAGTAATGTTGTGAGCTCTTATACATAAGAAATAATTGCATTGGAAACTAGAAATCTCTACTTAACGGGACACTACATGCTCAGCCTCTGAACCTCAGCCCAGATCTTGGGTAAGATCTGTCACACTTTAGTAAATTTAGAAAATTCACTCAGAAGGCTCCTCTGACTATATACTGAATGTTTTGCTTTTCTTCTGCAACTTAAGGGCCTGAATTTTACTTGTATTTAGAAAAAATCCAGTAAAAGAAAATTTATTCAGCTATTTCTAGAGCAGGTGTTAATTCTGATGAGTAAAAGTGACAGCAATGGGAGTGAAACCGAGCAGTACCTGTTTTCATAGGGTCTTTAAACTATGAGTGTTTTTCCGAGGAATTGCAACCCAAAGTCTGGGTCATATATTTTGCTCAATTTGTTGCTATATACATATGAAACAGATTAGTGTGACATATCTGAACTATCTAACTGCAGTGCAGATGTGAGTAGCACTTTGTAGATTGACAGAGAATTACCACTGAGGCCAGCGGGTGTTCCACCAGCGTGTGGGTTTGCGTAATGAGTGGGTTCACGCAATAGGTTCGGACCTGGCCCTGGCAGATCCTTGAGTAGACATGAAATCACTAGGGCTTGGTGCACCACAGTAATTCATTCTGTTTAAATTCTCCAGGTTCATAGGTAGAAATAATAGGTATGCTACTATAATAATTGCTACTTGTGATTTTCTGTGTTTTTATACAAGAATTAAAAAAAAATGACACAAGACAGCTTTGGCTTAGAAGCAAAGGAAACTTATGCAAGTGCTTGCAAAATGGCTCTGCATTTGCCATCCTGTGTTTTGCAGAGATCACTGGATGCTTATATAATTTATCCTTTTTTGTGCAACTGGTTCTTTAAATAATTATTTATACAATACTGCTAGTATTCTGGATCTTTTTGTTTATTCTTTAGTGCAGATGGAAAGATGAGCAACAGTGTGAAATTCCTCTGTGCAGCATATATTAAAAAGATTTTGTTTTCATTATATTGCAAAATGTTTTATCACTTAAGCTCTCATATTCAAGGAGATTGGATGATGTTTTATTCAATTGGCCCTTCTGAAGCTGCTGAATGAATTGAAAATTTATCTTGGACTTTCTAATACTGCACATTAGTGCACCTTTCTAGGAACCTTGAATACTAAATTTATGTATTTTTTCTATGCTAGTTCTTAATTAAATATATGAAGGGACTGAACTCTTTAAATTATATGGTAAACTTCCTGGAGAATTAATGTTACAGAAATATGAAAGGGCTGGCTAAAGCATCACTCTACCAAATGTTTCTAAAAGGCTTTATATATTTATAAGACTTCATGATCTACTATTGATGCAAATTACTAAGGATAAAAGAAAATCCATCTGTTATCAAAGAAAAAAATAAATTAAATAAGTCCAAGGATTTGAAAGACTTAGCATTAAGGACTAAGTATTCATACTTTGTGATGGGTTTATAGTAACTGACAGTAGAAAAGACTTCCTTTTAGCATTTACAACGTGGGTTATTTTTTTTTAAACTAAAGAAAATGACTTTGCCATAAAAGCTTCTCATGTAACATATCCTGTCTCATTTCATAATTTCCTATCCTTCACTGAAATGTCTCAATTCAAATACGACCTACATCATTTCATGTTGTGTTGTGCATTACTAGTTTTGTTATTATTACCCTTATTACCCATTTAATCAAATTGTCAGTAGCTAAATAAATAGAATTTCATCAAGAGCTGTTGGTTTTCAATCATCTAGGAAACAGATTACTGGCCTGAGAACAGATCTAAGGCTAGTGTCTCCAATCTGCAACTAATTGTGCACTGATAATAGCACTGCCCACAGGCAAATCTTACTCGCTGCCCTGATCTATGATAGATTTTCCTGCATGTTAATATTACATCAGATGGAGTAATGTTGTTGCAGTTACTATATTTAACCTTTCCTTTTTAGTTGGAAATATATATTGTTTGGAGATACTACCCTCGTTTAATTTCTGAAATGAAATGCATAAAAGAGAAATCTCAAGGAAAACATTATAGCCATGCTTTTCCCTTTAGCTTGTCCTCTTAAAATAGTTGGTTCTTTAGAAGATAAAGTACCGTTGATACTTAAAGAAATATTTTCATGCAATATTACATATTCTATGGCTTATCTCAGGGGAGTGAGGAACATGTCTTACAAACTGCAGCAGGAAGTAGTGCTTCACTCTCTCTTGGTGTGTGTGGAATAGCTGTTGGGGGTGTGGTTGCCAGAGTTCTCTCTGGATCAATTGCAGGCCACATACTAACTGTATATAGCATATGTGCAGATTACATTGTTAAGACATTATAAATATTCATAATTTTCCAGTGTGAAGTTGGTGAGGGTGATTAAATACACAGCAGCCCCAGTACTGTACCAAGACTCCATCATTTCAGGTGCTTCACAAATACAAAACACACTGTAAGAGCTGCATTTAAACAAGGCATACATAAAGGGTAGAATAGCAAATACTGTCTGTAGTCAGCACATTATAGTGTTCTGGAAGAAAACTGTCTTCTGGGCTGTGTACATTGTTCTTGTGAAATGATTCCAACAGTTTCAAATCTTTTTTTCACCTTGCGAGTTATGCAAACAGCTCTTCAGTTTTTTCACTAAAGCAAGCGGGAATTGTTCACTGTCACAAATAATAAATAACAAGAGCACCCGATCTGCAGAGCATGGAAGTGATAAAAACACATGCTTATGAGTGCTTGAGATTTCACAGCTATTAATTTTGAACTTTTTGATTGCAATTCTGTTTTACAAGAGTGGATGCTGTTAGGGCAGTAGTACACAGTGACAGTGAAGGATTATGACAACATGCATTTATCACTGTGAGCTTGATAAATTCAGTGTACAAAATGGTCAGAAAATGTCCCTAAACCTGAAGTCATAAAATGCATCTTGCCTTTACTGAAAGTTAATATAGTAAACATTTTTCTATTACTGCTAATGATATTTTTCAATTAGTAATTTAATACTAATATGAGTATGCCTGAGAAGGTTTCTTTGTGCGTAAAGAAATGTATAGCTCTTACCAACATTAGTGAACTCCGTAACACATACACTGAGGGAATCTAGGAGTTTATGTGCAGAATGATATTGAATATACAACATATAATCACATACAGAAAAGTCCTTTACAAAAGGTCAGCAAATACTGTAGCGAGTTTGGCATTAATAAAAGTCAGAAGTACTCTTCAGACTCTCAAGAATGCTTTGAAACATTTTTTAAAGATGCCTAGTACTTGAAGTCTAAATTGCAAGTTTACCTAAAAGTATACTGCCCAACTACTCCTATGTAAATCAAAATGTGGTACATCATGTCTTCCATTTTGAGATTGCAGCATTCACAGGTTGTAGAAGTTTTAAATCGGAAACAACATTTTTGGTTTATGTGTAGAAACAGGAATTTCAGTAATAATTAGACATCATTCTGAAGTTGTATACTGTAAGAAATTAGAACACAAAGAGTCCGAACACTTAATCTGTAGTATTTATGCTCAAGTTTCAAAATGATAACAGAGAAAATGAATCCCAAGTTATACAGTAGAAAGTCCTGAATAAGGGAAGCAATTGAGTAAGAACATGTCTAGAAATGCTAGTACTTCATTTTTTAAATCTTTATCATTCTAGGGAATTAATCTTCAGCCTTTCTGAAATCCTCACTGAGCTGTTAATTTTTTTTCACATTTTCAGAACATCATCAAAGCCATGCTAATCTGGACCAAGGGCATGTCTCAGAGTCCTTGTATCTCTGAAGAAAACATTTTGCTGTCTGTCCTATTTTTAACATAATAGAGATTTATTTCAAACTTTTATAATACCTATAGAGAGAACAGTTTGATTATTTACAAGGCAGGTGTTAGAGGATACAATCAACAGTTTATAGTTCATCACAAGATCGATAAGTAAGAATTCCAAACGCAGGAGTCGTATGTTCTCACTGAATGTCTGGCTCAGTAATTAGACAATCTGGCTACTGAATGAGGTATGTTTGGGATGGGTTGTAAGGTCGATCCCATGTTTGAGGCATTGTAAGCCGGTAATCTGGAGGAGGAAAAGGAAAGATCTCATGAGAAAAGGAAATCCATTTTTTGTTTCCTGTAGCGTGAAACTAGCATAGGTATTTGTTTTGTCTCCTAAAGGAAAGGCCTAGCATTTGAGCAAGACTTTTCTCATAGAAAAGGAGAACAGTTGGAGTTCTGCCATTTTTGTTTTTCTTTTTTTAACTCTAGATTTTTCTTCATAACTAAGAAAGAAAATCTAGTTTATAAGCATTCAACACTCTAGATTCTGGCAGTGTTTTTCATTAATAAATATTTGTGTATAACTTTGTAAAGTAAAACTGATGCTCTTTACCATCTTCATCATCTTTATCAAAAGAAGTGCACTTTTAAGACACTGAGGTAGATGGTTAGGAAAGTTTCACCTTTCTGTATTTTTAAGACTGCCTACTTATTTTTTCTATGCTTATATTTGGAATGATTTTGAAGGGACTTTACAAAAAACATACACTAGATAACTAGTACAAAGACATAAAGGAATAAAACAAAGAGAACCCGTGATGGAAAAATTGCTCTCAAAATCCTTTTCCCCAGTTTTTCTTTTGTTTAAACATGAAGATTCTGATTTTAAAAAATTAATTTAGTGAACCTTAAAATATTTACTTATATGTTGTTTTTATGGAGAGATGTTTTGAGAGCCAAATAGAATCAATCTGTAAAATTGTTTGGTGTTTTGGACAGAGAACTTTTATTGAGGAGGCAGTAGAATACACACACTGACATATATGAGTATTTCGCTCACATATAACATGTCATGGACTCCTATACTATCTGTCCTCTAATCCCAGCTTTGTGGTCTTCACTTATAGTCTTACCTTCTCAGTAGAAGTCTGAAGATTTTTGGATTTTCTTTTCAGTCTCTGTTCTTCCCACCAAACCAGTTTATTTTTCTAATACTATAAAAGTCAGATACTCCAATAGGAGGTCAAATGTTATGAAAATGTGGAGACTGAATAATATTTCAATTTTGTTCTTTCTGATGGATTGCAGAAAGTGTTGTAGATCTATAAGTATGTTACTATTAGTTTCTTGATGTTTTTGCGTTTGTTTGGGGGTTTTTATTTTTAATAATTAACTTCTATTCTAAAACCTTAACTATTTGAAGATTTGAGCATACATGGTGAAAGGTAAGACAGTGAAAACAATAATGATCTTCATTTACAGATTTCTCCTGTCCCATGGAATAACAGCACGTCTTTATGACTTTTTGGATACTGTTTTCCCAAAGAAAGGGTTTCTTTCTGTCATAATAATAACAAAACAACAACAAAAATATCAAAATTTAAAAAAAAATCCAAACGCCAAAAAAACCACCAAAACACCAACCAAGCCATCCCCCCCCAAATCAACCTAAACCTGCAAAAATGTTTCCTAACTCCAGCTGACTTCTGTTTCCATGAATCAATACCCCAAGTAAAATTCAGTCAGTCTGGCAAACAGCTATGGCTGACCTATGCTGTAGAGAATAAACAGAGACCATGTCAGTTTTATGACTAATCCTCTGTCTTTCATGAAACCTTTTCTTTCCAAAAGAGGCTTAAGTATTTCGAGCACAAATGAAATAGTGCCCATGTTCTCTACTTTTCCATAATTCAAGAGCTAGGAAACCTGATTTGTGAGAAGCTTATTCTGTGACTTTGTGTGTAATTGACTGTGAAGGGGGAAAATGAGGCAACGTTACGCCTTTGCCAGCTCTTTTTAAAGGAAGGAATATGCTTACTCATTAATGATCCAAGCTATGAGTAGATTCATGGTTTATAGCACAGCCTTAGAGTGGGTTAAGAGAATTTAAGAGTATATCAAGCAGTCTTAAAAGAAGCGAAGAGAATTTAAAAGAAAGCTATTCAGACTGGAAAATTCTGGGTAAGCATTTACCTATCTTCTTGGCAGTTCATTATTAAATTATGCGTTGGCATTTTACAGGCACAGAAAGGAAAGAGAGGTACAGACAAAGTAATAGAAACATTCTGATGACTTATTATTAGAGTTTAAGCTGAATAAATACTTAGCCTCTAAAGCATGGAGCAGAGGTAAAAATCATTGCAAACTACTAACCACAGTACATAGTATCCAGTAATACAATTTAGTTCATTACATTAATACATGATGTAGTACTGTATGATGCAGTATTATTACACCCTTTCTATGCCCTGGGCTTAAATTTGTTCGAAGTCTTAGAGTAGTTCTAAATAGTAGAGGTTTCATGATGACTGGCAGATTAATGCATTAATAGAACTGTAAAATAATGAGATCGCATCAAGGTGTGGGGCTTTAAATTTATTATTATTTTTTTTTTAATCAAGTATTCTCATTTGTATTGAAGGGGAGCAGAGGAAGAATCTCTGCGAGAAAGAATCCATGTGGGAAATACAGACCCTTGTTAACAGCTGTCATAGGTGTCCTTTAACATATGTTCACCTCTGTCTTATTCTAGACACACTCTTAGTATCTCCCTTTTGGTTTCTTGTCCATAGGAAGTAGATAACAGCATTTTTTTGCTTCATGATCATGTTACAAGTTTGGACAGAGGTCAGTAATGGAACCATTGTTCTTGCTACATGCAGAGTTTTGTCCACATTCTGGATTCTAGTCTGCAAGTCAGAGTCCAAAATGCTGTGAGAGTCAGGTTCTCCGATCTTGTTGTGCTGTTATATATCCTAAGGGAAATGCAAGCAAACACAAATTGTAAGGTTATTGTATTCAGCTTTTAGAAATGCTGGGAAAATTTTTGTAGGACCGTTTGAAACTACTCTGATGAGATGAGGTATCTTATATATGTTTGTAGAGATGGCTTGCAATGCACCAAAGTATGAAGTGTAATGGATTTCAGCATCTTAAGAGTTTAAATTTGGTTCTCTTGTGAACATAGTGTCTGTTACTAAATTTCTTATACATTTTACTTTATTTTAGTACATCAGAATTAAATTCCTATTTAATGATGTTGATAGGATAATAGATCTCTACATTCTTTATTTGTTCAATTTGTGTTTAATTATTAACATATAACAGATATTTTATCCTAATATTAAAACATACTGGACTTATTTAGCGCTATTGAAATAAGCTTAACTTCATACATACTGACTGTACAGGGATAAGGTTTTCAAAATTTCCCTGTATTAGTCTAACTCTGTTCCCTTGAAAGATTTAATTAACTGAGATAGAATTATGCTTAACTCATTTCTATGAATATATTTCAAACAACAGAACTATTGTTACATCCCTATATGTATATCAGATTGAGTTCTCCTGGCAAGAATGAGGTATAAATGCCAATTTTAATGAAGAATCATATTTTTTAAAGTTTGTTACTTAAAGGTTTACTTTGGCCCTTAGGCCAATTTATCTCACCTCAGCTTGCTCGTCATCTAGCACAAGTTACTTATCTGGGGACAATTCACATGAAGAGGGAAGGATGCCTTAAGGAGTCAAGCTATTCCCTCTACTTTAGCTATGTATTGCCTCCTGGACCTCTCTCTCCTGATCATAGCAGAAGAGTAGTTTAGGTGGCTTCTAGGTCACTGAATTGGGATGAGATTCCAGCTGGTTTTTCAAAAGCAGGTATAATTTGATTTTTTTTGGTGTTATATTTCATCTGTACAAATAGTGACACAGACCTATAATAAAAATATTTTAAGGTATTTCTGTCTGTTTTGACTGTCGGAGCATAGACAAATGCATTTGGTAGGGGAAGCAGGTGATAGGAACGCAGGGACTAGGCCTGCTAACGCAGTGTAGCTACGTATCCTTCTGCCCTCTCACCTGTTGCCCGTACATACTTTCTGGAAGTGTGGAAAATGACTGGGGGAGCTAGGAAAGCAAGCAAAATGCAGGTGCCTTATAGATATTCTCTCCAGATACCGGTCATATCATTATTTCTAAAAATGGTAATTAGCTCTTTACCTTAGTTAAGTAAAAAGTATAAACGATGGAAATGCAAGCACTTATGTGATGGTAATACAAGAGATTGTGAGTTCATCATCATCAGGATTTATGCATGCTTTACTTTCACCTCACATCTGCAGAGAATTTTGATGCTTTGCTTTGTCCTCTTGCCCTAGGCAATTTTTATACTCAGTAAACATCAGAGTTAATTAAAAAAAAAAAACCAACAAGACTTGTAGTATTTATTACATGTCATAAATAACATTGATGGATTTTGTTCTCCATGTATATAAGCCTAGAAAATGAGGAATATGCAAACTGATAGACTAGAAAGTATTTATAGCCTTCCTAATAACTAAGATAACATGCAGCAGTCACGTCTTAAACTATTTTGTGCTTTGTCCTCTATTTGGCATATATCTAACTAATACAGCTTGAACTGTAATAGTCAAGAGAAAATAGCAGGTAGATAAATTTTATGTCATGATACAGACATAGAAGTTGTGTATAAATGTGCCAAAGACAGGGATTTTATTTTGTTGGGATTGTAGGAACATCATATTTTAATAATGCACTGTTTTTCCTTCATCATAGTGTCAGTGCTGAAGATTATGAAAGTGGTTTGGTAAATTTTCCTCTAAGTTGAGCCACTTCAGGAAGAAAAAGGGAAACTAGAATGAGATAGAAATGTTAGCAATGGTCATATCCAAAAACTTAGTAATAACAACAACCAAAAACTCAAAGAAATTGGAATGGTAATTTAAGGAAGTTCAAAGAAATAAAATTGCTGTTTGTAAGATTAACCCTATTTGTTTGCAAAATAATTTGTGAAAGCTGTCTATTAGAAAAAATCATAGTTTCCTGGCTTTGTGATAACACAGTATAGTATTTTGTTATAATATCTTCAATGTTATTTATATGGTGGCTTTATAAAAACCGTTTCTGACACCAATCTTTCTTTACCCTTAAAATATCTAATATACTTGTAGAAATACAATATAAAGTAAAAAAAAGTAGTGCAATTGTTCTAATAAACAAAGTGTTAATTTTGAAAACAGAAGAACTATAATGTTCTGAGTGTCAGATGAATGTATTTCCAGAATCTGTGTCTGTACATTCAAAGTTATGTCCTGTTCTCTCTTTGCTGAGAAACAGCTGATGTTTTGAGGTAAAAGAAGTCATGAGGTAGATTGAGGAGATTCAAGTAAGAAAACGAAAAGTATGCATTTTTTTTCTCTAGGAGGAAAAAACCACAGATGAACTTGGAAATATTTGCACACAGGAATATAGTGGCTGAACAGGGAGACAGGTGCGGCAGGAATTTTAGCTGGAATGGTTCAGAGGGATCCATCCAACTAGCGTGGATTCCTCTGTCCTTGATAAGTGCCTTCCTAGCTGCAGGTGAGAGCTACATGGGACGTCAATGAATATGTCTTTGTGAAGAATAAGATGTTGTGACAGAGAGATCCTTACAGACTCTTGCAGTGTCTAAGATAAGACTCAGTAACTCAGTACCATGAGTTCTTATAACAGATCCTGTAACCGTTTTATTTCACACAACTTATGCAGGATACCAGGATGTGGATGTTGTACTATAATTGCTCATACATGATGTATAGACTCTTCATGCCCAAACAACATAATATATAGGTTGCCTGGACTTTGAACAACCAATTTTAATTGTATTAACCTTTATTTCTTCAAATGCATTTCTCACACAGATATGGTTATATTACACAAATAAAGCTCCTCTTACTGGTCAGCTTTTATGAAGGTTTTAGGCCTAGCCTATGAATTTTTAGGGGTCTATACAACTCAGACTGATAAAAAGAATTTTATAAACTGTGTAACTACTTCTTGTAACTGGTTTCTCTAACATTACAGGACGTTAATGTCAATCATTGCAAGAAATTTGTAAGGCCACATCTTGGTTCCTGTTCTCCTGGATTTGTCATCTATAGAGATATAAAACAGGCAAAGAGCCAGACTGAGCACATAATTAGAAATGTCATCACTCTTACGTTATTAGTCCCTGGTTTAGTGGATTTTGGAGAAGTCATTGATGATTTAGCTGTGCCTGTCTCCAAGATATTGCTTTAATGCAGGCTTGACTTCTGTTCCAGCAAAAGACCATTTGGGAAGCAGTGCATTGCTGATTTAGAGCTGTTTCTATCATGTGGGCTGGGGGGAGGTGACCGGTAAAGTGAAGATGATGACTTTCAAAGTAGTTTGAAGAGATATTTTCCATCCCTTTCTCTGATCTTGAACTGCACATATTTTGAAAGGAAAAACCCATGTATCTGTGGTTTACTATTTCTATCTCCCAGTTTTAAAAATAAAGAAACAGAGTTCGCATGTGAAACATACAGAAAAAAATTAAAGACACAGTCCTACATACTCCGATGAATATTGTGTTTACAGGACTTTGGGTTGATATTTTGTATGCTGTTTATTCTCAGACTTACTGTTAAATCAAAAGAGTTATTTTCAATACTTAAAAACCCCTGTTTTTCACTATTTAATGTTTTGTCCAATACTAATCAAAAGGTATTTTTCGTTTGGCATCTCTGATGTAATTCAATAATTTTGTTTACTTTATATAATTAATTATTATTCTGCAATGTTGAATTGATATTCTGCATGACAATTTAAATATTAACTATAGAGAATAGAATTATAAATAAATATATTTAATTATATCGATCATGAATTATGATAATTTAATTACTTAGATGAGAAAAGGAATAAAATCTATTTTTTAAAAGTTACTACCTTGGATTTTTTCCATTAGCTAAGAGATTAAGGAACTTTTGAGACTTAGCACCTCCACATGCATATAAGCTAGTTTGCATTTTTAGTATAACCTTTCAATTCATGCAGTGGATAATTTAGAAGAAAAAAATTATGTCACTATTTATTAGAAGTATATTAGTTTTATATTTACATAGATATACTTATTTTGCCATTTAAAGCTTAATTTTTTAATGAAACATGGCATTCATGCAAAATGTGTTATTTTAAAGAAGAGTACTCAAATGACATGTAAACAACAAAGTTAAATGGTTGTCTGCATTAAAAAGGGGCATGAGAAATATCTCAGAATAGAGAGAGTAGGAACTTGAACGGATTTGTAGTATGAGAATTTTTACAATTGAATTCAATATCACTTATACAGTAATATGTTATAGGACTGAACATTTGGAGTATAAAATGTCACATGTAAAATGTGTTATGTCACATTTTATAAAGAAACTTTATAAACACCGTGTGTGCATAAATTTATATGCTAAGACAGACCCTGTTCAAAACGAGAGGTTTGTTTTAACTTGATCACCAGACATGGTACTCCCTGTTTGGGTTTTTTTTTAATTTGTGGGTTTTGTTTTGTTTCAAGAAGCATGATGTACCAGAGCACAGTCCTAAAATTTTATGCACTGGTTGATCACTGCTGTGTTTCATTAATTGCTGGTGGCACAGTCTTAGTGCAATACATTGAAATAATTCATTACCTTTCTAGCAGCTACTGAAAAGTGTTGCTCTTTGATATTTCTGTGATGATTTAAAATTTTTGAACATAAAAATTCTCATTGACCTACCTAAGGAAAGACTCCAGCAAGTCATATAATTCTATAACTGTTTCATTCACCTGCTGTGAAAGTGATCAGGGACTAAGCACCTTATGTAAGCATCTGTCTGCTGGCTTTCGGAAGTGATTGAAATTCACTGTGGTATAGTCAGAAGTATCCCATTCTTCTCCAGTAATCTCAGCAGGCAAAGTCCAGTAGAAGAGAACAGCTAATGCAGTATCTGTGATAAGGAGTTACAAATGTCAGCATAGTCTATTCCAAGTTATCACTTTCCCAGAGGATGCCAGAGAAGTTAGTGTATTAGTCATTGCAGTTTCAGTATTTATTCTCTCATGAGGCCTGCTTGAGGACAACCTTCATTATATGTTCTGCGTAGTACCCTGCAGTGCAATATCAGTGTAGAATTTTATTTTGATACTATCTTGGTAGAAGAAAGGTAGAGGCTTTGCTTTCTTTTAAAGTAACCAGTAATGTATGTAATTTCCTTCAATTTCTTTTTTAAAAGTTGACCTTGTATGCTGGGCTTTGACTTTTTTCTCTCTATGCATAAGAACTGTGGCATTAGTACAGTATTTTAAGGAAAAATACAGGTCACATTTTTACATAAATATGCAGGTACACTGATTAAAATACAATGTCTACTTCCTGCTTTTATCCCCAGGTACTAGGCAAGTAGATAATGCAGCTACGGTTTGAAACCTTATTCCAGAATTTTGAGCTTTTTATATTTTTATGCCAAAAAATATTTAACTAACATAATTTAATTCAAAAGATCATACATGTTCTTTGTCACACTAGCTACCATGCTTCTCTTACCCTTCAGAACAGAATGACTGGGTTCAAACTATGGATTGGGAATGATTCCGGGGCTGTGGTGTCTGCTGAACTGTGGCTAAGCAGTCTTGGGGACCAAGTGCTGGTTGGCATCAACCAAAACTGTACTAAAGGTCATGCAGATAATTTAGTGCTATGGATATTCACTTATCAGAAAATGAGAATGTGCCATGACCCCGCACATTTTACTACTATAAATAATGCTTTACTGTCCTCTCAGAAAGCTTTTATTTTATCACACTAATGGACTTCTTTACAAATAAAAAAAATATTTTTTGTATCACAACTACATGCCAAGATGCTAATATATAACTGTATTTCCATATGGAAAGTAAAGTTTTATGTGATGGCTGAATACAAATATACTTAAAAGATCAAGTAGAATTTTAAGTGCATTCACACATTTTTTCATGCAATATATTTTTTGCATGCACTTAGAAAAATGACTCATAAACATCAGGCTTGGGATTTTGTGCAGACTATTACTTGTAGGATCATCGTTTTTAATTTCAGATCTCAGCTTAAAGGAAAATTAAAACCAAGAACAAAAAAGCAAAGTAAAGCAAAATAATACCTATAATATAATACGTTAGGTATGATTATTCTTAACTAAGTTTAACTTTTTTTTCACCCTCTTTTAAAAGCTTAAAGAAGGTTGCTTTTTTGGCTTTGGTTGTTTTTTTTGGTTTTTTTTTTGGTTTTTTTTTGGTTTTTTTTGGTAAATCTTTCTAATATAAATATCAGCATTGCTACTCTGATTACAGTGCTCTACAGAATCAGGGTTCTTTCGCTCTTTCCAATATATGACTATTAAGTAAAATCTAATGGGAAAAATAATGCCCACATCATTTCCTGCTAACCGCTTGGAACTGCTTTTCGTAGGAATGTTACCAATGGAACTGCGAACTCTAATTCTCATTTCAGCTTAGGTATAAAAGCACACTAGAAAAAATATTCTAAATTTACATTTATATAACTGAAAGTAGAATATGTCCCATGATACTTTTACATCTATTCCTGCAAAGTGGCAGTTGAATGATTCTCTCAACACTAAAAATGAAATCCCTACAGTTGTGTAGGAACTTAAATTCCTGTCATTGGGAAATACGTTATCTCAGGATGGCCATGGGTACCACAAAATGCTGAGAGCAGTCCCTGAATAGAGAAAAAGTAGTTATCAGCAGGCATTGGTGGTATTGAGTGAACCTCAGGAAATTCTTACAATGTAATGTTCTGACAAGTTCTTGTTCAGTTCTTGAGGCACAATTGGAATTTCCCGTTGCAGTAAGCTAATAA
Organism: Eulacestoma nigropectus; assembly: GCA_013397775.1. NCBI lineage: Eukaryota > Metazoa > Chordata > Aves > Passeriformes > Eulacestoma > Eulacestoma nigropectus. The sequence continues at coordinate 244,775 of VZTE01002181.1, forward strand.
AAATGCATTAGGGTTAATGTATATATAAAAGCTCTGAAATGGCTAATATCAGAAGAAAAAATATAATACAACTCCTAATATCAGAGTCTGATGCATGCTTAAATACCTAAGGAAGGAACTACTAAATCATTTTTTAAGAAAAAAAAATACCCATTTAAATATCATTCTTTCACACTCAGATAATTCCTAGATGGCTGGAGGGGTAGTACTCAAATTAGGGGAAAAAAAAATCTGCCCAAGTATGAGAGTTTTCAGAACCCAAAATACATCGAGGATTATTTGAGAAATAGATGCTGGGAATAAAAGTACTATTTCAATCTCATAATGGATAAAACTCACAAGAGCAGTACACGAAATGTGGATATTTCTAGCTACATAAAGCAGTTCAGTGAGACTACTGTGCTATGCCATTGCAAACCCTATGATGTTAAAATTCAAATACTTCTGGTTTCAATCAATCTTTATTATCCACTTATGTGCTTGGGATTGATGAAAACAGTTGGCAATGCTTGAAAAGAACGTATCAGGTGTGTGTGAGCTACTACCCCTTAACATGGTTCATTAGAACATATCCTGAAATCCCTTTTGCCTTATAGAGGACAGGCTGTTGTACACTCACAAGTCATCCATCAAACAGCTGGGAAATTGACTGTTACATGGCAACTGCAGCAGTGATAGAAGCCCAAACGTATCACTTCATTTCTTTTTTTATTTTTTTTAATGGGAAAATATGGTTTATTTCAAATTGCTTGAAATCTAAGATGTTTCTTTTTTGTGAGAGTTATTAATAGAGCATTACATTACAAACTTTTAACAGGAAAGAGATTGTCCTGTGATGCAAGAATCTTTAGTCTGAAAAAAAGTCTTGACAAAATCAGGGTATTTTTTGACTGAAAAAAATTAAGATCACATGATAATATCCTCCTGGAAATTATATTAAATTTAAAAAGACAAGTATTACACACTGGTATTACAAGTAACAAGTATTATACACTGATAAATTTTCAATAATGCTGGAGTTCTTATGAGGTTTCCATCTTTAACATCCATTGATTTTTTGTTTAGTTATAGTAAATTGCTATAAATGGCCTTTGTTGCAAGTTGACCCCAGCCAGCAGCCAAGCACCTACATAGCTGCTTGCTCACTCTCCTCTCCCATGGAGGGTGAGAAAATAAAGAATATGAGAAGACTTACAGATTGAGAGAAAGGCAGTTTTGTAGGTGAAGTGAAAGCTGTGCACACAAACAAAGCGAAACAAGGAATCCATTCACTACTCCCCATTGGCAGACAGGTGCTTAGCAGCTTCCTCAAAAGCACACCTTCATCACAAATAGTGGTTTCTTGGGAAAACAAATGCCATAACCCCAAACTTTCCCCTTTTCTTCTTCTTCTTTCCCTGAGCTTTTGCTGAGCATGGCATCATATGACGTGGGATATTGCTATTGGTCGATTTGGTCCGCTTTCCTGGCTGTGTTTCCTTCCAGTTTCTTGCTCAGCCCAGGCCTACTTGCTGTCAGAGTGGGGAAAGAGAGAAAGCTTCAATTCTGTGCAAGCTCTGCTCACCGATAGACAAAAGATTGGTGTGCTATCAACAATTTCAGTCACAAATCTGAAACATAGTACCGTATGTGCTGCTGTGAAGAAAAGTAAGTCAGTCTCAACCAGATGCCATATAGCCATCTAATTATTTAATTACCTTATATTTTAAGATTGCTTCTAAGGAGTTAAGCGAGCTATGATGTCCTGTCATTTTTTTCCTCAAGTTACTAAGTCTTAATGATAGGTTTATCATAACACTAATAAAAATTCACCTTTTCAAGCAGTAAAATAATTGGCTCAAGTTCATTGTTTTGGCTTGTGTCATGAGGCAGCACAGAGGATTAGACAGAAATTGCTGATTCTGTCTCAGAACGTAATGTAGTTGAGTAGTAAAACCATTGAAAGTCTTAACACTGACCTGAAAGTCAACTGGATAAGCACTTATTTATTAAGTTCTCATGAACTCAGGACAGATTGTTCATAATTGCATATACCTACTCATAGCAGAAAAGAGATTTATCAAACTGTTTTTATTTGGATCGATTTGAGGTGTATTTTTTCACATTTATTCAGGGCTAGTAGCTGCTATATTATGCTGAATAATATCTGTAAATAGTTATTTCTGAAGTTACATCAAATGTCAAATTGTATCAAAAATAGTGATAAAATCTTTTATAACAGAGTGCCTGAAGGCTTCTGTATAACCTACAGTTGGACATAGAAATGTTTTGGGATCATACAGAATAACGATAAAGAAAATCTAAAGGCATGGTATATATACATTGGTCTGGATAGGCAATATGATGATATCGTAATATGTCACAATGCTGTCCACAATCTTAGATGAAGCTAACTGCATAAGACAGCATGATACGTTGTAAAATATGTCAATATTTGATCTAGTAGAAAAGGAAAATTTTATTTACCTCAGATGTGTTCCCTATTTTAGCCCCCAAGCATTAAAGAATGAGCCTTGGAAAGCATAAGTTGATTATGCTTGATTATCATTATTTGTCATTATTAACAGAGGCTTTGATTTCTGAACTTTAAAGATAAACTGCTTTTAGGACACATTCAGACAAGCAATTCCACTTTAACTCAAACACTTGCTAAACAGATATTTTTGTTAAGTTTATTGGGGTTTTTTTGGCCGGTTGTTTGGTTTTTTTACTTGTTTTGTTTTGTTTTGGGGTTTTTTTGTAAAGGAAACCATTTTGACAGAACTGAGTTAAGAAGCGCAGATATGGTTCTCCTGTCAGATGTGAGATTCTTCTTACCTCCAACAGGAAAGAGTAGGGAGAAGCAGCTGTTAAAAACAGGGGGCAATAACCTTCTGGTCCAGAACAGCATGCTTAATTGTCATCCCGTGGTAGAGATTTCAAAGTGCACATAAATGTAGAAACTGTGTTCTGAGGAAAAAGGAGAGGAAATAAGGGATTGGATTTTAATTGGGTACCATGCTAAATGTTCTTTTTTTTTTTTTTTTTTAATTGTTCTGAGAAATTTGAAAGTGTTGAGATAGGTTGTTGTATAGATGACTGCAATGCCTGTTTTTGGGAGCTTATCAATGTTTCTTTTGAGTCCTCTAACTGTAAAAATAATAATCCAGTTATGCTTTTTGGAGGAGGGATGTGAAAGAACTAGTTTTTTTTCCCATGTTCGTAAATGGCATGTTATGAACATTGGATAAATTTGTGGAATAGATCTCCAAACAAAATAGCTGGCTGAAGATCATGGCAGGAAATCACAGGACTGATAGAGTAAATGGAGATCTATACTGAAAGGGTAGTAAACACAAAATACATAGTTGGACTGTTTTCCCCCAGGCTATAACTATTACTTATGAGAGGTTTGTCTATTAAACCAAAACGAAACTCACAAATGAGAAGCCATAAAAATCCATTCTGTTTATGTTTACACTACCTAAAAAGAACAAGGGGGAAAGGCTAATGGAATATATATTAAGCACATGCTGAATGGTGTCTTTTTACATTTGATTTCCCTCATAAATGTTTCTTCATTAAGTGTTTTAGCTCTACTTTTTCATTTATTTAATATATGGTAATGGATGCTGCTTTAAATACATTTTTTCTACTTTGCTTTGACCACAAACTTAGAAACTCAGAATGAGCAGGAGAGGCCCAGGAAACTTTGGTGCTACCTAGCATATTATTTTTTAGACACTTTTGTCCAAGGGTACAAAACTTGCAGAAGCGTTAGCGATGTAGTGTTAGACGTCTTTCATTTAATTCTTCAAAACCTTTAAAAAGGAGCATTCACTGGATATCTAGGCAGAGTGTACTGGAATTTATAACTGTATTTTTTTTTCCTAAAAGCTTTGCTACTGCTGTTATTGTGATTCTTTGTGCTGTTTAAGAGTACTTCACCTTTGTTCCTAAGCTGCTCAAGCCTTCTTCACATCTGGAGGTCACTTCTGTTGGTTTTTAAAATACTCTTTAAGTGCTTAAAAACAAACAAAAATTGTTTAATGGAAACATTTGACTGAGAGAAAAAAAATGTGAGAAACAGGAAGCATTCAACAGATAGGAGACAAAAAGGGGAGTCAGTGAAAGGGATATGAAGAAGGCAATAAATTCCTAAATCAGCATATTGAAAAGGTAGTGCAGAAGCCAGGTAAGGTAGTTTCATTTTTACCTCTCCTTAGTGTACACAGCAAAAGTTCTTCATTGTCCTTTTATAACAATTTGGATAATCTTTTTAGTGTTTTTTTATGTTTTGGTAAGTTTGCATCAAGAAAGTTTATGTTTCACAGGCTTCTAATTGTTGTTGTCCTCTGAGTTCTTTCTGACCTGTCAGTATATCTGAGACCAGATGCCAATAGAGTCAGAAAAATTCTAGTGCCGAGCAGTGCTTTTTATTGTAACTGAAATCTTACCAGTTCTGAATAGAAAATGGGTTTCTCAGTGTCCTATGTACTACCATTCCTTTTCCTGCATTCCCAGTGTTTCACTCTTTGCTACACATCTCAATTTTCATTGTCATTCTTCTCTATTTTTTGATCCATTGTAACAACTCCTGTCTGTGAGGCAGCATAAAATATAATTATGCATTTGTGATTTTTTGCCCTTTTTTCAGTGCTACAGTTCCACTACAGTTAGTCTGTGGATTTCTCAAGGTCATTTGAATTCAAATCTTGCTTCCTTCCTGGTGTTCACAGCCTTTCCCTGTTTTGGGTCATCCACAGTTTCCGCAAGAGTATAGCACTGTTCAAGATTAAAGAAATATTGAGCCAAACCCAAGAAATATTCCTATAGCATGTCATTTGCAGTTTTGCCTTTTCCTGCCAGCAAAATATGGATAGCTATCAAATGATATTTTTTTCAACTAAATGAATATCAATGCCATGGAGAACAGTAATACTGTGGTCATTTCATCTGGACAAGTTAATATTGAGCCTCTAGTCTATCCCCTCTTTCAGTCACTTAAGATTCTTTCAATTCTGGCTTTAGATCAGATAGTTTTTGAATAAACTAACGTACATTACAAAGAATGACCATTAACCAAAATAAATCAAGCTAGTACAACTCCTAGAAAACTGAGATCAAAACACCTCCTAGAGAAGAATGACAGAGTTTTGTATTTTTTATATTTTCACTTCTAGTCAAGTGAAAATCTGAATGTTCTTTAAAAAAAAAAAGTGTATATTAGATTTAAAAGAGTATGGTTTAAAAACGCACTAAATACCAGACACAGAGACAATTATTAGATACTGAATACATTGATTATATTGTAGTCATGCCCTAAATGGGGATATAGCAACATAGCAAGTTCACTTAGGTAGTAATGGCAGTATGGAATTCAGAATGAACTGCAAAAATAACCCCCATAAAAACATGAGTACAGTGTTTTTGTAGTTGCACACAGACATACACTGCTAATTAGTTGGTTAACACCGGAACTAAGCTGGTTCCATTACCTATACAATCCAATCTCACTGGGCCCTGCAGCGTAAGCCTACCCATAAGTCACAGAGAGAGCTATGGAACTGCTGCCAAGCTTGGCAGTCACACAGACACTGGCCTGATCCTACAGACCAAAATACTTGCTATTGCTATAAAGGCTATTTTTATTGATTATTAGTTCAGTCATATGATTTCCTGCTGCTTCAAACACTTCTTTTATTTGTTTATTTGTATGAGTTAATTTGAGTTCTTCTAATGTGGAAATACTAACTCTCTAGATAATAGCTGATAGTGCATTTTGTGTATCAGCCATTAATCCAGTGGTCTGGACTTGCTAATTAAATCCATCTGCATTGCTGCTCTTCTAAAATTAGGAAAGCAGGAGTGAAGTAAATCAGCTGTAGCAATTCTAGTTTTTTCTTACTGTGAAGGTAGGTATGTCATTGCTATTACCTTGGTTAATGCAAGGCTTCCTTTCAAGTTTGACTTGTAATGAAAGCTACAAAGAATGGATTCATTCGTTCATGGGCTATGCTCGTGGGCCTCATGACTCTGTTGTAATTCCTAGAGGGAGAAAGCATATTTTATTTATTATTTTTTCACTCCTTTCCCTCAGAACATTTTCACTGTGTTCTGAGAGAGATCTTAATGCGTTTACCGTTTGTTCAGTTTTTAGCTGATAGAGAAAAGGGGAACAAAAAGGAGTTTTGCTGTTTGATTTCCACATCATTTTTGCTTTGCCATTTATTCCATTGTCATCCTTTGTTATTCTTTACAACTCTTTTGAGCAGGAAGTAGCAGAAGGAGAAAAATCTGACTGAGAAGACTTTAACAAAGCTGTTCATAGAAAGAAAAGGGAAAGTAATATCCATTTCAAGAGAGAAGAGAACTATACTGTGGTGATACTTAAGTCTTGTAGGTACATACATATGTGATCAGGATATCAGTATACAGCTCTTATGCTTCAGCTGAACCCTTTGCCAAAATGAGGTCTTAATTCATGTGGGCATATGTTTGAAAAGTAGTTTTTAAATAGAATTTTTTTTTTAAAAATGATATTAACCTTTGAAAAAATGTGGCTTTGATGTTTAAGTTCAACAGTAGAAAAATGTTTCATTTATATATTTGATTTTTAAGTTTAATGAATAAAATGTGATTTGAAAATGCTGCATAGATGTGTTCCTGTACTTTTTTGTTGTACCTTTGAGTAAATGCAACTATGCTTCTATATTTTGTATTTCATGATCTACTGAAATAACATGTCTAAGATTTGTTCAAAGAAATAGCAAAAATGCTCACTTTGTTTCATTACGAAGAAAATACCCACATATTTCCTCATATTTTTCACAATGACAATTTTTACTTACTTTTTCCACCTTATTTCTCATATTTATGTGAGTCCATAGAATAATTACCTCTATTTTTACACAACTTGATTGGATAACCCCCTTACTACTTTTATTAAAGTGTAATATTTGTAGATCAGTGAAAGCAGTTCAAATAAAATGACCAACAACTAGAAAAAATTTAAAGACGAGAAGAAAATCTATTTTGAAGAAAAAAAGTTATTTGCCGTATCAGTATCATTTACTTACTTCTGTTGTTTCATTTAAGCATAAAGTAAAATTCAAAGTAAAAGTGAGATAATTGAGGAAGTAGAATTAAAGTTAAAATCACAAAAGTACCAGTCAGGAAAAATAGTTTATAAAATAAAGTTGTGTTATGCTAGACCATGAAAAGCTTGTTTTTTAGGCTGATGAATAAAGACAATTCTCACTGCAATCAGTGAAGAGCAGTGGGTGATTAGTGCCTCTAAAGACAACTCCTGCAGGCTAGACCAGATCCATGTTAATTGTTAGGATGAGAGAATTAGAAAAGAAAAAATACTCAGTGTTGGAGGAAGAAATGTTTACTCCAGAGGGCTGTACCAGTCAGCTGCTGTGTATCTCATCTATATACGATTTTATTGAAGGGGATCTCACAGTGAATATTTTCTGTATAATATATTTTATTTTAAAACATTTTTTTTTTAATATTTTGGAGCACAGCCTGAAATAGGGATTAGATTATAAAGTATTTTCCGTATGGAACTGCGACTAGTTTAAATTTTCAGGCTCAGGATGTAAAAATCGCTTCTTTTTGTTAGTTGAAGAAGCAGTTCAGTATGCTGGAACTGTTCCTTAGGGAGGAAAAAGAAGAAAGTGCAGACTCCTGGCTGGAGCCCAGCTGCCTGTTAGAGTTCCAGAGCATGTCCTGATTCACTTCTATTTGTTCTTCTCTCACTTGTTCATTCATATCCTTTCCACTGAATCATGAAACAAGAAACTGTGAAATCTTTGGGTCAGTGGATTTTGGTATACTCTTAGATCTCTAGGCATACTGTGATTGAATGTAGTTGACAGGGGTTTTAATACTGTGTTTCCTTAGAGGTTTTTTTTTCTAATATGGGCAGTAGTAGGTGTCAGACTTTTTGTGTCTAGAAACACTGAACTGAAATACTATCACTGATATTATCAACAGTTTTTTCCAAAATACTAACACTATAAAAGAAAGGATAAATAATATTCCTACATACATTTCATAATGCATTTATAAACAAGCTTTACAAAACAAATATTTTAAAATCAATTTTGTAAATGAAATTTTGATCCATTACTGCATAAAAAGAGTAGATCAATTTTTGTACTCCAAACTTGTTTATTTTTTATTTGTCTGTGACAGTAGTCCACAGGATTTGGTCTGTTGCTGGTTGTGGTGTAATGAGGCATGGACCTGTGGAACTTTGTATCTGTCTGAATCTAAAAGATAATTCCTTGGCATTATGATAAAAATCTTGAATTTAGCATCTGAATACATATTTGAACAAGCAAGTACATAGGTTTGGTCAAAAGAAAAAAGAAGAGCTTCCTCAATTTTTTGGTTACTGATGAAATAAATGTATAAATGTATAGAAAATAGTAAGGAAATAGTAGACTATTAAGATAGAAAGGAAGTTAGGTGAAGAAAGTCTGGATGGCTGGCATTTTGACCCTTAGCTCTAACAGGTTTCCAAAGTCTGGTCATGTGTTCTTGAATTTTCATTCTGTTGGACTCTAGAAAATTTAGAACTGGCAAAGTACATGTGGGTATAAAGTGGAATAAAATAGTGTAATACTGCTTCTGCTTCCTGAAAGCACATTACATTTACAGTCACTTCATATCCACTCCACCTCAGAGGTCTGATTCATGGGCATGAATGCCTAACTTTGTGACACCTACCACCTCTGTGTATCTATCGCTTTGTTGCTCCTGAGCAGAGTAATTGCTCTTGCAGCAGTTACTGGGTCAGTGCAAGTTGAAGCCCAAATATTAAAGAATCAGTGCTCTTTGGCCTCAGCCTCACTATACCAGGCTGTAAACTGCAGCTATTAGCTGCTACCTCATAAACAGTTTTACTTTTCCTGCTGTGGGTGTAGATATCTGTGAGGAGGCAGAAAGGTGGAGAGCTGAAGCAAAGATCACTGCTATCTGTCTCCAGGAAAGCTGCTCTTTTTCTTGCAGTAGAAGCTCTCCTTTCAAACCCACATCCAGTTGGAATCCCTTGCTTGCTGCTTAGATTTGCCAATTGATTTTAAGATTTTTTATTCACCATACACATATAATAAAATGCACGAGAAAGTCTGAAAAAATGTAGAAAGTAACAAGTTTGCTGCCGTAGAACAGACTTTTCTGTTTATCCCTCTGGTAGGTACTTAGTGCCAGTGCAGGGAATCACCTTTTCCTCTCCTCTTCTGCATCAGTTTAGCTCCCATGTAATGTCTAACATGTAGCTCACAGTGGCTTGCATAGCACTTTAAATTTGACTGACAACATTTAGTCAGATCACATCAGCCCATCCTGATCTCATAAATTCAGGTCAGAGTTGGAAACAGTTTTCCAGGTTTGAGTTTACACTTGTGTTACAATGAAGTCAAAACATGTTTTATTTTAGTCTGGTTCAAAGACATTGAAATAAAAAACATCAGAATTGTCCAGAATATTTAGACTTTGTGTTGGGTTTTTTTGGTTAATTTGTATCTTGTTGTTTGTTTTTGTTTTTTTTTTTTTTCCAGAGTGAGTGAGACAGTTATAAGAAATTCCAAGTTCTCTAGAGGTCTTTTGAGGAGTTTGAAGAATCCCTTGGGTACTGAAATAAACTCTCCCTTTAGAAACTTCAGGGTGTTAAATTAGTACTCCTTTCTTTGTTCCTGGTTTGCAACAAAGACTCTTTGTCAGCTTTAGGTTAAACTATTAACGAAGAGGGTGTGTTAATTAAACAACTTGCTTATTTCTAATTGGCAAAAGTAGTCTAGCCCTCCTGAGACTTACAGCTAAGCACAGAAATGTCTGCTAAGAGATACTCATGAACTGGTGAGAGATGCCATAGAAAATATTAAAGCATCCAGGAAAAGTAGAAATAGTGACAATCTTGTGTGGGGAATGCTTCACAAGAGAAAAGACATAGACATTCATATTCTCAGGGATCTTTTATAGTTTTTTCTTTTCTTTTTCTTTCTTTACAGTATGCAATTTGCATGACTTACAGCTAAAATCCATTATTTGGCAGGACATTTGGAAAGTGGTTTGAAATTTTCAGGTTCTACTCCAGCATGTAGAAACAATATTCAGCTCTTCTCCTCGTTATTTTGGAGGTTTTTTGTGTTTTGTTTTTTTTTTTTTTCCTTTGTGGTTGGGGTTTTTTAATCTTTGCTTGTTCTGGATGTCATTGGTTGAGGGAAAAGGAGAGCAGCACCTGTATGGAAACAGCTTCTGAGATGTAATGCAATGATTTCACACAGCAAAGTTGCAGCATTGCCTCTTTTGAGGCTTTTTGTATTGGTGACCACTAATGTATTAGTGGAAAACCCTACTGATAACCCCCTCAATTTAGTTAATGTTTCATAGGGTTGCCAGCAGTTGGGTTGACAGAATGCCACACAATCATTCTATCACAGTATGTAACATCAGTATAAAGAAAAATTTTGTGAGATGCAATAAGTTTTAGTTTACATTTCTTTGAAGAAAAAAGTTACCTTTTATCTCTCAGCGACATGGCCTATGCTACTACCTTAGAAACACATTAAATATTTTACTTGCACTTTTTTTATGTGCAAGTGTTTACTACAACTTCAATACTGATATATTTGTTATCTCACATATATAAATCAGTTGAAGAACCATGTTTACAAAAAAGTATTGAAGAATCCCATTTTTACAGTAGTATTTTGTTGTATACTAAAGCATATTGTAATGAATTAATACAACACTAAAGTTCATAAGAATCCAGTTTGAATTTTGGCTTATCACTTATTTATAGATGCTAATCTGTGCTGGCCATTTGCTATTTAATTGAGAAAATAAATAATTTTCATAAAGATTAGGAAGAATTTATTTAATGAATTTAAGCATTTAATGTACCTTAATGGAAATGTGAGTACTGAGAATAGTACATTTTTATTTTTTGACAAGGCCTTGGAGATATGCAGGAATCAGGTGTGCATGTGTATGTTTCTATGTGTGTCAAATGGACACAGCTCTGAAATCCAGAGGTTAAAGAAAGACAGTAATCTTTACTCTGCCAGCTGCACAGCAGCTCAGGAGGAGATTTTTTTTAAAAAATGTTTTTTTCTGTTAAACATCCAAGTAATCTCTGATTGGCCAGTATGTGTTGCTTATCCAAAGGTGGAACACAAATAATCAACATTTCTTGTCTTAGATTTGGGAAACATTTTTAAGATTTAATTGTGAGAAGATGCTGATGGTTTTGTCTCATCTGCAATTTTCCACTGCTGTCAGAAAGGTCAATAACTTTGTCTCCAATTCCTCAGACTGTGCTGCAGAAGCATTTTTTGAATGTAAGAAATTGTCCTGTCTCCCATTTAATAGTCCCAATATTTAGATGATCATGTGAGAAAATGGATGAAGTAATATTTAGAAGAGCATTTTGTACCTAAGATTTAAGATATTATTGTTTGATTATACTAAAATGTTTATATTAGGTTATATTTTTATTTTTTCTTATCCTATCCTGAAAGAAGATCTCATCAAGGGCTGTGTGGGTGATGATCTGGGTGGGAAAGAGCTGTCGAAAAAATCTTGAAAATGAGGAGTAGAATTTAGAGCAGTGTACACATGCAAGTGTCCTTGTTCAGAAGGGGATGTCTAAATGACTTTGAATTTTGTTTGCTTCCTATGTTTGATTGAGTGAAATTTGGAAAAAATAATTTATTTACCTAGGACTATTTCCTTCTTAGTAAGAAACTTGAAATTGATTTTAACTTGACACATTTCTTCTCTGAAGTAATACAAAATCTTTGTCTAATAAATGTATACAGAGGCTTTGTGGCCCATCAGGGTGTCATGACATTCCAGTGTATTGATTTTGTGGTGTTAAAGGGTGACATATTTGGTGTTAACGGGCCGTCAGAGTATTGGGATTTGAACTGTACACACTAAGAAGCACTGACGTTCCTGTAACATGACAGCTTTCTAAAGCAGTAGGAGTAATGTTAGTCTTACACAGTTCCTCATGTATAAACTTCAAGCATTAATAAGATTTTTGTATAATTAATTTAATAAAATCAGAAAATATTATTAAAAATAAGAAAATAAACTTTAATATTTATTATTCTGTAAGACACAACACCATTCTGCATTTTTTCATTAGTAAAATTTCTTGGCATCCAGAATTTCAAATTCACTCTTGAAAGAAGCATTTTATTTTATTTTATACTGTGTTTGGTTTTTTTTTTTCCTTGTATTTTTTCTTCTGAAAAATGTAATCTATAAAAATCTTATCATTTTGTTTGTGTAGTTTTTAGCAGCATACAGGGTTTATTTGCATTTCATGTAATGTCTGTTCTCTTTATACTGGAGGTTAAAGGCACTTAAATGTAAAGTTGTTCCAGTTTTGTGTTACCTTGCAGGGCATCAAATACTGACCAAGAGAGCACGTGAACTAGAGGGGGTTAAAACTGAGCATCTTCTGGTTTTCTGTCTTTCAGATGAAGTGTGTTTTTTAGTTTTAATGACCTCGAGTGCTTCTTTCTTTGGAAATAGCATTTTGATTATTTTTTTATTTTATAGCGTTGATTATAATTATGATGAAAAAAATAAAATCAGCTAAGTCAAAAAAAGTGAGCTAATTCTATACATCTTTGGAAATTAATCAGATTTATGGTTTAAAAGAGTCTATACGACTAAAATTCCAGGTGTTTATATATTCCTTCTGTTTTGTGTTTGAATACCATTTGTCCTGCAAGGAAATGTAGAAAGTATTTTATATCATATGTTTGCTCTGTTTTCTAACATAAGTATTTTGCTTAAGCAGATTTGCTAGGAAGTGACAGCTCTGAAAAATTGGACATAGTGACTGCTGGAAATATTTCAGTTCTCAGCAATCTAAATAGTGCAGAAGGGAGAAAATGAAATATCACCATATTTTAAAGATGACAGTTTTGTCAAAGATTCCTTTTTACTCTTAAAACAAATCGAGTAAATCAAGTAGATCTAAAATGTCTACACTCACTGAATATTAAACACCTTTTTAGTTCCTTTTGTTTTTTTCCTTCCCTCCTCTCTCTTTATAAGCATAGGGTAGAACAATGACTTATTAAATGTAAAACACACAGTGTTATGCACTGTATGCATAATACTTCTGATTTAATTGTTATCTTTAAATAGTTTTGAATCATAACAGGCTTTCATGAAACATTGTTACTTAGAGATAGTCTATGTAAAATTTGGTAAAATGAAACTGAAATGGAGTCTTATATTCTTAAGTTATATTTTAAAAGTAATTTCAGAATATTTTTGTCCGATCTGGTTTTCTAAACATTCAGTTTCATGGATTCTTGCTGCACTTCTGTGGATCAAGAATCAGGAAGGTGAACTGGCCTGCTTGTTTCAATCGTTTTGAGTATTAGCAAGCAGTTACAAAGATAGGTGTTGTAAATACAGTCTTTAAAATAGGAGAGGCAGAAGAGTTTATTGGGCATGGCTCTCCCCTTGAGCAGATGTAAAGGCTCATGATGAAATTCTTGTTCATACCTGCAGCAGAGGGGTGAATGTCCAGTGTATGTTTCTCTTCTGCTCCTTTTAAATGTGGCATAAGACTTGCTGCAAGCATAAGTTCCCTTCACATTTAACTCGAAAGAGGAATAATTTGAGGAAAGACTTTAGTGATGTTTAAAGTTCTGTTGAGAGTGGAGCCCACTATCCATAAAGTAAAAGTTAGTCCAGTGTGCTACCCACAGTCTGTGCAGATACTGGCAAGGAAACACCAGAGTTCATACTGCTGCTGTTTTCTTCGTGTTCCACAATGAATTGGTCTTCTTTGGCAATCTGCTCCAACAAAGATTAGCTATTGTATTATACTAAAACTTGTCAAGATATTTTCCTTCTTTTTAGTGCCCTCTACAATATCGCAAAATGAATTTGCATTATTTTAAATGTAGCAGATCCAAACAAAAGATCTACAGCCTCGGACTTCTCAAGTTCCTGCCTGATACACAGAAGGAACTTCAGTATTTTTCATCCTACAAAGCAGAAGGTTTTTATGGACCTAAACCATGTATTTGTCTCTAACAAAGCCCTAAGTTGGAGTAAAGCACTAATATTTTTTCCCCCAGACACATTACATGAAGTCTTTAAGAAAATGACTTCAAAGGTCTCTCAATTTCTTGAAGAAGCTAAGCCATTATATAGGAATTTCTCAAAAAAATTTTATGTTTGTGGGCATCCAAAGGAGGACTCAAGTTACAAGGAATAACTACTGAAAAGGCATCAGAAAAAAGGTTATGCAAATTTTAAGATTAAATCAGCTCGGGACTCTTGCTATTCAAAGAAAGAGAGAGAGGCCTTTCATTTGTAAAGTGTTCTACAGTGATGCAGAAAACCAATTAAAATATACATGAAGTATGCACTCATTTTTAATTTCTGAGGCATCCTTCTATTTGAAATAGAAACCCCCACAAATAAATATCTAGAATTGTAACCTATCAGTCTCGGCCTGTGTACTCTGCTTGCCAGCCAGGCTAGACAGAGTTTCATTGATGCACATGTGTCTCCCGAAACTTAATTGGAAAAATGTCTTTTGTTGTCCATCCCCACTAAGATATGGGGCAGCCATTCTAATGTGTCTTACTCCTGAGTACTATAACTGGTAATATACTGAGTAGGGGCAGCCGTGTAAAAATAAACTGGACTGTTCTTCTGTAACTTACTTGGACAGAGAAAGTATTTTTTCTCTGAACATTAGATGTAATTTAATATAAGAGAAGTGGAGTTACTTCACTGGAAAAACATGCTTTTTTTTATTTTTGATCAAATATGAGAAAAAACTCAACCCTAAATGCTAAACCAAGCCAGTTTATAGTGTTAATTTAGTACTTCCATGTACAAATTCTGTTCATAAATTGACCATGAGGAATTTATGAACAAAAGGATTAGTAGTCACCTTGTAAGTGTGTAAACTATGTTATGTTCGAATCATCAGAGTGCAATCTAATGTGAGGTAATTCAACTGATCTCACAAATAATTGAATACAACATTCCTTGCTTTCCACTGTTCAGATATTTTTGCATGTGAAATCTTAGCATGGTAGTCTAATTTTGATATGTGACATTATTTCACATATATAATCATTGTCAAATCTGGTTTAATTTTGGTCATTTTAGGTTTAATTTAAAAGGGCGTCTAAGAAATTAAAGGTCACATCATTAACTGCTTATTTTTTTCTCATTTTTTCTTCCTTCTACATCATATATTAAAGATAAAAATAACTTTCTCTGTTTCCATTAACAAAAAGTGAATAGAGAAGAAAAAGCAATTATTTGCAAAATGTAAAAAACTTAGGTAATTTGACAGACTTTAATTAAACCAATCTACCATACTGTACTCATAAGACACACTATAATACAAGCTCTTATTTGTTAGGAAACACCATACTTCTCGATAAAGGACTTCAAAAGTTGCAAGTGATTTATAAGCATGGAGTTTATATTTCCTTTGAAAAGGAAGACATAAGTACAAAAAAACCCCTTCTTGCTTTGAACTTAATTTTAAGAAAGGGAACGGTTGACAATACAGACAGGTTTATGGTATTGTTACAACAATTTAGTGTTTTGCATACATATAACAGCATCTAAGAATAGCTCTATTCTTTATAAACTTAGTTCATCATTATGATGCTTCCATAACATAAGTGATTATTTAAATGAAAGTACAGACTAATCGAGAACTTGTACCTTTTACAATCTTTTTGATTGCAACTTGGAGGTACACTTAAGAGGGATTCTGGAAGCCTAATTTTATGTTTTGTTTACTGAACAACGCTCTCCTTTAATGTTGCTTTTTGAATCTGTATATTACATCCATGTTTTCTACCATCTGTTCAAACAGTGTGTTCAACCTATGCCTATTGTGACATTTCTTTTCAAATGGCTGGTACACTGGTAGAAGTGCTTTCTTTCGTCTTCTGACATTTTCTTCATAGTTTTTTTTTTTTTTTTTACTGCAACATCCCTACCAGGAGAGGTATTGCTGTGATCAGTGAGTGTTCTAGGTGATAGTGATATCTACTTGTTCTTTTTGATATAAAGGCTGGTAGATCTGTCATTTCCTGCCTAAGGATCCTGTATCAAACAGTTAAACCAACTTCCCTACATCTTTCACTCTCTCTGCTTTCTAGAACTTTTTCTTTTAGTTTTGGCTGCTCTGTAAGTCTCTACCTTTAGAGCCCTACTGTGCCTTTGGCATAATCCTCTTTTCTGCCTGACAGATGGAGTTTTATTCACCCAGGTCTCTGCTTCACACATGCGTTAGTGCATTTTGGCTAGAGAGGAGAATAAATGCCCCTCTCAATCAAGGGCAGGCAAGGGGGCTGAGGAGTGGTGGTGGGGCAAGAGAAGCCCCTGAAGCCTGTTGTACCCCAGGTAGAGTAGGAGTGTCTGTATTGAACCGGGATCACTGGCCCAGTGTCTCCAAAGGCCTGAAGTGTACAGCTTTCCTGTGAAGTCTGTTGTGCCCATGAGATGAAAAATAGTACTTTCCTTAGCAAAGTAAGCAATAAATGCACCAGCTTGCTATTTCTACGACATCACAGAGGTCTGTTTTAAACATATCTATAAAGTATTTAATTACTTGAAGAATGCTTCTGCCTCTCACAAACATTTCACTAGAAGTCCTTCCTGGCCTTGTATGTGCAGATGGAAACCTTAGTAAGCAACAAATTTAATTGACAGATACCATTCCATGTATATTATACATTAGGCTATGATTTAAAAAGTCTTCTTTAAAACAACCAGATATTAATGCCTCTAAAAAATAAATTACGTAAAAAACCCCATATTTGTCATTTACCTCAGGTTTTTTAAACATTAGACACTGAAGGCTTGCCATTCTTTATTTTCTTTCTGTCTTGGTGAGTACAGTAGGATGGCTAGAGAAATTATAAATAAATATAATACTATGTCTGGAGTGACAAAGGATCATTAATAGCGAACATAGACATTTTGCCTCTAGGCAGATTAATTGTTGGACTTGGAAAAGTACGTTCCCTGCTCAATCAAAACAGTTTATTCTCTTCAGCATTGGCCTTCAGTAGTAGGGGTAGATAATGATTTTATATACACTGACAGATAGGAGGAAAGTGGGGAAGTTGATAAAGAAATATTCTTCATACTTGTCTGTGAAGTAAAATATCTCAAATTCCTTCTGAGAGTCTCAGATGCACAGGTGTTTATTCCATGTAGATTCATGAGAAGTTTTTTTTTTTTTTTTTTAATGGAATAAATTACAAGATCAGGAAATTGCAATGAATGGGAAAAGGAGGGAGACGGGAAGTCAGATAATCAGAGAACTGTACATTATAGGGGTGTGGTCATTATCAGGATAAAGTGCTAACAAACATAATCTGAGGTAGACATTAAAGGGATGATTAAAAGAAAACTTTATCAAGCTGTAAGAGAAAAGGAGAGAATCAGGGCTATTATTACACTTAGAAGTGAAAGGTAATGTAGATGTGACAGAGATATACATGGGAGACAAAAGCTGGAAGCGACTGAGATAAAAGCAAAACCAGGAGTCTGATGTATGTAAGCCAAGTAGGACCAGATAGGTGTCACCACAGAATACTGAGTGATATAGAGCAAAGCATGTCATGTCTTCTTTTAAATAAATCTGTTAGGGAAAAAAAAAGGTACTTTTTTGTTGGAGAATAGCAAATAGAGTATTTATATTTAATAGTGGAGAAGATGGAAAAGAATGGATAAAGGTCTAAAAGTGTGACCTCATCTTTCATCAAACAGTAGAGCAGAGTTTATGTGAAAAACATTAAGTTACTGACATAAAGAATGAGGGAAGATAGGATGGAAATTGAAAATGCCTTTACTGAAAGGAGTTTATACAAACCAATCTGATAACTTTCTTTGAAAAGATAACCAATTTTCTAGACAAAGAAAATTTAGTAATCTCTCTCCTTGGACTTCAGCTATCAGTTGATACTGTGCCACCTGGGAAATTATCTGTGTACCTGAGGAAGATGGGTACTATTAAAGGAATAAAAAAATATGTAAGAAAAAATGAGATGACAATTGGTGTTCTTGCAAAGGTAAGCATTATGAAAAGTTACTTGTGTCAAGCATCAGTCTTAAGAATATTTTTTCTTTATATTTTAAAGCAAAACTAGTGCAAATATAATAAGGAGACTTGATTATGAAAAAAATAAGATAAACACAATGAGTTTGTGTGAGAATTAGACTGTACTAGATGAAGGACTAGAAAATATTCTAGACTTCAGGAGTTAAAACAAAACAAGACCAAGACGTAAATTCAGTTAGGAAAAAATGATATGGGAGCAGTAGAAAAAGAAGAATTTAATAAATTAGGCAAAGTTATTAGGAGCACTAGTGTGACACAAGCAAATTTATTTCTGCAACATAAGGCTGCATCAATTTGGGTGCTGCTGTGAGAGAAACAGACGTAGTCACATCATTCGAGAAGTCATTCATGAGACTTCCTCTGAGAAATTGTTCTGTTA
Source organism: Eulacestoma nigropectus (assembly GCA_013397775.1). Lineage (NCBI taxonomy): Eukaryota > Metazoa > Chordata > Aves > Passeriformes > Eulacestoma > Eulacestoma nigropectus. Next base: position 263,296 of record VZTE01002181.1, read on the forward strand.
TGCTAGTCAACCATTTTCAGGAAGAATTAAGCTTACTTTTAGACATTCAGAAAAAGCTGTTTAATAACCATAGAATATAGACTTAGCTGCGTAAGAGAAGACTAAAAGGGCTTTGCTTATTCAGACTTAAGGCTCTGAGAGACATGCTGTGGCAGGCTGAAACTGGATGGCAGAAGTTGTTACTATCCTCAAGGCATGAATACTTGAACCTCCTTTGAATCACTTTCTGAACCACTGCTTTGTATATTAGGGTAAACCAAAGCTGGAATTGTTTTACTTTAACACACTCACCTGAAGACTGCAATAGCACATGAGTTCTTTCATAGGCCTGTCTTATAACCCTGCCCTGAGGGCTTTAGGGCCCATCAGAAGGGTGGAGCAGATGGATGAGGATGGTAACTGTTCCTGCCGTCTGGTTTTAAACCACTGCTATGTTTACCTCAGAGCCTTAAGAAAGTAAGTGTGTAGAGGAGATGTGATTGCTCTTCATAAACATGCTGGGAATAAATATCAGCAAAACGTATTAAAGAACAATACTGTTATAATAGCAACTATGTACCACTATATGTTAATTTAGAAACTGAAAAAAAAATAAATTCAACTCTCCGAGATCCAGATGACATAAAAATATCTTGATAGTTTTGAAATGGAACTTCATTAGCTTAGAATAATAGAATTACACAGGTATTTTCCTTCCAATAGGTTTGTGTATTCCTAAGAAAAGGTACAAAGACACAACAACAATAAAACGTGGGCCATACTTAATGCCTAAGTTCCTTAATGATGGATTAAATTGTTAGTAGTGTTATCTACACTGAGATCAAGCTTTGTTCTGTAAGCTGTTTAAGGAGCAGCACAAACTTCTCCATGTGAGGTTTGCAGTATCAGAGGCATCTAAGGATATCAGTACTTGCTCTTCTGTTTTTCCATAAACCTTTTTTTTTCTTGACATGGCAGTATTGTTCAGTTTTTAAGGAGGTCCAGAGTTTCTCTGGCTTGATTGTAATAAATAACTTATATAGGTATAGTTCTTATCATTACAGTGCTTCTTAATGCAGTACATCAATAGGGCAAGGTGACAGAATTTTGATAAATGTATTACTTAAGTCGAAGGCAAACCATATGGAAGTTTGCATTACTGAGGCTTTTTAGGTAGATTAATAATATGCTATTCCACTCTATGCCTTCAAAATACTTTTAGCAAGTTATATTTCTGAATATGGTCTACCTGACATAAGTCAATGCATAAGTACTGAAGATAGAACAATATCTTCATAGTGGATTGTAATGAAGACAGTTCTGTGCTTCGGGACCTGCAAGTCGTTCTAGTAAATAGCATTAAATATGCAATTTGTTTTAATATTGCCCTGCTTCTGTACGAGTGGATTGGAGAGTTAAATGGGATATTTTATATTTTGGTTTTCATTCCTACCTACTACTAACAGAAGGTATATGTATATTATTAATTTACAACCCAATTTACAAATTTGGGTTTGTTTAGAAAGAACTGATTCCTAAACATTTAGCTGGATATGATTTTTTTAAAAATTCTAAGTTATAAATTCTTTAGTTTGTGGGGATGAATTAATTACTTCCAGGTCAATGGCATGTACACAGTTCTTCCATCTGTAACCACTGGCTTTGTGAGCCAGCAGTCCTCTAGTGTCTAACATCAAGAGTGGTCAATACGTCACCATATTATTGCAATGTGACTATAAAAATAACATAAGTGGTGGGATTTGACAGATTCCTAAATGTTCAAAAATCACTTATAAGTGTAGTGTGAGAAGGAAATCAATAACTCAGAGAATTTGTAAAGATAATGAATGATAGATGTTTATTTTATCAATTTTATGCTTGTAATGACGGGTTAAAAGGATAATTTTTTTTTGTTTTGTTTTGGTAAGAACTAAAAATATTAATTTTGATAGACTTGATTTACCTAATGTGCAGGAGTCAGAAGTAGTCAGAGAATAAAAATATGACAAATTTAATTTAATTTAAATGAGGTTAGATGAGAATACAGTCATGTTAAACTGTGTGCTAACTCTAGGTGTGTTACCCTTTAAAGCTGTTTTCTTTAACTTCTTTTTTTAAAAAAAAATTCATTTTCAGGATTATTAAATTTTTATATTAATTTAGACCACATCTATTACAGAAATTTTAATCATCAAAATCTATGCATCCCTTTGTTTTCACATTTAGAAGTCCTCATTAATTTCTTATTCAGAGAAAAACAGTTCATGAGTTCCATTTTGCCTATTTTTTGCCCAATATGTGGCCTTTACATGTGTATACAAATGGCACAACATAAAGATAGTGAATATTTCATTTACTAATTAATTTTCTTTTGTTTGTGTAAGAATATGAGAATTACCTTTCCTTATGCAACAGGTACATTCTAAGAAAATATATTCAACACACTTTCTTTAGTTCTGCATATCCTATTTTGATTTCTGCCACAAACTGAAAATGAAGTTACATGTGTATAAGAAGTTTAAAAATAGGTTAGAAGTATCTTGTGAAACGTAACAGGAAATCTATGGAGATATATTTTTATCTGGCATTTGCTGTAGTGGGCAAAAATAAGCATGTTGTGCCTTTCAGTTTCGTTCAAGAATGTGGCAGAAACTTGTAATGTGTCACATTTTTAGTCATGTGCACACATCAATCAGAGGAATATATAATATATATTGCAATTATAACATATTTGCAGATAGAGATTTAATTCTAAGAATAAAGTGAAATGAGTGGCAAAAAACCCCCACAATGAAACGATACTTGAAGAAGTTGATAATTCTCAGTTTGTAGCAATATGTTATGGCTGTGATCATCTATATTCTGTTAAAGTGTGGCTTCTCACTTATTTAACGAAAAATAATTACGATTAATAGCAAATATATGTCACTAATACTAAAAGGTCGCTTCCCAATGGCGATGTGTATGTAAGTTAAGGAAAAAGGAGAAACAGAAATAAAGATACATGAATAAATTTGGGGTTGTTTTGCAATAATTTTTATGTACTACAGTATTGAAATTCTGGAAGCAATTTCCCATTGAAATATTCACACAAGAGAATTGTAACCTATCAAGAAATTATGTGAAACCATGCCTACGATAAGCAGAAAGTGGACTCAGTAAGAATTAAGAAACTTCCAGGCCTGTATTTTAGTATTATGGACTGGGTTAGTGGAGAGCTGCAAGCATCTTGCTCATGAAAACTGAGATAGTGACTCTCAATTCTTCATTTAACTCTCATGTATGTGCATTTTTGTGCAAGGAAATTGGAGAAGGAACAAGACAATAATAGCAATTTCCTGGAAATTAGCAAGATTCTTCAACTGTCATAGAAAAGTGGGAAAAACAGCACCTAAATTAACAGAAATTTCAGGAGAAAATATAATTTTCTAATTATTTTCTGTCAATCATTACGTATGGATGCATCTACACTAATGACACAGAGCATGGGAATGTGTTTTGGGTGTGAACTCATCTTCAGTCTATGTTTGGAGTCCTTCCGTACATATTTCTGAGCACCAGTGAGCATTTTGAAGTATTGATTTGTTCCAGCGTTGTCTTTAGATTGTCATGTAGTGTGCAGCACTTGCAGTGCAGGTGCAAGGCCTTCCATCAGTTTGCTCTCTATGCCTGCATAGCATGTGCCAAAGACTGGGAGGTGATGCAGACTTTATTACCCGTTAAGATGCAATGTAGAGAGGCACAACAAATTGCACTGTCATCCTTCCCTTCATATGCTGCATCAGGCGTACTGCAGGTAATATAGACACACATACTGAGACTTCCATGACTGCTTGAGATCATGACCAGTATGTGCCAGATAATTTGTTTTGTTTGTTTTACCCTTTCTCTCATGATTTATGATTTGATTTGTTAACTGAAAAAAATAGTATGACTATCTGTCATACAAGAAATCTCTAATTATACAAGGAATATCTTAAATCTATGAACTTTTTTGACCTCAGAAAATGTATCTTGGAGAAAGATATTAAAAATACGTGTTAATATATCTCTGTTGATTGCATATTGGACAAGTCTACTATTCCAGTGAATGTACTCTCCTTAAAGTTAGCAAAATTTAATTTTTATATGAGTTTAAGTAACTATTAAGTTAGGAATTTTGAGGTACTCAATGAGCTTCAATGAAAGGTAGAGATCGATAAAAATAGATAGGTAGATAGATACATACATTAGCTGTATTTTTATTGAATGTTTTTTGCCTATTTAATGTTTTTGCTGTTTCATCAAGCTAAGCCAGTGTAAATTGAACAAAAAGATTTGTATGTAATTTGGTTGGTGATTATGATGAATTTTATTGAGGTGTAAATATATTTCTTCTGCAACCAAAACAGAATGTTTTGCTTGCTTGTCCCAGATGGCTTCCTGTAAGATCATATTTAGATTGAGGAGCAGACATTATTTGAGGACATTTGGGAGTCTTTTATGGATTATGTTCATAGACTAAAAGATGCTTTTTAGAGATGTTTGACATTGCTATCCTATATTTGTGTAATCTGGCTTTAAATTTATATATGTGTAACAGATTAGAAGAAATGACTCATTAAAATAAGGATGTAGTGGTCAATGATGTAAAATAAATATAAGTTATTAATAATTCAATGGTACTGGAAAAGCTGAAAAGACTTATGAATGCCAACAAAATGTGCTATGTAACCAACAATAATGGGTTAATTTTTTTTTGTGTGGATGACCTAATTCTGAGTGATATTTTAAGTGCTGTTTTTGAAGAACATATTGGACAGAAACCTTCACTGTTTATCACTAGATGTGCATCTCTTTAGTGTCTCATTTCCTTCACAAACATATTGATCAAAGTGATTCAAAGGAAGAAGGTTCTCCCCTAGTTCTCCATTTTCTTTATGTCCACCTTAGAGCAAGATAGTTGATACCTGACATTTTGAAGAATGTAGATGTTCATAGAATTGTCATTGTATACTCTATGTTGCCCTCCAAATCTGGCTTGCTCACTCCATTTTATCTGGTGGTTGTATGAGATAGATGAAGGGAAAGAGGAGTTGCCTGCTTGTTTTCTTCTCAAATTCTTATTCTTTACGTCTTTCAACTCTCTGTACTGCACTGTTTATCCCATCATTTAGTGGAGAAGACTTATGATCATCACTGATACCTGAGACATCTGTATTTTTTTTTACTCTGTCTGCAATAACTCTGGGTAAGAAAAGGAAGAATGTATAAATCACTCCAATTTGTCTATAATTTAAAACCAGCCTGTTTCTGGGCATAGTTCACTTAATTCCCTCTTTTTCTTAAGAAATATGAAACAGTTTTCATATTGTATGAAACAGACAGTTCTGTCTTTGCTGCCAAAATAGTTATTTTATGGAATATGTTTGGACCTAAGGCAGAGAAGATAAATTTTTTGCTCACTAGTAAGATCCATGGTAGAGTATTAAGTTAGCCAAACCCTGCTCACATCCCAGTAAGCAGACATATATTCCTGTATTTTTTGTAGGTGGATACAGTGCAGACTACATAGCACCCTGGCCACATTGAGGAATCATGTAAAATGAATGTATGTGCTCGTAAGTAAATTATCTATGAAATGACACTCCAACTCTAAGGGATGTTGGATCACAAAATCCATGATCCCTCTTTACTTTTATGTTAAGAAATTGATTCCCAGGGGGCAGGGTTACTGCAGAACTCAGCGGACCTTTAAAGCAAAGCTATTAGAAAAAACAAAACAAAACATGATAAATCAAGAAAAATTGAAAACAAGAGACTCAGATTACATTTTGGATGCATTTAGAGAGATATTAAATGGAGTCAAGAATTCAAAACAGGAAAAAAAGTGGTACATGAGAAAGGTTTGGTAAGCAGAACTGATCGTAAGTGGAGGAAGAGGATCAAATACCATCTAATTCAGGAGTACGAATAGGATGAAAAAACTCACCATTATCTTCTTTGTTCCATCTTTGAAAGGATTGAAATTTGATTAGATGATTTGTTGAATTAGTAACTGAGAGATGAGTGTGAACAAGATTGAATTTTCAGTGTTTGAATCAATGAAGTATTTGTGGTTTGACAAAAAAAACCTAAAAAACAACCCTGATGACATGCTAGATAAACAAAGAAAAAAATTATACCTCAGGACTGAAATTCTGGAAATCCAGAAAGAGTCTTAGTATTTGAAAATCTTTGTCCTGCTTGGGGACATGAGAGTGTGGAAGAGGATTCAAGGCAAGCAACATAGGATCCTTCAGATTTTGCTGAGAAAAATGGTTCTACAAGGAAATTGAGGTAGATACAAAGAAGAAAGCAAAACATGTTGAATGACTAATACAGGGAAATCAACAGTCACTCACATGGTGTATATATACAGTTTTGTTGCTAAAGACAACTGATTTCACTTGGCTAGAGCACTCCAGACTAGAAAAATTGTATCAAGGCTTGTACAACTGCCAATATCAAAACCACGTATACAGAAAACCTCTGACTCTGCAGTCACTACTAAGCTACATCCATCACATAAAAACAAAGATTATAGTGCCAACTCCAATTTTTTATATATATATATACACACCAATTTTTATATTCATTTTATATATGTATTTGGATATTACACTATAAATCAGCTTATGATTTAGAGAAAGGCTGAATATTTTCTCCTAAATAATTTATTTAGTCATATCATTCATCATAAGCAACAAAAGAGGATATTTGAAATATTAATAATTTTTCAACAAGCTTTTTCTTAGGAATAAAACATAACTTCAGCCCATTGAAGTTTGTGATGTAAATCTGGTATAACTGTGCGAGAAAACTACATTATATTTGTAACAAGACTGTCTATTGTGACTTGCCTTCATAGTATGGCTTTTCAACTGTATGAACAACAATGCTGAAAAATACTGTTTCTCTCGTGATTGTTATGTGCTTATGTCTGAATTAGCTCACCCTTTGTGTTTATCCATTCAAAACTGATAGTCTGCCACTTTTTTCCACTTGAAGTAATTAGTTCTGAGTGGAGGAATTTATGATACAGTAGGGGCTTTGACCTCTTTATTGTACTGAGATGTATTATCAAACTTCAAAGTCAGTAGGCTGCTACCATATTGATTTTGTTTTCTGTGAACAAAATCAATGAGCAAAATTAAAATAAAAAAATCAATTCTTTCATTTTTGAATTGATTCAGGTTTTCTACTTGTACATTGTTTATTTAACCTTGATTGCCAGTCTGGAACTTTAGTAATTCTGCATAAAAGAAACTCATAGAAATTAATAAAATACACAAAGAAAGAAAATTGCAGTTAAGACATACAGGAATGAAAAGGAAAAAGATGCAAAAGAATCAAGAAAAGTAGAGTTTTCTATTGGAATGCATTGTTTAGGAATATCAGAGAACTATAAAGATTAGTACAAACAGCTTTGTCAAAAAAAAAAATCAGCATAGAGATTGTTTCTTTTGCATTTTTTATCCCCTTTCTTTAGTTCAATTGATGCTTAGAAATGGCATATGAAGTACCTGCAGTCTATGGACTATATTTTGTGAGTTCAGAGAATTTGCAAATCTTATTTAAAGATGAGAAAAAAAAAGAAAAAAACAGCAAAATATTTAACATTTAACATTTTTCAGAAATAAATGCACAAAGTATGCAAATATATTTGTGAAATTTTCAGCCTTTTTCTGAATATAGGCATTATCTTAGGAAAAAAAGTTTAACCTGGAACATGTAAAGGCAATGTTAAGGACCTCAGATCAGATCTTATCTCAAATATAGTAATTTTATTTCAATAAAATTATTCTTCAACAGGAAATGAAATCAAAATTGTGCCATCTGTGTTCACTGCAATTTCATTCTTCTGTATTTAATTTTCTGGTCAGAAGCAATTGCAAAGGACGCTTAAAAAAGATTTTATGCAAGTACTGTAATTTTCACATTTCAGAGAGTTTAGCAGTCAAGCAATTTGTATGGAATAAAAGCACTTTTATATTGCCTCCTGCTACAGTATCAGTGGGGAAAGGGCAGCAAAACAGTGGGAGACCAAATGAGGAGTTTTTTCTTCTGTGACATCAACTTGCAAGACACTGGAAGCTTCAGAATTGCAAGTGGTAATATAGCTTTTATGAACTATTTCTTTCCTCTTTGCCTCCTACGGCTGCTTCATTGTTGGGTGGTGTCTTTTTTTATGTCAGAATGAGGGAGTGAAAGATATTTGTGAGAAGTGACATTCTACTTTCTGTTTGCCATTGTCCTGCTTGGATGAGAGAAAAAAATACATCCATATGACTCTCATTTTCCTATCTTTTAGGAAGATGTTATGTTAGAGCTTTTGAAGCCAAATCTGAATTGTCTTACTCATATGACCAGGCCAAATATACCCAGAGATTTCTTGTATAAGTAAAGACCACTCTTTTTTCAGTGTCACTTTATTTTCAATTGTTTTACACAAGAACACTAAAGAGCAAGATATGTCAGTAGAAAACTATCAGGGAAGTTGTGATATACAAGTTTTTAGCTAGTTACAAAACAAGTTAGATAAATTATTAGTAGGAATATTATATGAAGTGGCAATCAGTGGAAAAGGGAGCTATATGGCCCAAGATCTCTTTTTCTCTTCTTAATGGTTCTACTTCTGGTGAATGTGTACTGTCACAATTTGTAAAGGCACTCTCAATGATGCCAATTGCAATTTTACATGTAAATGGAGAAGTAGATATGGTCTTCGCAGTAGTACTCAGCTTGCTAAACTATCTGTCAAACCTAGACTAAAGGAATAAATTAAGCAAACTTTCACCACTCAGACCGCACTTTAGTCCCAGGGTGAACAATATAATTCAATTCAATTCAAGTAAACTGTTTTTGCAAAATCTCATAAACAATTTAAAACCTCCACCTGAGATTTCTCAGGCTGTTAAAAAAACTGTTTCTACTCTTCCTGCAAGCTTCATTTAGGCCCATAAACACAGAGTCTTGGATTTACCCACTTATCATTCAAAAAGTCAGGACAATCCATGCTTTAACCCATTACTCATTTTACTCTTTTAGAGTCATTCAATAGATTGAATTTTGCTCAGCTAGTAAAAGATATCTTTGTACTCTCAAATGCATCGGCTATATTTAAATTTCCAATTTTTGCATTCTCACAAACTCCGTATTATCTCCCTCTTCATTGGGGAAAAATTAAGCTATTGTGCTTGCAGACATTATATTTGACTTTTGACATTTCATTCAGGGAAAACTACAAATTTGTCAAATGCTGTTCCATCTTCTATGTTGTTCTCAATATTTTACAAGAATCTACATTAAGAGCAAATATGAAGAATATGACAAATGTTTTAAATCCTTTCTATCACCATGAACATGCCTACAATTTCATTGTTTAGCATTAAGCTCTTTGTTTTTGTTAGAATGGGTTCCTGAAATATCAAGAAGCCACAATCGAATTACTATTCTCCATCATATCCCAGTAGATTACTATTTTGAAAGTGAGTTTTCCTTTGATCTCAGTTGCTAGAAATGACAACTATCACAGCAAACCAGTTTGTTGCCCTTTCTAAGGAATTTATGGCACTTATGAGGAAAAAAAAAAAAAAGGTTTGTTATGACACCTGGCAGTTACTACAGACCTCTCAATATTCTTCAGTGGTGGAATTCAAGAAAGGCATTAATGTTTCTACATTTAGTTTAAAATTAATTTTTGTCCAAATCATATTAGCTTTCACATTTAAGCAGCCTTAGTTTAGCCCAGTAACATAATTTTGAATAGCTAGTGCCAATTAAACCAATTTTCAAAAAAAATTTCAATTTTTTATTATTTATACATATAAGTACTATATTTATTTATACATTATCTCTGAGAAATATGACATAGAAAAATGTTCTACAAGACTTTATTAAACCTGATTATGATCTATAGCCTATCTTATCCGGCTTAATTATCTGTTTATTTTACATTTTGCAGAGTTTTTATTCAGGAAAGCAGGATTTTCATTTGGCTTTTGACACAACCTTTCTTTAAACTGCAAAACTGTGCAGACAATTGTTGTTTCTTCCTAAAAGGTATCATTTCATGAATATTGTCTAGAGTAATTTTATTTTAGCAAATATGAGTAAAAGAGCGGTATATAAAGTATATAAACTAATTAACCTCAGAAGAAGTGTGGGCATAGTTCTATATCATAAATGTCCATCTGCTTTTCCTTTTTTACTATTAGAATAATGCTAATTTTTTTCTGCTATCCAGCTCTGTACTGTGAAAACGGTAAAAGCTTACAGGGAGTAAAGATAACTCTAGCCAGTCTCAGCTTTCACCTCTAAGAAGGGAGTTAGCATGTAACCAGTTACACGTGCATAATTTTAACAGGTGAATTATGATTATTGCAAAACTTGGCATCTCACCTAGCTGCATAGTGTCACAATTAGTAGGAAGCAGGCATATCAGGGCACCCATTCATTCAGCCTAAGTTGTTTTTCTAATATTTAGGATGAAATCTTTTCTGGTGTCTCTTGACCTGAGTCTACAGAGAGACTTAATCTCAGAGGAATTTTGCATGTGCTCAAGCTCAAAACCTTTCTACATCTAATGTCAGTTAGCATGGAACACATTTAAGCAGAAATGTCTCATCACACTTGGTTTGTTTTAGCATACATCTAATGGTAGAAGACAATTTGTATATTTGACTTTACTAACATCACAACACCATTTCTACGGATGGCAGAAAATCAGTCTAGCTGTTGAAGGGCTAGAAACCAGGAAATTCAGTCTCTGTTCCTTTATCTGCCACTAGTACCCACTTCTATGGGGCTACACCTGTGAAAAGGGTAATTTTCATTGTCTCAGTCTGAGAAAATTCTTTGATCCATTTTGTTTTGTGAATTACCTACAAGGTGTAAGTATGATGAGATCCATTGAAATGTCTGTAAAGAGTAGTAGGATATTGTAGAAATGCTTCCATTTCATTGAAGATGGGAGAACTGTTTTTCAGAGCAAATCCTTTTTTTGCTTAACAGCTATGAACTGCGTCCTAGCCAAATTGTTTGAAACAGATACTAATTTTCATAATTATGTATATGGGAGAGTTACACACACACATATATATATATAT
>VZTE01002181.1:274427-368140 GCA_013397775.1 Eulacestoma nigropectus
TAGTGCACTTTGGTCAAAGAATGCTTTAGATTTAACCATGCTTCAAATAAGGCAAAAAAAAAAAAACAAACAAACCACAGGTTACATTTTTTTTCCTAAAAAATCATGTTAAGCAAGCAAATGAAACAATACTTTATGTTGGTTTTGAATATAGATAGCATATCTGTTTTAATACAAGTATTTCATGACTGTGAAGTGTGAATATATTGACATAGTTAGTGAGTAAATTCTTTCAACAAATTGGAGAAAAGAGATGGAAGTAACTAATTCAATAGTATTGTGAAACCATTGATGATACACTCTGTGCTGGCAGCGACACAAGGATGCATGAGCTTTGTCCTGAGAAGCTTACACTATAAGGAGAAAACTAGACAAGCTGTGGGAGACTCACTGTTTTTCTTGCTGCCTTCATCCTGCTTCCATCCCTCATTCTGAAATACTCCCTGTGGAGGGCATTATAAAGTTGTGAATTAAAGCTCCAGGGAGCCTGAAAGAAGCAGCTATAGGCAGTGTTGTGGCATAAGAAGGGTAGACTTCCTGATGCAATTAGTCAGGTGTTCCCTATGCATGATAAAGAGTTTATAGTGCAAAGAAGATGGTGAAAGGAGAATGCAAATAGTACAGTTACATGTGTCTGTAAAATTTATGTCATCTCATGACATCATGTCATGCTCACCTTGTGTTTCAGATGCTTAAAAGCATGTGAAGTCTGAGCATCTTGCAGTGATAAGGAGTTGATAATTGCTGGTTACCTGCTGAGTTCAGTTTTTGATCTTTCAAGGAAGATCAGTTTGAATAATTTTATGAATCTGACCATAGCTCTTGAGCAAAGTTTGTGCTTTTCTCATGTACAGACATTAGATCATTCCTAAAGAACTTGAAGTGTATGCAGGGAGCTAAACCCAATAAAATCTCTTGATGTAGTCTCTAGTATTCCTTTATTTTTATTGCATTCATGGTGTTAATTTCTAGCATTAATATTGAAGTAATGAAAAGATAAAGCCATAGGGGTAATACTAATAAACTGTTTTTTAATTTTCAATCTCCCACTTAAAAAGTAAATTTAATTTTAAAATATAGCATTGGATTTTTAAGACAACACAATTTCATTTTGTATTGTGTTGTGGAACATTTCTATGCAGCCTTCTGCACTTTGCTTTGAATCATTCTCGCTGAAATTAGAACTGTCAGTGAGCAGCACCAGACAGATTTTGATTTCACTCGAAAAGTTATTTAGGACAGGATAAATTTTGAAAAATACATACTGATTTTATACAGGTTGTTAGGGTGATTTTTATATTAATTTTTTTGTTCCTTTGATTGAGTTTGTGTCTTATTGCAATTCATTTCAAGGTAAAAAGTGCTTTCAGAAAAATAGGATTTATAACTATGAGAGGTCAGACAGTAACGTCAGGATCTTTGCTTTATGGAATTCATTACTGTATGTAGTGATAGAAGATCATACATTAGCAAGTCTTGAAACAAGACAGATTTTTGAACTGCCATTTAGTCCATTAACTTTCTACAATCCCCTTGATATTTTTTAGATTTCTACTTATATATAAAACATGCATACAATAGGACATATTTCTGTCTTATTGCCTACTTCAGTAACAGCTGCATTTATACCATGAGCTGCATTAATTTCAAATGAATAATCTGTTTACTACATAGAACTGAGAAGTGGGAATTGGGGATCTCGTTAATGACACTGAGCTGTTACCCTGGGATGAAAGAAGTCATCTTAGATTTCTGTATCTTGACTGCCGGATGTATAAATACATATAGGACAGCTTAAATTACAGGACATGATTAGAATTGCTTAGGTAAATTCTATCCATGGTACATGAGTGTCAATAAGAATTTGCTGATTTATGCCCTAATATAAGTTTAAGGAAACTCTTAATCTATGCATGTGCAGTGTTTTTGTATGTTGAAGATAAAAAATTAGAATCATGAGGTCTGGCATAAAAATTTCAGCTTTGCCATTCCCAGAATAATAATTTTTTCCCCTCTTAATATGATGGGGAAAAAAAAGGCAGAGAATTGTCCCTTAAAATGTAATGATTTCATTTTTTGCATAACTTATTGGAAATATAATACAATATTTATCTTATACTACACTGACTCTGCTGGATTTCTGATATTCTGGCCATGTTGAACTGCACCAGGAGAGACTTCTAATAACTATTATAGTTCATGTAGGAAATAGTGTTGAATTTTCAAAAATCTTTCCTATTACTTCCTCCAGTGATTAACTCTTGGAAACAATATGGCCGTTAAGTGTCAGTACCAGACCGATGTACAGATGGTTTTCCACATCTTGCAGTAACCAGTGTGAATTCAGCCAGGTGTCAGGTGGGAAGATTCTGGACATCTGTATCATCTCTCTGGCTTGTACATGCGCCTCTCAGGGCCTGTACAGATGCACTAGCTCCTTCCCTATATGCCATAACCAGGAAAGAGAAGGCAATTGGAATTCTTGTCCCCAGACATGAATATCAATTGCTGGAACTTAAGACTGAATTCATAACTCACTGTGTGCACTTCATGATTTTTGCACATCAACAGACTTTATGTTGCACATATGTAATACCTCAGCTTACATATCCAAACTTCCATAATACTTTGCAGTACTGCAGTTTAGGACAGAACATAAATATGGCAAATCACTTTTTTTTAGGAAAAAAAATAGAGTGAATAATGTTACCTGAAGAAGTACTACTATTTAAAAAAATGGAAGATCAAATTATCACTAGATCTTTTGATACTTAGTTGTGCAATCCATTGAAATTCTGCTGAAGAGATTTGTACATTGTGTGGATGGAATGGCTGCCAATCATTCTTTCCTCCCCTATTATCTTATTCAAATTAATACTGGTAAGCTTGAAAAATCATAAGTAGCTTTAGCCATTCTGTAATCTGCTTTTAATAGGAATTGGAATAGAATATAGCCCATATGGTAACCTGGATGATCTGTCTTGAATGATTTCTGGGATAAGATCAAATACATACCTGAGTTTTGGTTACATATCCAATCTCAAATTATTTTCATTAAAAAATAAAATCTCCTTTAAAACACTTAGACTGAGGCCACCTGTTAATTTCATAAATCCTAGAGCCTCATTCTAAGTTTTTATACTGAATAAATCTTTCCTACGCTATCTTATCATGGAGGTCGTAACATCAGAGGAGGCAGTTGTGAGATGAGCTTGGAGTGCTGCATACTGGAGTGAAAGGATGAATAGCATTTGACTTTTAAAAGATTTCTGACACAAGAAAGTAAAAGCAAAATGTGAGTCAGTGACTTCAGGAGGGTTTGAATCAGGTTTTAGTGTGGTAAACTGTCAAATTGTCTGATGTTATATATGACTAAGTGAGGATAAACAGTGTGCTACTTCATAGTAAAAACTTTTCCAAGTAATGGGATCAACCTATAATAGAACAATAAAACACTTCTTATTTTTACTAAATGATGTGTTTCTGTTAATTGAAAGAATAGGTAATTTCAGAGAGGTAGAAAAAAGGTGATTTTTTAAAAAATGTAATATTAATTTGAGCTTCTAGGGGTTTCAGACTTGTGTTTGAAACAATAGTCTTATGTTCCTGTTTCTGAGCTAGTCATTAAGAAGAATATATAGCAGAGGAATCATAATTTTGACTTCCCTTTATAATTATGGATCCATATCTGTATTACACTGTCAAGAGACTACTATAGCTGCTTAAAAAAAAAGCCTTGCTTCAGCAGTGAAAAAGCAGCACATCATTTATTAAAGCTAACAGCAAGCATGCAAATCCTAAAATGATTTATCACCAGTATGGTGTGGGGCACTTCTAAAACAGAGGGTTCCAATCAAGCTGTGTGAAGTCTGCAGTGATACAAAGGAAAGCTTTTCTGATTGTCAGAAGGTGCTATGGGCTAGAAGTTTGCTTCTGCATTTCAATGGCAATATGAAGTGCTGTGAAAATACGGAGTCTTAATATGTATAAAAGTTCCTCATATTTTTTTTTTCCATGTAGACTCCAGCCAGTTTAAAATACAAAAAAGAAATTACATTTCCTTAAACTGTTTTATTAAAGTTTATGGATTTCCCAAAGATATTGCTACCTGTCACTGAGAGCTGTTGCTGTGACAATTGTTTATTGTGGTGTAACAATAGCATCGCATTCCTTAGAGTAATATGTGAGAATTGGATAACATAATGGACTTCCAGGGTCTTTGTGAAACACCTTTTTTTTTTGCTGATTTTGTATTTAATAAGTACCAGCCTGTGTTTGTGGGTTAATATATGCATACCATTTAGAATGTACTTAGTGACATTATGTAATTCACAGATGTTTTATTATTCATAGTACTGTGCATTCATAGCTCTCTGTAGCCACTATTATGCAAAAAATCTAATGAGGGAGAGTCTGTGTGTGTTTTGCTGGTCCCTTAGTCTTGTCAAATTATCATTCACTCAATTCACAAACAGAGGGATGTGGTACCCTTTACTGTGTTTTGACTCATAGAGTGGAAAGGAATAAAAATATGGATTTCTCATAATTTGTGCACGTTTATTTCCCATTGTAAAAATACAGAGTAGGACACAAAAAATCCCAAGATCTTATCTTTCCACTGTGTTGGGATTGTGCTGTAATTTATCCCTTTGAGAGGAGGTGGTTAGTCTAAGTATTTGATAAGGATTTTATGCACACTTTTCACAGGCATAAATGAAATCACGCTGTTACAGACAGAAGTGAACTAAAGAAAAATGAGAAAGCTCCTCTGTTTCTGTTTTTGTTGTCTTAAATCATATTAGAAATGCTTTCTCCAGCTGGTTTACGAATTCACTTTCCTTGATTTCATCATCTGATCAACACCAGACCACTAGAGGATGAAAGAGAAAGTTCGTTGTTACTGATTGCAGTGGCATTTGTCATTTTCTATTTTTAAAAAAAACACAGTGTCTCATTGCAGTAGTTCTACTGAAGAAATAATAGATCATAAGAATTAAATGGTCTTCAAAAATCATTACTGGAATCAGAATTTCTATTCAGAATTTTGATACCCTTTTTTTTTAAACCTCTTTCTTTGTTTTCTTATGAGTTACCCCTTTTCTTTTCCTGCGACTAATGCATTCTTCATCACACATTTTTGGAACCAGCTTTTATCTTCATCCCTGCTTGGCTGGACTTTTTGGACTGTATAACCATAAAGCTGTTAATTGTTTTTTTCTATCACCATATTTATCATTATTTTATTGCATGTTATATTATCATTTTAATTATTATCATGAAATGTGGCAATTCACTTGGTAAAAAGCTCATTCTCACCTAAACATCCAGTTCTTTAGATTTAGCTTGTGGGTTTTTTACATACAGTGGCAAGTTCTTGGGATAATGTTTTTTCTTTTATTTCCTGTTTCTCCATGGGGAATTATTCTTCCCTGGGAATGCTTTTGGTGAAAATTGAATCTCCCTGTGTTTAAGTACCCTGCTACACAGGTCTGTCATGTCTGACTATCTGCCTTTGTGGAAAAGAAAAGTGTAGTCCTATGTAGTTTAACCTATCCCTGACTAGTGTCTTGCAGGAAAAACAAAGCAATTTGCAATGTTCAAGCTTTCTTTGTTGGGCTAGTAATAGGATGCCTTAAGGAGTCTGGGATCAGTATTAGGAAAGTAAATATACTGAATAACAAATCTGACAGTTTTGTAAATGCAGTACTTTTCTACTTTAAGTGTTTTGAAACTATGCTTTCTATTTATTTAATATTCAGTCATTCACTTTGAAGTTCTATTCATTTATATACCACTGCAGTAAACACACATGTAAAGCCCTTTAGACCAAAACATAAACTTCAGTCAAAATGCTCATAAGGAGAGTGCTGACAAACCCAAGGAACACAAATTCTAATGTAAAATCAGGCAGAGATGGAAAAGTTGAGCTTTCTGTCACATTTAAGAAGAGTTAGTATAAAAAGCTATTAGATTTTTTAAATCACCTATATCTAGTGAATTTCATTAATGTGAAATATGCTCCTGAAAACATCCTTCGTTCTCTGCTACTATTCTGGCTTCCCATTACTGTGTTAGTAATTGACAAGCTGCAACCTTTATGCTGGATGAAGGTACAATATTCCAACTTGGTTTTCAGACCTGTGTCATCTTTGTAGTATTTTCTAACACAACTTTGATAATGGGATGGTTGGGTCCAAAACCCCACTCTGAAGTCAATAGATAGTGGTCTATGTTTAAAATTTTTAGGATGTTCTTACTTGCTGAACAGAAGGGGCAGAAAACACAAAACATGTACTGTTCATTTTGCTTCAACTTGAGAAATTTATGGAATATCAAATGAAGGATGTTTTGGCAAAATAGCTTACATAAGGTCCCTCAAATGGTGAAAATGGTGAAAAAGGATAGTTAGGGAGGCCCAGTGGATCTCTCAGAACTCCTCCTGCAAACAGGCAATGCAATTAATTCTAATTATGTGCTTTGCTTCAGTGTTTGGTTGACTTTGTGAAGAGTAATGGATTAAATTTTTTAATGGTTTAATATCTAAACTTGAGGAGCAAACGAAAATATTTTATTAACTCCTATTATAAACCAGGAAATATTTCAAAAAAGATATCTGTTTGTTGAGGACACTGGTATTCTCTAGCCTTTTAGTTCATTCCCCCTCATGTCAGAGTTGGAAACTGAATGGATGTTGCTAGTCTTACTCAGGCAGATTTATACCATCTTCACACTGTGCAAGGGTACCAAGAAAATTTCAGTCATGGATATCATATTATACACAGGAGCAACACAGGAGTTAGATTCTGTCTCTGGTTCTTTGTCAGCATGATAGCAGTTTTCAGATTTAGGTCTGATGAATATAAATGGACAAGAATATGTATTCTACAAAATGTATAAAGCAAAATGCCCAGGGCAAACTAGCTTCTGTTTGGTTTTATGTGGGAGAAATTATTAAAAGCAGCAGTTAGCTTCTGCCTGTGTTTGTCCCTCTAGAGTTTCTTCTTCATTCACTAAGATCTCCTGTTGGAGACAGTTTGGTATTTTTCTATTTCAGATTTCTGCTTTTATATATGTAGAGAATACTGCAAGAAAGGAGTACAAAGAAGAAGGATGAGACAGCTGATATCTTGAAACAGGACTGCTCACTGTACTGCCAAAGGAAGATAGGTGGAAAAATACAAATAATGAACAAAGCTCAACACAGGGTTCTCTAAAAGGAATAATTTTTGTCTTATGTGAATAGGTTCCAGTCACAGAATCGCAGAATCACAGAATAGTTAGGGTTGTGAGGGACCTCTGGAGATCACAGGGTCACTTAGAGCAAGTGACACAGGTATGTGTCTAGGTGAGTTTTGAATGTCTCCAGAGAGGAAGACTCCATGACCTCCGTGGGCAGCCTGTTCCAGTGCTCTACCACCCTCAGTATAAAGCAGTTCTTCCTCATGTTGAGATGGAACTTCCTGCGTTTTAGTTTATGACCATTGCTCATTGTCCTGTCACTGGCACCACCGAAAAAGTCTGCCACCATCCTCTTGGTATCCAATTTTAAAATATTTTTATGTTTTGATGAGGTCTCCTCTCAGTCTTCTCTAGGCTTAACAGGCCCAGTTCCCGCAGTCTCTCCTCATAAGAGAGATGCTTCAGACCCCTCATCATCTTTGTGGCTTCTGCTGGACTCTTACCAGTAGCAATTTGCCTTTCTTGGACTGTGGAGACCAGAACTGAACACAATACTCCAGATGTAGCCTGTAGGGCAGAGAAGAGGGTGAGGATCATCTCCCTAGACCTGCTGGCCACACTCTTCCCAAAGTACCTCAGGATATTGGCTCTCCTGGCTGCAATGGCATTGCCAGCTCATGGTCAGCTTGCCATCCACCAAGACTCTTGGGTTCTTCTCTGCAGAGTTGCTCTTTCGTAGGTCGTCCCCTAACCTATGCTTATACTCAAGGTTCTTCATCCCCAGGTTCAGGACCCTACCCTGCTTTTGTCGAACTTCATCAGCTTTCTCTTCACTCAACTCTCCAGCCTTTCAAAGTCCTGCTGAACAGCAGCACAGCTTTCAGGTGTATCAGCTACTCCCCACCATTTTGTATCACCAGCACACTTGCTTAGGCTACACTCTAGTCCAGGCTGCTGATAAACAAATTGAATAAGACTGGATACAGTACTGATCTCTGGGCAACACCACTGATTATGGGTCTCCAACTGGATTCTACTGCATTGATCATGACTGTCTGAGCTCTGCCATTCAGCCAATAATACCATTTAAATGAAGGATGCTGGAAGAAACTTACCTGATTTGAAATAAATAATTAGATCCTTCACATAAATATTCCATTTACTTGCATGTTTGGGAGGGGAAGCTGGAAAGATCCTCTTTTCTGGCACAAAACCAATCACAATACAATGAAGATTTAAAAACTAAGCACAAAAGATTTTATTAATTTTTATATAACATAATTTTTAATATATGTTAAATTAAAAATCTAAGACAATAAATGTCCTGAAGTGAGCACAAAGGTAGAATTCATTGACTGCTCTTGGCTGTTGATGCTGCACCTTGCAGGAGGACAATTTTGTTGTATTCTCAATTAAGGTGCTGGGAAGAAGCCCAATACTTGAGTAGAATGAATAAGAGATTGCTACATTTTGGTATAATACATTTATCCTGATATAGAAACAGAAACTTTAACCAATTTCTTTGTTTAGGGAGATGCTTGGGGAGATAAAATATTCTATAGATTTAAGACTTGCCTAATGATCTCTTTCCAATTACTTAGTGTCCTCATTTGTCTGAGGCTAGAAACACTATTCTCTTCCCAGTACTGCCAAGGCAGGCCATCTCTAATGTGTTGATATTTTTAATCCTGAACTACTTCTTGTCCTTAATCCATATAGGGACTTCACCCTCTTAACATGAAAAGTTTTCCTCTTTGAGGAATTCCTGTCTCAATACAACAGTTGGGTCTATTTTGTAAATGACCTAGGAACTGTTGTCTGTTTTTGTTTCCCCAAAACGGCTAAGACATTTCTAAATGTTCAGAGAACTACTAGGTATTTAGGGTTGTATGGTTGTATCCCAGAGCTGCTTATTTAGGTTCTTGGTGGCTCCCCCCCCCACCTTTTGTTTTTGGTGAAGATTGCCTGCTTTTCAGGAAATAACTGCAAAACCCAGCCAAATTCTTACAAAATCATAACTGTCATGGGGTATGTATTTGGTTAAAATAAGAGAGCTAAGATCATAAGATCATATGATCATAAGAGATCAATCAACATACATAATTGCAACCTGCTGTTATTAATATTGTAGTTTCTATGTTTGTCAGGCTAGTAAATATAGTGGCAGAATGCAACTTAAAGGTTTGCTTACTGTCTTTCATGTATTTTAGGGGATGAATTCCAGCCTATAAATCTAAACATATTATAGACAATATGATGTATGAAGGATAAGGGAATGAAGCCCCTTTAGTATATACTTAGATATAAGAAAACAGCAGAAAAGAACTAAAGAGGATTTGGTTTACATGAACTAGGTGTAAGAAAAGGAAAATTCATCGATGCATATTCTGCAAATATTTCAGGCTTAATTCTGTCAGTGTTACGTTTGTCTATGATTTCTACCCACAAGACAAAGATAGAGCAGCTGTTTTAATTGTTATGAATAATTTACCTTTTAGTTTCAAAAGCACTGATATTTGTACTTTAGGAAAAAAAAAAAAGGAAAAAATGAACTTCCAAAGGAATGGTAAGCAGAATACTTTCACAGTCCTCCTGATGAAATATTCCCTGTTTGTTGCCCATATGACAGCTCTGGCAATATTATAAATCTTTCTAACCTTCCTCTTCCAATTTAGCTACACTGGTGGGGATATATGTTGAGGGCATCTTAAGCATAAAGAAAACAAAGATGCTAAGATATAAAACAAATATGACAACTAGACTTTTTAACCTATGTGGATTTGGAAATGATTTATACTGTAAATCAAAGAGAAATTCCTTTGTGTCTCTCTCTGTTTAAGAAATTCACCTATGTTTTTTTCTCAGTGCCAAGACTGTTCTGTTTCTCAGCTTTTATATTCTAGAAATGCATGGATTAGTTGGCTATTTAAGAAATTCAAAATATTGTCCATGTTGGCATATATAGACTCTCAAAGTATTTGGCAATTAGATTTATGTGCTAGTGTAGCGATACAGAAGAATTTCAGTCTCATCACTTTTGTTATGGAGCACGAGGGAAACCTATGGAAATAGCACATAAGCTCCTGGCAGCCAGGAGTACTCACCCTTACTTTGTATTTAACTGCAGCCATACTGGTTAGCCTGTATGGATGCTTAAGTCATCCTTTATGACTTGATGTAGGACTTACAGAAATTAGAAGGTTTTTTGGTCGTAAGAGGTAAAGAAGTCTCAAAATAGCTACAGGAACAAAGTGAAATAGAACTTGAAGTGAAGAAAGAAACTATCCTCCACTCCCCATGATGAGGCAAAAGAAAGAAATAAATGCACCAATAAAGAAGTTAATACAGGTGCATATTGTGGCAAAAAACCATATTTCCTTATACAGTATTTAAAGGACTTTGCAAAAGAAAAAAGCCACATTAACTGGTAATGAAATGGGACAAGGGCAGTCGGGCTGTCACGGCACATATCATTCCCTTTCAGTTTTTAGCTTATTGCTTGCTGTTCAGAATTTATTTACTTTGAATTTTAAAATTAAATTAATGAGTAAGAGTAAAAAGTTAGGTATTATTTTTGGTCAGAATAATAAAAGTGAAGTTTGAAACAGCCTCCCATATGGTGATGCAAGCGCAAACAAAGGAACAGAAAAAGGCTTCAAAGGGTCTGTAACTCGTGGAGCAAAGGAAGTAGTGTATTTGTTGATGCTTCTCCTTAGCCCACAGAAACTCTTCTGTATATATACCTCATAATTAGGGCTTCGTGTGCCTGCGGGGAGGGTACACAGCCAGGGAGCAGCCTTTATGCACAGCATGCTACCCTAGCAACCTGATAGATTTCCAGCAGAAATTTGTGTGGGAGTTAATGCTGATCTTCACATAGTTAACCCATTTTTGGACAGAGAAGTATGCACAGCTGTTATGGACTAGTCAGCACAGTTTGCCTTCTGAAATCTATAGGGAAAGAACTTAGTCAATATGTTCATAATTGGATATGTACCTGGAATTTCCTTGTTCATCTACCAAATCCCTTTGTGAAGAGTAATGTGGCATCAGCTTACCAACCGTGCTCTTGACGTCTCTTAGGTTCAGTATTTATTTGTCACCTAAGCATGATACGAGTTTTGAATCTGTATTTTTCTCAGTTATACCAGAATAGCCTTTTTAAAAGTGAAATTACCATCTGAAGCTGAGCTCTGTCAGTCTTAGCCAGAACCCTAGGACTAATATATGAGAAAATGTAAATGAATACAGAAGAGAGTGAGAAAGGGATGAGGAGAGAAATTGTTGAGTTTCACTGAGAACTCCAACATCAATAGCTCTTTGGGATCAGAATGCTTTTATCTCTTATCCTTGCATTTTCCTCAGGTCAGAGCTAGAAACACATTACTACTACAGAGTGAAGAGCATATATGTGTTTTGTGGCTGTGGTAATCTCATATAGTATTTTAAGAGCATAGAGAAGAATATCCCTTTTAGGTGTGCAGAGTGGGAAATTGCCTAATGGTCAAGTGTGAAAGAGTAAGGCTGTGGAAGAGACAGATTTCTGAATCTCTGACAGGCTGTAGGGACTATTTGCAACTTGTATAATTGAATTTTGAACCACTGGAAGAAGAATTTATGTGCACAATTTCTGCTGTTTTCCATCTCCGGAGGAAAACTTCACTGCATCACAGTCTACCCCGTCATCTGATATCCTCATTACTCAGTAGAAAAACAGATCTGTGTGATAGAAGTGTGTGTTTGCATAAAGTCTCAATGACATAAAGCTGGAAAAATTTTGATTTTAGCTGTCAATTTTATTGTTAGGGTAATGAAGAGACTTTCATACTCAAGTGCAAAGCTAAGAGAGTCACATACAACAGGGAGCTAAGATTCCAGCTTCACTAAACTTCAGTGGGTTTATCAGAAGTACAGAGCCTCTCACTGAAAGTTACATCTTTCCTTTTATTAGCATGTAAAACCTTAAAATGTTATTCCTGTTAGGATTGCTGAATGGTTTCCTGGGATTTACTAATCTAGTCTAAGCAAAAATTCTTGAAGGAAGTTTGGCATTATATCCTCTGCTATTTTCACTGAGAAAAGTTGAAATTGGTTTATACATTAAGCTTGTTTGGACTTCCAAACCCTTTTTGCCTGGTAACTGACTTCCTAGTATTAACTAGAACAGTAGGGCAGAATAGTAAAACCTGAATGGGTTGAAGAGAAGTAGACTAGTCTTTGACAAGTTTTCTGCACATCTTCCTCATGTTCTTGGGATACCCAACTCTTCTTACACAGGAATTGAACAGGTGCCCACATAACTGATGTGTAAAGGACTGCTCATTTGGCCAAAACCAAAATGAATCAGAGGATGAAGAGTCCTTGTGATGTACTAGTCTGCCACAGTGCATCTCCATTGTGCTTAGAGAAGTCTAAGGTATTGTGTCTCTGATGCTGCACTGCAAAAGAGGTAGTTCTGTATTATTTTAAGCCAAGAATGCTGTAAGCAATACAGTAGAATTTCAGTTTTTTATAGTATATTAACCACAATTTTATTTTACCCACATGGAAGTGTGAGATTGGTTTGAACTATTAAAATCAGCTTTACAGATAAATACATCTTTCTTTATTATTTAGTCCCCTATCAGTCTTTCTACCCAGTTTGAAATTTTATATTGATATCCTTCAACACTACTATATATTTTATCATTTGCCACAATAAAACCAACAGCTTTACTGAACTCCCTACTAGAACTGAAGGAGCACTCACTGGAATAGCAAGAAGGAAGGCTTTGCAAGGTTTTCTGAAGATGTCTGTCTGGATTTGCTGGATCCACTGTGGAGTATTATTTGTAGAATTCATTAAAATATGCTATCACTTGGACTCCACTACAATGGAACCATCATATTAAATTTTTATTTTCCAACTTAAATACCTAAAATTAGCATTCAAAGCGACTTTTCTATCTTCTAAATTTGAAACTTCCATGAATAGGTTCTAAATTAATTTTATCCTAGTGGAGGGAGGCCCTTCGTGTGGTGTCCATCAGTTGTTATGCTTGTTCAAAACCCTAATGAATAAGAGTGTAATCATTACAATTTAGACTAGTTCTGGCCCCTTGAAAACAACACATTAAAATAAGAAAATATTCATCCCACACCTGGATAAGTTCACCAGGCAATTAAGTATGGAAGATACAATTAATATTTTTCCTCTTCATCATGATTTACACAACGGTTTAAATTAATTTCCTTTTTTTCAAAATTAGGACAGATACCTTAATAATATAAAGTTATTTCTATATGTTTGTGAACTGGACATCCATAAGTTTGTTCACATTAGGCTTAAAGTCTTCCATGTCCGCAGTAATTAATATATACAAAGAGAAATTTTTACTATTTGGCAAAGAGGGTCTAGCAGCCCCAAATCCCTTCTGGCTCAAAATTTGTGCTGGTATGATATCAGAATATGTCATGTGACCCTGAACTGAATTATTCCTCATATTTTCTATCATTATAGCCAAATTTTCACCAGAGTTGTCATTCCATTTCTCATATATACCCTTAGGACAGACTACTTTACCTCTTTCCCGGTCCATACTATCTTAAGAAATTGATTTCTGAGTCCAAACTTTGACAAAAGCTATCTGTATTTCACAAACACCAATAATAACCAGTAAAATTCATTAATTACCACTATGGCAATGGCAGCTGGATGTTCATGCTTTTCCACTGACTCCCGTTCAAATTCCAAATATTTTAAAAGCTTTTCAAACATTCATCTATCTTCGTTTGCTTTGCTTCTCATCCAGTTCCTCCGACACCTGCCCCATCCTTCCTATAGAGTCATGCCTGCCAGTGTGAAATACGTTCTTTTGCAGAGTTCTATGAAGCAGCCTACTTGAATTTTTCCTTCTGATCTAGCCTTAATTGCTTTTCTAAACTTAAAAACTGCATTCTTTTTATTTATTTATTTTTTTTTAAATTTCATTGGCCTTTTCTTTACACACATTTGCTTTCTGTAAGGCTGTTACAGGGGTATGTTACATTGCGCATACTCCTGAGTCTTCTTTGCTATTCTAGTACATATATTTTTAATGGTGCAGAAAATACGTGTTGTACAAACTGGGCTACCTTTAGTTTGGTTCTGTCTGTGTATTCTAGTATGTCTGGGCTTATTTAAGTGTACAGTAAATACTTACTATGCTATCCATGCTTCTATTCTGCATAGATATAGGAGTTTGCGTATGTATCATCTCTTGGCATGAGTGTGTCCACTCTGGCAGCAGTGCTATGTGTGCTTTTACCTTTGTTCACGTCTTTTCAAACTTGTCCTTCGTAAGTCAATATTGTAACAGGAGAAGAGATAATGGCATAAAGTTTGAAAGCACTTCAGAACACTGAATAAATCACTGAAACACTTCAGCCAAAGCTGCTGATGCCTGTAAGGTCAGTTGTGTCCAGAAAAACAAAATTGTCATTTATGCTTCTTTTACTGTGTTATTATTTCCACTATACTCTGCTTACACATCTGAGAAAATCACTGACATTCTCACTAGTGAGTAATTGCAAGAAAAATTTAAAAGCTGAAAGAACTGGCTATGGTACTTAATTTGAGGTTGAGATAATCCAAGAAAAAAAGACTAATAAATAAGATTTAAAAAAAAGAAAAAGGAAAATAAGGTTTTTTGGGGTTTTTTTAGCCTTTCAATGTGAGCAATAAAATATAGCCATGTCAGCAGAAAGTTCCTGCCTGATGTATTGGATTTATGTGTTTTCCATTAACTTGACTTCAACAGTACGAGACCCACCTGCTTCCTTAAGGAAAATGGTATTAAAACCCATTTTCTACTTTATCAGATCCTTACCTTCTTGAGTATTGCATTATATGTTTAAATCTGTGTATAGCTCAGTTTGCTTCCATGTGGCTGTTCACTTTCTCAGAATTTAGTACATGTGCAGTGCTGGGTCCCTGTAATTCGTTTTTATAGACCCTTCATGGATTAGCAAGGACATGAATTACCTGATTTCTCAAATTTAGTCAATCTTCCCACACAAAATTATCCTAACCACTATAAATTTAATCATACTTTTGATTAGAAAACTAAAAAGATGTTAATAAGTAATAAATTAATAATGCAAGGTTCACAAAAGCAAGCAAAATAATAAATACTAATTGCAGTGTTGTGAAAGCAAAAAACCTGTTTATATTGATAAGTATATCCTACAATGTAAGTAATTTTGCTTTTTAAGCATTAAGTAAATGTTGGGTGAGGATTTTTTTTTTTCCATGGGTATGACATTAAAATATAAACTTATTTAAAATACTGCTTGTCTAAAATGCAATTGATTTTTTTTGTCAAATGACAGAGGAAAATCTTCCAGATCTTCTAAAGAATACAACCTGCAGACTGACCTGGTAGACTAATCACGTAGATTTCAGTACCAGTTAGAGATGTATAGTCCTATAGTAATAGACATGCAGATATTTTATGAATGTATAAATTATGATGCTTAATGGCACATCTTGATTTCAAGGAAATCACGAGTCACTGAAATGTTGCAAAGGGTTCAGCAAAGACAAAATCAATTCTTTATTTTACATCTACTGAGAACATGTTTTGTTGAGTATACAGTAATCCTCTTGCAGCTTTCTCTTCCTCTGCAACTTCAAAAAATGAAGTATTTTTGCAGTACCAGTTCTTGTGTCCTGCTCATTAAAGATCTTTTAATTTATTCTATCCTTCACTGCACGGTTTATATTTGAAATGCAGTTGAATTCTCATCTAGTCTTTCCCTTCTTTGATAATAATGACGATAATACTCCATTTTTATTTTTTCTACAGCATCTTTTGCTCACCTAAGATTTTCTCTTTTACAGTATTGGGCTTGTTTTGAAAACAGATACCTTGCCGTTGATTATGTGTATTATAGTAAAAATGGTTTTGGTTCATTTTTGGGTTTTTTTCTTCTTTTTTTTTTTCCATGTGAAGGTGAGGCATACTTTCAATACATAAAATTTGTTTTCAAAATATACGTGTATACTAAAAATTATCTGAATGTATACAGTTTATGAAGAATTTCTGTAAAATATATAATACAATATTTCAGTAAACTTAAAAACTTTTTAGTCATGGATTCCTATTTTCTTAGGAATTTTGTTCTTGCTTTCCTTTCCAGAGAACTAAGAAAAAATGTTTTTAAAGTATGAAAAATGAAACAAAAAAATTTTACATACAGTCAAAATGAATGAAAGTAATTTCAGAATATATTTTGAGGGCTACCTACTCATATAATAACCAGACTTAAGAATCAATAGGGAAAAATAAAAATTATGAACAAATTCAACAGCTGTTTCTTAGTTACTTTGCATCTTCTTTCTCCTTATATTTTAAATTCTTTTTTACCTTTCTGTCCTTATCTTGTATTCTACATTTTTGAATTTTTCATGGCATGTCATATTTATTTGACATTCAAGGAGCAGTTTCAACAAAGTCTTTTGACATCTTTTAATAGAATTTCAGCAAAACCCTTTTGAATATAAAAGGTGTTTTGGGAGTGTGGAAGGTATTTTAAATAAATAGCTACATAAGTTTAATTTTCATCTTCTTAAGTGGGTGAAATGAGATTCACTAGTTAATATGCAGATTTCTAGTTGTCAAGATTCTACTAACAAAACAGACAGGAAAACATGAATCCTAAGTACCTGATACTCCATTCACTTGTGCAAATAGAATTAATACAAAACTATACAGATTTAAATTAAAAACCACAAGTCTTCATATAAGATTAAAATAAGATTTATATAGATTTAAATAATAAAATATAATATTTACATAATAGAATTGTTAGCCCTTTTCAATGTTAATAAATCACATATGCACTGTTGTACTCTTGCTGCATGGTAGCAGACATAGCCGAAATAGTCAAAACAATACCTTTTATTTACAAATGAATGAGGAAAACCTGTAGATAGCTAAAGAGAGTTTTACAAAGGATATTATTCCAAGAGAACATTAGTTTATGTTCTACAGACACATGAATTATAGGAATTATCACAGGACAATTTGTCAATCTACATTTTCACGTACAAGTTTAGGACACATTTTAAAACCTATGTTTAAATCCCTGTTACTTCCTTATCCTGGCTAATTATTTCATTCAGTGAGAAATTCAATGAGCTCATTTTTATTATTTTTCTTGACTCAGAAGTATTCAGTCATAGATCAGCAACTATTACTGTAGACATATTAAAACCAAGTATCTTGTGGGCAATGAAGACATTTGACACTGAGAAATAAGGACCATAACTTAATAATTTTTCTAATAAAGTTATCACTAAAACTTGATCTGGATTAAAAAAATCAAAAGATCCAAAACATTAAACAAACCTTTTAAGATAAATTCTGCTAGCTTTCTAATAGTTGGGGCTTTTTTCCCTCAATATATCTTGTGGTAAGTTTAAAACAGGCATTCTTTACGATCCATGAATGTGTGTAGAGGTCTTTCCTGAAGACATTATTCAGCTAAAACAGGTGTGATTATTAGGTTCTATGTGTAGATCTCTATTCAATTTAAAGAGTCTAGATCGCTTTTAGGTCATTACAAAAAGGTATTAGAGGGTATGGTTTGGTTTACGATTTATAAATCAAAGTTGTGTGTGAAAAAGTATGAATAAATTCTGACCGCACTTAAGGTCCAGAACAAAATTAAGTTAATTCAATAGCTTAAGAATTCTATTGAAAATTATTCATTTCCCCACCCTAGCAAATGAATAGGTTTTGATAGGGAGAATAACACAGATTTTTATGCTAACAGTAAATACATAAGCCTCTGGTTTACAATATAGTACTCCACCAAATATGTGTTTAAAGAAAAAGTATAGAAGTATACACATTTTGACTGGAAGACTTGTAATGAACTGTTTAATATAGCAACACATCAGTATCCATTAAAAATTAGTTTTAATTGGAAAGACAATTCAACTCTTAGCAGTAAAAATGCCTTTTATTATTATGTTATTGGAGATTGGAAATCTGACTGAATTACCCTGTAAAACTAATCAGAAATACAAAGGAATAGTTCTGATAGCAATTTCACTCATTTTTGGTGTTTAATATTTTAATATTTGTTTCTTTGTATTTATGATATTTTTTTTTAATAGCTATAGGTTTCACCCTCACAACTAACTTTTCTAAAAGAGAAATATTTTTATTTCCTGTGTTCTTGGCTTGCCTTATCGCTAAGAATTCCATAAAGGAGTCAAGTGGAATGTCAGGGAGAGTATTTAACCGCAGTTTTAAGAATTTTTGTAACTGGCATTCTAAAACAGAATTTTTAAATGTAAACCATATATTGATTGCACACCAGTTAATACACCCATCTTCAAAAATCATTGGCTTTCACCACAAACATTATTTCAAACTCCGTATAGCCAAAGCCCACATTTCAGCATAGCAGATCAATCTTTGACCTTAAAACCTTGTCTGTAAAGAACTTTTCATGGGTAAGGGCAGTTTCCTTCAGCAATATATACTCATTAGATTAGCATTTTGCCATAATTGTTACTGTTTTCTGCGGAGTGATAGATCAAGTTCATTTGTCAGGACATCGATTCAGTGGTATAGATTTGGAATTGTGTTGGCCTGATGATGATGTGGGGATGGAGTATGTGAGGAATAAATCCTTATGTTTGATGGTAATATAAAAGTTCCCCCTTGTTCAAATGTAATTTAAATACACAAAAATAGAATTCAGTGCATTTTTAAAACAAGGACAAATGAAATGATTCATCTGCAAATTGCATGGCCCCAAAGTAACTGAAGAAGTAAGTTACGTTCTATAAATAAATAGGTTCAATGCAGGTAACAAAGTCTTTCTTTTCAAAGGAAAATAGTTAAAATTTGAGAAAATTTTCACTGCTAAGTCCCATGATGACCAAATACTGAGTGGTGTTTTGTGAAATACTGCGTACATTTTTTTTGGTAAAATTCTTTATATGAACCCTGAATATTTTCATTTCATCTTCAGTTGTCACTGTCCTTCACTATGTCAGAGAGCCTTCCTGACTAATTTTGGTCAGGATAAATCTTCACGTGCACGTTCCCTCTGAGATACTGTCACCTGCAGTGGTTTATGCAGCTAGAAGTTCACTTGATATACCCTGCTTAGTGCTGCAGAGCAACTTGCAGGAGCTCTCGACGCTGGTGTGGTGTTCCAGTATCCAGTTTGAAAGACTGCATGCTAGTCAGCAATCCTGTGGTGTTAGTCACCTCCTCCTTCATTCATCACTGTTCCAGTAAAAATGAAGTATTCAGAAACAACACAGTGACAAGGACATATAAAGACATATTTACACAGTGCTGTGTCGCTTGTAGCTGTCCAGGAATGACTCCTGTGTCAAATGAGTCACTGTGCAAGTCCGAGGTGCGGTGTTCTGGGTTGAGAGGAATGTGAGAGGAGCCGCCGCATGGCACCGAGAAATGCGGGCACAGGCACAGCGCCCAGGTAACACTGGCCCACAGCCGCTCCCAGGCACCGCCTCGGAGGCAGCCCGCCTTGGCTGCTCACACCCAGCTCCGGACGGCCGGGTGCCGGCTCTGCCCTGCGCTAAGGAGGAGGAATGGCCACAGCAAAGAGACTTGGAAGGGTTTCTTGTGCGGTGCTCCAGAGAAGACTCTGTTATGCGAAGAAACCGGGAACAAAAAGCAAAAATCTGAACAGGGTACAGGGTCTTGTACAGGGCTGACAGTAGGAGGGGAAACTCAGATGGTCCAATCGTGTTGAGGGAAGGAGGTGGGGTTTGGGAGGAGTTTAGGGATACAGCCCAATGGGAGAGGAGGAAGGAGGGGCAGGCGAACACGCAACCAAAAGGGAACCGAAGAATTGAGAACTTTCCAGCAACTTAGGGAGATTGACAACTCAGGGCAGGGAGAATGCATATGGTAACATCAGGGGGAGGAGAACTCATGAACCAACCTCTAAAACAGTGATTGACAATCAGACGAGGTGCAAGTAAAGTAAGTTACTTTAACTTGTTACTTTAACTTGTTAGATTGTCTGGCTCATAGTGATCCCACCACTGTATTTGTTTCAGGCCATGAGTTGGTGGTTCATCCATCAGCCTTATGTGGGCTGATGCACCACAACAACACAGAAGTGTGACACTAAGCATGCCTGTATATGCCTTGCGTTTTTATTAATTCCCAAGGTCAGTTGGATGAAGATTGAGTTCTTATGCCTTCTTCTGCCTGAAATGCCAAATCTTCATTTCACTTTCATAGATTGCAGACTCGCACTTTCTTTTGTACATCACCTCCATCTTTGATGGTTATTCTGTTACCCCTCTCATTCTCTATTTTCCATACTTCTCTACAAAACATGATTATAACGTGACCACATTTGCATAAATACTCAGGTTTAATTTTGGATAATATTATACCTGTATCAAAAAAGGCAATCAGGTGGTTTGAAGCATTTTGAATAAGCTGACTTGGAATTAAACTTCATGAAAACAGAGAAAACAGAAAAGCAAAAACATAACCAAAATGTGCTTATCTAAATTATTTGGTATTTTTATCTGACAGCATTTCCAAGAACAGGAAAGATAAATGCTCTCATAGATTAGCGAGTTTATTGGTTTTTTTACTATGCATAATGAGACAGGGATGGCAAGTATTTTCAGCTAATTCAGTTAAGACCTATTTACTCTCTAAACTACTTCATAATGGTGAGAGTATTTCCATCATGATGTTTTTTCTTTTGGCCCTTGCTCTGAAGTGCTTTTGTTCTTTCATGCACATACTGAAGCAAGCAGCTGTTTGCGACTCTTTAGCAACTGTGATTGAAACATTATTTTACAGGAAAGCAGGAGAGATTCTTTTCCCATGGAATGAGAAGTGAAGTTTGTACGTTTTAACTGTCTTGAGGGACTATTTCCAGTTCTTTCTCATCTGTCTCATTGTAGTAATGATTTACTGTTATAATAACACAATGCAATATGACAACCGTAATCTTAACAACAGGCTTTATTGTGATCCTTCTCTATGGCTGCAAAGTTGGAAAATGAAGATAAAACTGTTCTGGCCATATCTATGTTTCAAATCTTCATGGAGGGTGGGTATTTACTGATTTTTATACAGATTTAATTTCAGTTAAATTATTTTATATAGGAGCATGATGTTTTTCCCCAATGGAGTTGTATAGCATTAACATGCTTGCAGTTCTATCAGCTTGCAATAATTGCTTTGGTGAGTCACATCAAAAGATATTGTCCCCTTTCTTTAAAGCTGTGAGGAAACCTGAACTAGATCTGGTTTCTAATACTAGTATATTTGCATCTACACTCTAGCTAAGCATGACTTTAAGTTCACAGGCAATATTAAAGGGGTCAAGCTTTGTGTATAAACAAAACCGGAGTCTTTTATCAGGAAGGAGAATCTTTACCCGTAACTGTCTCACAGCACCTCTCTGACAGAAGAGCTCACTCCATGAAGGTGCACTTCAGAAGCAGCCAGTGCATCCTCAGAAACAGAGTTCTGCTCTCTGCAGTACACTAGACATTTTTTTGAGTTCTGATAATACATAATTTTTCACACCCCTGTGGCCTGATCTAAAGGCTGAGCCAAAATGGAGTCCTGAACATAGTTTCTCTGTGACTAGCTTAAAATGATGACAAATTACTTCACCCTGATTCAATTCATCTAGAGTCTGATAGTACGATAGCTCTCATTTTAATTAAAACCACTTCCTTTTTTCTTTTTTTTTCCAAATCTATTAAGAAAACAAGGAAGATAGGATTTCTGTTGTGAAGATGCATGCACTAATATATTTAAGAAAATCTCTTATAAAATTTTCTCCTTGCTTCTAAGCAACCTAGATAGCTTTACAGCCTATTTCCTAAATAATCTGGCCTGGACAACTGTATTAGTAAAACAGTGCATGGAGATCTTTTAAAATTTGCTTGTCTTTAGATAAAGCATATATTTGTAGAAGTCAGTATCATACTGAAGTGCCAGTTAAATGTCAGTGAAGGACTTTGGTATTTTGCACAGGGTGAGGACTGTTACCTGTATACAACTGCTGGTATCTCAGAAGTGGCAGTAAATCATCAGAGCTATTTTTATAGCCTGGTAATATTTTCCAGAGGGGGCAAGATCTCCTCCACAGTCTTGCTATGCAATCTACATGCAGAAAATGACAAAAGCAGATGGCAACCTCTCCTCCTTTCTTCCTGGAGCCACAAACTGGAGTACAACAGGCATGCTGTCTTAATGCCACACCTTTTGGCAGACAGCAGAAACACCATTTAGCCTGCATATATGACAGAGTTTTAACAGAAATCTGTCCCGTTAAGAGAATATTTGATGCGGTAATGATGGGGAGTGCAGTACTTTTCTAATGTTCTCTGGCATCTCTATTTTCTCTCTAGTTGATGCAAACAAGGGAAAAAAACCAAACAAACAATTTAATACACCTTCCTTTTCTCTGAGTCTTGCTGGGTCAACGTTACTCAAAAACCCATGAGTAGATCAGTCCTTGTAGAAATATGAGAATTATTGAAACAACAATATTGATTAACGAAATCTTAATGAGGCTTTTTTTCAACGGAAAATTTTCAATAGGAAACTTCAAAGGATGAAACGATACCTGTACAGAATCTGTTAATTACTGTGGTATTATAATCATGTCTGGAGTGAAAAACATCTATTGTTCTAATACTACTTAACAGGTTTAAGAATAAAGTGTGAGTGAGAGTATAGCATGCCATAGTTTTTTTAATGGGAAATAATGTGACGTGGTTGGCATACTGAATAAGAGCATAATATTCCTCATAGTACTCCTCATGCACCCTTCCTTGCTTATCCACACAAATGAAGGAAAATACAAAAGAGTGCATTCTCAGCATCAGTGGTTTTTGACATGAGTCTCTGTTCACATGAGTACCCCCATTGACTTAATGGGTCTTTTCATGTCAAAAAAAAGATTTCTCATGTGACCATGGTTTGCAGGGTTCCTCTCAGGTTCTGAAAGAGACCTTTATAGCAATTCAAATCACTAAGTAAGTGAATTATAGGTTGTTTCTTACTACACAAGCCTTTGATTTCAATGATTTGGTAATCTGAGCCGGGTTGAAAGTAATTACTTGAGGCTTACTTAGCTGAAAAATATCTAAGTGGTAAAGAATGCCCATGAATACAAGTGACCGAGCTCTTTGAAAATGCATTTGCCCTCATTTTCCTTATAAATGAGATTCAGGTGTAATTATTGTTTCCTAATACAATTAATCTTTATGATGAATGACGCACAATAATGGACAGAGAATGATTTTTAATTACCTTATTTCTGGTAGTGATGCTGTGTTTTTGACAGTTTGAAGCAGGGCAGGAAGTGCAAAAAGTTACATTATTCAGGGATATCCCACAGAAACACTTGATTAATAGTGTAAAGAGAAAAGAAAGAATCAGGATCATAAACTTCATGTTCCAGAGGACTACTTACGAGGTTTCTAAGGTTTCTGAGCTGGCCTCTGATGTTCAGCTTGTATTAAGCAGGAAATGAAGAGAACAGTATAATGGTAAATGATATAAAAATTTAGTTTGAAATATTTCTTCATCTAATAATAAAGCTGTCAACTTTTGGTAAGATTTAAGGACATAAAATTAATACTTCAGAAACTCACTCTAACTCTTGATTTCCATGATTTGGGTTTATGGATCTAACTCATCAAATGAACACTGTTCTGAAAGTCTGCATCAATGGAAGCCAATAGAAAGACTCCATAGATTTAGTAGGCTTTTTATTAGACACTTATTTCACTAACAGTCCTGACTAATTAAGCCTTTTGGTAGTGAAACAAAAATCCCATTAGCAGCATTGCAATTTCAAAGAGTGAAAAGTTAGATAACTGCTCTTGTGTCTGGCATTTGTTAGCTTGCTTTTTTCTTAAGTAGTGACTCAGCTCAAGAGTCAAACTCATATTCACATACTGGAATGAGGGAGAGGGACCAACATTTTTTTTTTGTCCTTAAAACCAACAAATATGCGAGTGCAATATTCTCTCTGGTAGATTAGGACACACTTTATGGTTTTTTTTTGAGAACTGAGAGCAATACTTTGCTTTGAAAGGAGTGTTAGGAAAATGGCTACTAAAATTTTATTTTGCAGTAGGTTTTTAGATGATGTTGTATGTCTAAATACTTAAACATACCTCATTGGTTATATTTAGCATTTTACTCCTATCTGAAATTAGTGATAAAATTTTGGTAAGCAGAATTTTAAACTGCAAATGCTATGTCAGATGTAAACAGATTTTTATCTGTGTATGATGTGACTACCTAGAGTGCTTCTTGCTGTAACACAGGCATAGTATGAAGATTTTGTAATCTTAGCGTTTCTGGAGATTTCAAAGTCTTAGTGGTTCTGGACAGACTCCCAGTTTTAGAAGGAGAGAAGCTGATCAACACTTTGCCAGTGGTAACAGGAGCCTTTAATCAGAGTCTGGAAAATTAATTCTCTGTAAAAGCGTCTGGATGCTTTTCCTGACTTGTATTCATCTTCTTTTGCAGTACTTTATGTTTTACTTGTGGACTCTATTATAAACTGAAGTCAAAAAAGGAAAAGCTAAAGCAAACTTGCTGCCATCAGCAGAAGACAACAGATGCCTTAGTGGGAAATGAGTTTCAAACTGAAAATTAATACAATGAGCGGTACAGCTACAACATGGGGAATATAGAGTGAATTACAATGGGGAAATTGGTCTTTCTACTGAGCAAGCTTTTTGCCATATATTTATTCATACATTTGATAACACTGTTATCCTAACATTGTTCTGCCTATAAGGCTTTTCCAACCATAATATGCAAGAGCTTTGTTTTTTCCTTCACTGTGATGACTCTGTCCTTTGGTATTTTTCATAGCTTGACATGAGGCAGTAATGGTTCTATTAGCTGCACTGTATCTGCTGAGCTTGCTGTTTTCAGGGAGCATGTCATCACCAGTGCCTTTCTGCAGCTTCCTTATTAGCATGTGCCCTTTACTGACTCTGCAGGAGCTATCACCTAGAATTAAATATTTTCTGCTAGACCTGTCCTTACTCTGTGCAAAAATGATTACAATCCATTATGCCACCCTTTTGCTGACAGGCAGATACCACTGAGATTGCGATAAAATTGCTCCACATTTAAATATGACACTAGCTTGCTGCACTGAGTATTTTGATAAAAGGAAATGTTGGAAAAAATCCTTTCAGTTCACTAATTTGTGATGAACTTTTGAGAAGAAAAATGTGGATACTTATTAAAATTATTGTATCAGCTATGCTGTATAGTTGTGATAAACATAAAAATGAAAAACATAAACATTTTTGCTTCATTAAGATTGATAATAAGGTGTAGAATAGCACAGACATTTAGAATGTACAAATATTGTAATGGAAAACAAAAGCTTTGAAATTATTCATACTTAATTTTTTCTGTAATGCAAAAGACAAATGAAGTAATATTCAGCATTTCCTAGTGCAAGTTCTTTACATGTCAAAAAAATCCTATGTGCAGCCTACTCCTAAGCTTTTTCAATGGAGAAAAGTGAAACACCATCGTTGTCATTATTGATTTGAATAGAAACATTTTTTTTTTTGCATATTTGTCTTCCTTTCAAACCCTATTCCAATAGAACCTCAAGGGTGTCATTGTACAGTTACCTTTATTTTTAGCAAGACACCACCTCCAGCATTGTAGAAGATTTTGATGTGAGCTTCTCCCAGTGGGTGTAATGCTCTTGCTGCAGCTTCTTTGGAGCTGGTAGGAATTGTTGCCATGAACATAAGAGAAGGCAGCTAAGCTCCCCCAGAGTGGGTGCTTTCTGTTTGGTTATTTTACTTCTAAAAATATTGTTCCGTAAGTAAAATACTTCTTGAACTTTAAGCCTCTTACATCACTCCACTGCCTTATAGATAGGGCTATTCTTACATGACATGGTACAGTCTTTTTTGTATGTGAAAGCCTAAGGACCTATTTTGCAATTCTTACACTCATTGCTTATATGAGCATGTTGTTTTGCCTTATCTACATCTCCCACTAGCCTTAACAATTTTAACTGTGGTCAGACTCAGTCCTTCTATTTCAGAAGAATGGAACTTTATAGATGCAATAAGGAAAACTCCCTTAGAAGAGTTTACTATATAAACATATCAGTACATTCCTAACCTATATTTTGTAAAATGTTTTATGTTTTTAGCCTTGAAGGCTATCTTTCTTTGGCATCCAGCTGTTTTTTCATGTTTTACACATGAACCTGCATACACCACAAGGAAAGATAAATTCTGTCACATTAAAATTTGTGTGTCTGCTTCATAAAAATCATATGCTTCATTTACATGGGATGGTCAGCTACAAAGAAATATCTTGTAATGTATCACTTCAAAATTAAATATCCATTTTGGAGAACACATGTCTTACTATGAAATTGCAGCTTATGTATGAGGTGTCTGAAGTCAAGAAAGGGACCGGTTTGAATAAGTCTCCATAGGATCTGGCAGTGTTTAGAGACCACCACAGCATTTTTGTATCTAAAAGTCAACAAAGTGCTATTTCAGAGATTTTCTGAATTATAAAAGATAATTAAATGCATGTATTTTCTGCCATCCCCTTTTGCATGTGAAGGTTATCTGATTAATCACTGTATATTTCTTTATACTGTGCTTCTGACTTCTTCTTACCAATACTTATTTCCCTAATTTTTCCTGAAAGTTGATTTGCTTCTTTTTGAAACCACAGAACTAGAACTATTAACCTCTTTATATTACACTTACAATTAAAAGAACCACCAAAAATTCAACCTATATATTATTGTGTCTATTTTTCTGGATACACAGTATATTTCAAAGTTAGATCCTGCATCCTATATTCACATTTAAATCAAGCTGAAACTAGGTTGAAATTAAGTTAGCCATGCTTAACATGATTGGGTTGTGAAATTGGGGTTGACAGCAAGACTACATGAACTGCAATTATGGAATCTACAGCTTAAACTAATTCAAAGGTGGCTTCCTTATAGGACTCATGTCAGCGATAGGAGACCTGTATGGAATCAGGGTAGTCTGAATCCAATACAGTTGATCAGCAACTTCTCATTAAATCGACATTAACAACTATTCTGGGACCACCCTGATGCTCAGAAAGCTCCATTCTTTGCAGGAGCTCCCAAAAAAGATTCGGAGGCACTGTTGTTACTGCCTAACTGTGAAATATAAGCCTCCTCTTTGACCACTGAACATGTATCACATGTCTCTTGGTCAAATGGGCATATTGGTATACAGTCTGTAAGGTCCTACATCCATGACATAGCATGAGATCTAGAATCTATTAGTGCTGAAGTTCCTGTAAAAAGGCCATTAAACTCAAGGATTGTATATGCAAAAGTTGTTTGTAATACACTTGAAAAACCTTTTTGTATGAGCTAGGATTTCCTGCCCTTTACAGAAAATAATCATTTAGATCTGGGGTCTGTATGAGCAAGTCTCTTGAAAGCGTGTTGCTGTGAACACACGCTAAAATGGAGCTAACTCCCTGCAGGGAGGCACCAACAGAAGTTGAGAGCTGCTTTCCCGTTATACCTTCTTGCAGCTACCAACTCATGTCTTCCAAGTGTGTAGGAAGATATGTGTCTGTATTTATTTATATATTTTTCACTGCACCTGTTTTGTAGACTGTTTGCTGCCCCCTGAAATACCAGTTGTCTGTAGACCAGAGCTGAAGTAAGAATGCATTAGTGGAGAGTGGTGTAAGCCCAGAAAGCAGGCATGTATTATATCTTAGGTCTCAAATATTTCTTTTGTTAGGAAAAGCAGTGAAATATGCTCACCATATTGAACTACTAGAGATATTCTGGGAACCAACACTGGTCCCAAGGGGCTTAGTTCTACATTCACTGAAGGGAAAGCAGGGACAAAAGTTACAGCAACAAAAAAACCTTTGAGACTGGAACTAGGAATAATATTTGTAGCCAGTTTTCACACAGGGAATATGTAAATATGTATGGATCCAGCATGACCCGAGCACAGATGACTGTCCAAGTCAGGGAACTCCAACAGAGCTGTAAGTGCCCTCAGCTATTTCTGCAAAGCTGACAGTACACAGTGTATTTACTTGTTCCTGTGATAGAGTAGATGCACCCGAATCAGAAATGGTTGACAAGTCTTGTCTTACATAGAAATTAATATTTTAGCTCCAACTTTATGGTACTATTCACAGATCCATTAGTCTTACATATAGTGTTTTCAGATTCCTAAAGCACAGTCTTCCTAGAGAAGGAAGGATGCATTGGATATTCTCAAACTTAATTACTAAGTGACAACAGCTCTTCTGCCTTCGTTCAGTCATCTGCTAAATTTCTCTAGTTCTGATAAGAAAACGAAAAGTTTGTCCAGAGTAAAACACTTCCTAGAAATTTACCACTGCTACTTAAATGTGCACATTCATAGATAACACCATGTTTATTATTTATGATTCTCCTTTTTCTTTTTTAATGCAAAGTACAACAAAAGCTGAAAAAAAAATGGGCTTTCTGTATTTCATTTCGGTCTAGATGTCACATACTTTGTCATGTGATGGTTGCTCCACTGATGCTAAGTTGTTTATAGGTTATATATATATATATAAAAATATGTATATGTACAATCATATATACACACAGGCTAATTGTCTACAGTTTCAAAAGAGAAGGCCTGTTTATGGAAGTATTTCCTTTAATTTCTACTTTGCGTGCTTAGATATTTTCTATTTAGAATTTTTAACCTTTTACAGGTTATCTTCTGCTGAGCTATGTGGTTCATTAAGAATAAATAAATTGAATGGCACTTCAATAGGAAGCAAAATGAGCTTCTAATGACCAATATCTAACACAGAAAATTATTAATTTAAAAAGAGATACTGTTTGTAAATAATTTGCATCCTAAATATTTGGGTTCTTATTGTACATGAGATAAGGTCCAAACCATCTAGCAAGAAGCAGCTTCACAGTTTCAGTGAGGACGATGCTATTGTTCTGAAACCATTAATTATTTCTCATCCTACAAATAAAGAATTGCTGCCTTTAGAGAATGTATTTTTAAAAGGAAAAAAAAAGTGCAGCAGTATGTATATGTGCATAATCTGCATACTTACATGCATTTGAATTTAAAGTATGTCATTTGCTTTATGTTACTTAAACAAACAAACAAACAGCTTACACATTTCAATTTGCAGTTTTATTTAATTTGTAAGTACCAAGGAACAAGCACAGGGGTATTTAGAAATCCAGATTTTTGTAATACTTTTTTGTATACAAAACAGTTTCCACATTTTTTCTCCACCACTTTTCAGCATCATGTTTTATGAAAGAAAATGCAAAGGAATGGGAGTGCTAGTAAAGCGGAGTTATTTACAGGGGAGAGAGAGAGGAGCATAATTAGCTTGGTTTTTTGCAGTGTGTTCAGCAGCAAGGAAGATGGTTGGTGGCTACTGTGTATCTATGACTGCCAGTCTTGGCCCTTGTTCACTCTAACACGGGAGCAAGCAAAGCAAAAAAGACAATTTATTAGAGTGTTTTTCACTGTGTTTTGAAGTCACTTTTAACATGCAAAGGAGTCATTTTAGTAGCCCTTATTTCTTTTCCTTAAAGCATATCAAAGGTGAACATTAAAACCAAGAAATGTAAAATACAGAGTGTCATGTGAAAGACATGTCACTTCTGTTTTGCTCTCTCCTCAGAAAAACGTGCTCTGTAAATTCTGTTGGTTTGTAAAGGGTCTATTGTTTCAGCTGTTTGTCCTATTATCCTTGGATTTGTTTAACTCGTTGGGAGGATCAGGGTTGTTTTATTACATTTGTATAAATATATAGCTGTTCAGGTGATCCACAAGCCTAAAAAAAAAAACCTAACATTGCAAAAGAGTGATTTTAAAAGAATGAACTCAAACTTGATGCCAGATAGCCTTTTGTTATCTCAGTGTTACCTCAGTTGAAATATACTATTATTGTGTATGTGCAGCTCTTGCTTGTGTAGTGTGAGTAATGGACATATGGAACTGTAAATACTACAGTGAAAGTGTGGAATTTTTCTGTAGTGAAGCCTTGCTTAACCCATAGATAGACATCAGAGATAGTTATCTTTCCACTGTATGAATTAGAATGCAAACCCTCAGTGCCCTGTGAGAACTGTACCTTGTTTCTGCAGGTGACAAGAATGGGGGGTAAATTGTGGCATTCCTGTGTTGTCATGTCTACTTACACTGCTGATAATAATGCCAGCCTGGTTAATGTGTCTGTTCTAATGCCCCTCTTTTTGAATAAGCTTCAAAAGGTCTGGGTGTTTTACTTCAGTGCTTCTTGAGGCTGATTTTATCTGACATACTTCAGGCACAGAGGGTTTGTCTGCCTCAGCCCATTGGAATGTTCTTGGCTACTTGATATAAAATTAAGGTCTTTACGGTGTAGAAACAAGAATTCAGTGCAACTCATAGAGCAGGGACAGGGAATCAGAGAGGAAAGCCTTCTTTTGCTTTCAGATGTTTTGGGAATTTCCCACGGGAGTCGGTAGCATTCTTTGAGTAGAATGATCACTTTTATGGTAAAGAAAGATGAGCAGAAAAAAAAGTTATAAAAGGGGGAAAGAATCCCAGAGAAAATTTTAAATTCATCTTGATTGGGTGGATTTAGACATAATTGAAGTGTTGTTGTTACTGGTGGCTGCCTGCAATGAAACGTTATGTTTTTAGAGCTTCCTACAAGGGCATGGGAATCATTTTGGGGCTGCTTGGTTTTTCATTAGGCAGTATCAAGAAGAGATAGGAATGTGGAGAAGGGGAAGGTAATTATCGCGAGCTTATTCTTTACCAAGCAAATTTTTTGAAGATTGATGATCAATTTGCCTAACAGTATGAGTAACTGGATAACTTTAAAAATATGCTAACTTTTGGTTTTGTTTGTTCCACTTCTATGTGCTTTGTTGGGGTTTTCTGTAAGTTTTGAAAGAATATGCATTTAATATTTAGAAAGCCAGAATGCTTAAATATGCTGAGAAAAGACAGCAAGAACTATGAATATTTAAAATTTCCAGGGAATTAAAACAAAAAATTTTGAATGTTTCTTTCATTAAGAAATCTTAGAATTTTTTTTGAGTTAATTTTTTACTGCGAAACCTTCAAATTTTTATATTTCCTTTAAAATCTATTTTGAATTTTTTTTATGTGACTGCTACATGTGAACTGATACAACAAGATATTATTGGTGTATCAGTGTTATCTGAAATTACTAATTGTTCTTGACAGTAAATAACTGAATAAGACAAGTGAAAATAAAACAAAAATTGAACATCTATCTAAAAAATTCTCTTTGTTTGATCCACCAACTAATTTTTCCTTATACTTGAAGAATTTTCTAGTTATTTCTAGTTCAATTCATTAAAAAAAAAAAAGTTTCTTCAAACAATTTTTTCAACCAATTGCACCAATAAGTAACATAAATTAAGAACTTTTAAGAGTTGATAAACTCAAATTTTATTTAATTCCACCTTAAAAAAAAATTAAAATTGCAGAACTGAGAAATTTATGAAAAGATGGAAAAGAAGGAATAAGTAATAAAGTCACATACTTTTTTTTATGTCATGTCTAGTGGAACTTCTATGAATATTTACAAAAATAAGAGTATTGGTGACAGGAAAATCTTTTACCTCTTCAGGAACTGTGTATAGTGAAAAACCAACAGAGTTCTCAAACAAGATCTACTACTAAAATACTTTGACTATAATGAGCTTTTGATTAAATTTTTTCCCATTCCTCAAAAAAAAAAAAACCAAACAGATGTGTGATCAAGCTTAGTGTTTTACGGTACTGAATTTTAATCTGAAAATACTACACTCTGAGAGAACTACTGCAGATGATTTTCCATTATTATCTCAGCTGTTGAATATTTTTTTTTTGATGACTAAGAAAAATGGAAAGATCTTAGGAATATCACTCTCTCCAGTTTACTATCCCTAGTGTCACCAGTGAAAACAACGTCTAATTATGTATTCAGTCTAGAAAAGAGCATATAAAATATGAGTAGTCTTTTATACCTAGTATGGGATTGTGCTAAAATCTGAATTTCAGGGGATCATTACATTTGAAAGAGAAAGTTTTTGCATGAAATCTCTCAAATAGCTATGAATAAAGGATCAATTCTTATAAATAAAATGGTTATTCTTATAAAGATGTAGTAAGAAACCAGTATTTTTAAAATGTTGGTTACCTGCAACTCTTTTTCACTATCTGAGCTCTGCTAAATTGAGTTTAAATGTAGGACTTTGGCTACTCTTACAAACGAATGCTAGAGTAGACTACTTATATACAGGCTACTTAAAGATCAGTGATTAAAATGGCAAGTGTTTTAGTCATGGAGTTCAATACAGGAAAATGTGCATGTTTTTGAAATTGAAAACAACAGATACTCGTTTTTTTATTATTTTCCTTGTTATAAAGAGTCTATTATTATCAAAATATTCTTACAGATATTTAATCTA
This sequence comes from Eulacestoma nigropectus, assembly GCA_013397775.1. Taxonomy (NCBI): domain Eukaryota; kingdom Metazoa; phylum Chordata; class Aves; order Passeriformes; genus Eulacestoma; species Eulacestoma nigropectus. The sequence continues at coordinate 307,125 of VZTE01002181.1, forward strand.
ATTAATCCCTGGAATTTGTATAATTCCCTGTTTATTTATTTTTAAGCAGAATCATTACTTTTGGGGATTTTTTTCCCCTTGACAACAAGCCAGTGCTACCACTGTAGTACATTTTGCTTCACATGGGCATTTTAACAAAAAAAAGTTGCTGTAAACCATCATGCTCTAACTGTCAAAATCATTTGGGTTGATTCTTGCATTCTTACTCTGCATAGTGTCTTAGTCTTTAAAAAGTCATACCAATTTAATTGTGGAAGGATTCTGAAAAATAACAGTCTGCTGCTCAGACTTTAATTTATGGAAAGTCTCTGAGAAATTTGGAAAACAAAATGAATCATTAACGCTAGGAATAGAATTATCTTTCATTTAGATTTGAATCCAGAATAGGCACTCCAGAGGACACCTAAGACTTTCAGCAACCTTGGAATGCATTTGAAAACATCATGTAGAGACTGCAATGAATAAAGCTTCCAAAAAAAGCAGCAGTCTTCTGTCCTCCCACTCTCTAACACCCCATTTAATTCCTAGTCATAAGACTTGTGCACCTCCATCACACCTTCCCACGGGATATCCCACCCGTTACTGCCTCAGTCAGCTCACACAGATGGACTTCGTAGCATACCCAGAATGTCAACAGTTTATGACTATTTTAGACCTTGGCAAGGAAGAGCATTCCAGAGGAAAAGTCCCTTGAAGAAGAATGCTTTGCCAGCAGCTCTGCAGCCTTTTATAAAGAGCGGAATTGAGTTTGAGGGCCTCTGCAGGTGTCACAAATCACAATGTAAATTGTACAGACAAGTGCTGACCACAACTCACATCAGCATTTTTGCAAAAAATATCTCTCTACTCTATCATTGAGTCAAAATGCCCGTTTGTTATATACTGAGAAAAATGGTCTCATTTTTTAGATGACCTTTCTACCTGTGCTTTGATTGTTACCAGCTGCTTTTCATTACAGTTAATGGATCTTTCAGTTTTGCCTAGTATTATTTAATAATATTTCCACATGTGATGATGTTAAGCACAAATTAATATTTGGTTAAAATAATAAACTATTCCAGAAATTTACATTTTCTTCTAGACTGCAGTTGAGTCCATTGATTAGTTTCCTATTGTTTTTCTCCATCACACTACAATTTGTGTTCATCATAAAATTCTCCTAAATCATACTCTACACTTTACTAATATTTGTTAATTTATAATTAAATTGAAAATCATGTGATAGAACGAAACTGCCATCCTTCAGAGATATTTATTAAGGTTTTCTATTCATCCCTTAAAAGTGAATGTAGGGCTTAAGCAGGGAAATTTTTTCATGTTCACAAGTCCTTGTAGGATTTTATGTTAGTCTCATGCACGTGAAGATAAATAATTCTGATAGAAAAACTTTGTGGAAGATATCAAAGTCCAATACATGTATATTGTGTGGGTCTGTATGCATTTTAAGCACGATCATAAGAAAAAGATACTAAAGATCCTAGTGGGTGGTTGAGCTGGACTTTCGTCAAAGGTTGGATACTGGGAAGGAATATTTCATCATTAAGTTCATCAAACAGTACAAGAGGTTGCCCAGAGAAGTTAGGGAACCTCTATTCTTGGAAACTTACCTAGTCAAGGCCTTGAACCTACTGCTTTTAAGATGTGTCAGTTTGGGGCAGGAGGGTGAACCAGGGGCCCTTCTTACTCAAATCTGTGATTTACTGTGGAGTATAGGCAGCAACTGGAAGTTAGTGTTCACTACAAAACAGACACAAGCTTCCTGGAAAGGCAAAGTTTGTGGATAAGATTTTCATTTGACATAAATTGGTATTTGAAATTATTGAAGCTTAACTAATTTAGTGTAGGTGAGGCTCTGCTCTTGTATGTTTTGAAATACAATTTGTGGGTCATATTAAGCTTGATTTCTTTTTTGTTGGAAGTGCTTAATCTGAAGGTTTAGGAAATACTCTGTTCTCATCATGCTGTAATGTTATCATACTGTTCCACATCAGCCTTTCAACTCTAGAAGGTAGGATTTGCCTGTGAAAAGGTGTGGTAACTTCTTATGCTTTGTTCCTATGAATTCTTGAATTTTTGAAAGAACTAGATACTCAGATCTCTTTGACATTCTGCTTTGACATTTCCTGGCTAAATTCTCTCCTGACTTATAACCTATTGATTTAATTGGAAGATTTGGGCCCTGAGTTTCTCAGCATCAGATGATTAGATTAATTATTGCCCTTGCCTTTTTTTTCCCCCCTTTTCACCTCTGCCTTGATATCAGTAAAAACTATTCCTCATTACCCTTACTCTAGTACCAAACTCAGATTAATGGTGAATCACATTATGAATTTCAGTTTATTTAATGGAGGAAAACTTGTCTTTGTCTTCTCTGTTCCTCTGTTAGTAGGAATCTGTCCATCTAGGAAGCAAGAACTATAAGGGAAAAATATTTCTGCAGTAAGTTTTTTGTTGAGTATGTGTGTATTTTGGTGGTTTGTTTGGTCTTTTGTTTTTTTGGTTTTTTTGGGAGTGGTGTTTGTTTTTGTCAATGACATATGATGAGATATGTGTTCAATCTGCCCTGCTGGGGCAAAGAAATACCTAAACAGTTAAAATACTATTATTCTGTGTTAAAGCTCAGAATTTATTGCAAATTCTGGAAATAATTTAAGTACCAAAATAACCAACAGTTAAATTATTTTAATTCACTCATTCAGATTTTTATTACACGATGTCAGAGATCCAGGCACAATCTGGGAAACTACTTTTGTGCGGGCCATTACCACACTGTTATCAGACATTTGTGCACATAAGTGGATATATTGTACTAATTAGCTTCAACAGTTTTACAAATGTATGGTTCACCACTGAGCATGGAAAAGTGCTCATGAAATTCGACTCTTACTGGATGAAAAACTGATCATTAAATTATCAAGCATTAGGATTCGCAACATAAAAGCAGAAGTACAATTCCCATCATTTTTATAGTAATAGTTCCAGTCTGTCTACATAAAAAGTCATATCATAAGAAATTCAGTGTAAGAAATATCTCAGTTCTCAAAACCTAATTAAAAATTAATAATAAACTGTGCAGAAACTGATGATAACAGAAAAAATGTTGGTGCCATTTCACTCTGTTGGTGCCCTGATCTGGAATGACAAGAATCTCTGGAGTGATTGTATCTTTTAGCTTCTTTCCTGACACAGAAGAATATCCTTGAGGATGTCTGTAGAGGGTCTGGAGTATAAAAGGAAACCAGAGCTTTCAAACAGAGTTTTTCTGCTTACTTAAGAGTAGGGGGATTTGTTATGACAATTCTTAGTTGTAAAAGGCAATTCAGTTCACATACATAAGAAATGGGACTGGAAAAAATATAGTGTCACCAGATCGAGTCCCTTTTTTTGAAGCTCAATATACAATCTCATTTACCCAAGTCAGCAAATGTCATCCTAAAACTTTTGTTTTCCCTGACTCTTCTTAGTTGAAATAAGCTATTTTATCATTTTGTCTGAAAATTTAGAAATCTTTCTGACTTCTAAATTTTCTTCATTGTTAGGTTGAAATAATTTGTTTGTTTTGTTTTTGGGGTTTTTTTTTAATAGTTTTTTTTGTTTTTTCATCTTTTCTCATTTGCCATTTCACCCAGTATTTAAAGAACAGCCAGTAAGAATTTATATATTATCAGATTTTATATGAAGCCAATTTTCTGATGCTGAGACACACATTTACAATAAAAGGATGTTTTTTTTTTAAATGAACCAGTAGTGTATTTTTTATGCCTGTTTTTGAAACAGTGTGACTTTCGCCTTCTCTGGAAGTGGAACATGACTGTTTGATTTCATAAAGTTTAAGGAGGTGTGACTATATGAATTCAGGAGATACTGCGGTTAATCTAAGGATTTTACATTGTTTTACTTGATTCAGAGTTTTGCACATGTTATTTCTCTTCCATAAAAATATCTGTCTTCTCAGTACCTGCAAAAATACTGAAAGAACACCTTTTCTTCACTTAGCGTTAATAAAAACTCTAATATTCAGCCATGCATTTAAGGGAAAACAATAAAAAATCAATATGATATAGCATATGAACATTAGATCCAAAGCTATTTGTTGTCAGTTTGCAAATTGTTATCCATTGTAGAGAAGTGTATGAATACAAAAAAAAAAAAAAAATCTAAACCAGTTTTCTTTTTAGTACTGAGAATACGAAGCATCCCTCTCTTCAAAAATTGTTATCAGTTTTCTGGTTTAAACACATTTGATACTCTAAATTCTTTCAATTATGGTCACTTTAAGAGTGAGCTATTAGTTTAAAAACCACCTCCCTTGTTGTCATTCCTGCTTTTTAGCAGTCAATATAAATCCCCTTGAGGTAAGTGTGGACCTTACAGAGGTAAGAATTAGAACAAATATTTTTTTCTCCTTGCAGGGCTTTGACAAAGAGAAATCTATTTTCATATTTAAGAGTAGGATAATTTGCAGTAAAACATATCTAGAAGATTATTACAGGAGAAACTGTCAACCAATATCTTGTGTTAACTGATTTAGGTAAATTTACCTGAGGATAACTAAAATTTGGTTTGCTTAAAAGTATCTTGCTTGTCTTTTTTGCCACTACAGGATATTACTCAATTAGAGATTAATGAAATAATAAGAACACTAATACTATATTTATATTCTTTATAGCAGAAACTTACTGGAGAACTATATAGTAAAAAATAAGCTAAAAAAATGTGTACCTCAGAAAAACACCCAAAATTTCCAACACTTCCGTGTCTTAGAGTAAAAAAATAAAATAAATGTCAGGATTTCCTTTTGTGTTCTTCTTGAGGAGAGAAACTATGTATTTTTTCCTTACCCTGAAGTCTTTTCATAGGTAGACATAGCATAATAAAATAATCCTAAAACCTCTATGTTTCTCATTTAGTTTATGAGACCAAACAGATATCACTTTAGGGAACATCTAGCATTAAATGGATATGATAATCAAGAAGCACTGATAAGTTTTATCAACTCATTACTATGTTCATTAATTGTTATATTATCCAGGAGAGTAATAAAATTTTTACTGGTAGTGTTTATGGATCACCTGAAAATAGTGAGTAATTTGTCAGAAGGACTTCTGTAGTAGTTAGTGTAACTACTAATATAACTGCTTATATTAATGGCACCTATAAATCTGTTACATATTTATATAGTCCACTTTGGAACTTACGTTTCCAGCCCTTAATTAAAATGGTCAAGACTTCAGTTAAACTTCGAAAGAAAATTCTTTTTAAAAAAAGCATTAAATTTCTTGTGTTCAGAATAAACGTATATTTCAATAACTTAACTTTTAATATTTTTTGTAGTAGTTCGTTTTCCAAATTCTGTTATTTGTATATTCTATGCAGTCTATTTTTGCCAGTATTACTTACAAGTATTGTTTTTTCTTGTTCATAGTCTCCCTTCTGACATATTAAAATCTATATTACTGATTTTACGATTTTGTCTTTCTTTTGCTATTTAGTTTGTTACGGTAGGAAGTTTCTGAATGTCAGACTAAGCATGATTCTTCTCTTAATTCAGCTGTATAGTAATATTTATTATATACATATATATATATATATGTAGATGTGAAATGTCTCCCAGCAAGTTAAGTGAGAGATTTTACAAATAATTTTATAAAGATTTATTCACCAAAACGTTTTCTCAAGAAAAATTCAGAAATATAGACTTAACAAAGATCTTCCAGTGGTTAAACCTCCTTTCCTATATGGTTATGCAAACACCATAAGGGGTTTTTTTCCCCTTTGTCATTTTACTGTAGAAAAAAAGAAAAATTTCCTGTAGAAATATAGAAAATTATTAAAAATAAAGAGCAATCTTTTTGAATGTGCTTAGAATACAGATTATCTTCTTCTATTTCAGCTCTTCTTAGAAGAGTTGAGAGAGGAATTTTAGTTTTCTTTTAAGAACTATGTTAAAGCATGACCAAGAGATATTCAAGACATTAGAGATAAGGTCTGTCAGCAGTTCCATTTATAACCCCTCTCTGTCTCTCCACACTGTTTTAAAAGCTTTTTTGAATTGATTTTTAGACGCTTTGGCAGCACCCAGCTTATCACTTGTTACGTATAACATATAAAAATAAAATTAAAACTTAATGAGGTTGGTGATAAGTGAAGAAGTCCATTGAACTTCACAGAGCAATGTCTGTCCTTACAGTGTATTAATAGCAGCTTCTCCTTAAGCAGCTGTACATTCAGACCATCAACAAAAAGTTTATCTGAGGTCAAAACTGATTCAGATATTTTAGCCTTTATTTTTGAGATACATGCATATGTTTATATTTACCATACACATCCCAGTCCTTTTTCATAAAATTAGGGTTAAATTTCAAATAGAGAATTTACCCTCAAATAACTTAGTATAGTCTCTGATAAATACAGAGGCTTATGGATCATACCTTACTGTATTAGGTTACATGACGAACTTTTCAAATTTGTCTAGGAAGACAGACAGGTTTTATGCATTTTTCTGCTTAGCTGAGAAGCACAACAAAATGTATGTTCTTAGATGTGCCAGTGTCTTCAGCCTCCTGTGGAGTTTTGGATACAATCATAACGTATCCAGGATGGTACATCAAATCAAGGCATTCAATGCTTTGTATTGATTTTGGACACTGTCAGAAATGCTTAGCTAATGCTAATGCTAGCAAGTAGGCAGCCTGGATCAGTATGTGAGACATAATGATTTGAAGTCTATCCAGAGATCCAGGTTTATCGCAGAAGAGCTAAAATGTGACCAGTCTCGTTCAGGTACCCCTATGGAAACACAAAGGCAGTACTAATTCGATGTAAAAAACTTGTGTGATGATTTTAGCTGTGTTTGACACGGGTCGTAATGCGCTAGTCATTTGTGCTTGATCCAAAAGAATTTGTTTTTCCGAATTTTTGTTTTCAAGGCACTGCCAATGAATCACTTCATGCTGAAGTGTTTTAATCTAGTAAGTCAGAACTGAACATGAAAGAGGAAATTTCTTTTTTATAGAACTAATTAAAAAAAAACCCTCCTTCAAGTTGTTTAATATTCGTTCGTTTAATATTTTTGCTATTTTTGTAATTAAAACTGCTTTATTTTTTGTGACAACAATGATTAATATATTGTCTCTATAGAGAATAAGTAGTTTGCCTTTTTCTTCACTCTTTTCTAGAATTTGTGGGTTTTTTCGGATGATACTGCCAATATATCATACTTTATCCTAAGTATTAGTTCATTGAATTTTTCAGCAAAGCTGAGTGCAAGGTTTTTCAACAATTCTTGAGAAGGTAAATGTTTAGATGGAATTATTTTGCATAAAACATGTAAGAAAGTAGTTACTCCAGATGTGGGGAGAGATTCCAAAGGCTTAGTCAGCCTCAGAACTGTGTTAGAGGAGAACATGTTTTCCTGTGTCACTGTTCTTTGTAATCAGCTCCAATTCTGAGATGTCTCTGAGTGTACTTGAAATGCTCTAAACTTACTATGAGTACCCCAAATGCAGAATACACCAAAAGAACAGAAGGTGATCATCCAGAAAAATGCCATTGCAGAGAATATATGAAAGATCAAAGTAGCAAAGGATTGCTTGTAGCCAAGAATACTTGGCACATATTTTTAGCTACTGTTCAAAAGAGTCAAATGAGTAAAGCTAGTAAAATATCATTTTGTAACCATGACCAGAAAAATTTATGAAGCATATAAGGTGAAAGGGTAAACCACATATTTTTGTTAATCTCATTCATGTTTCTTATATTTTCATTATTGTAATTATTTTATTTTAAAACAAGTGGTAGATAATGGATTTTCTAGATATAGGGTTTTTTTCAAGATTTCTTTTCAATGAAGATTTCTTTTCAATGTATTGGAGGAAAAATTATTTCTGTCATTTGGAGCTAGTTTTTTTAAGGATGTAAAATACAAAAAAAACCCCCTAAACTAACAAAGATACAAAATTTTATCTTTCATGACCTCAGTTTCTGTAGATTATTTCTGTTCTACCGATAAACAAATACTGGTGGATGATTTCATTAAGCCAAAAGTCAACAGTGCTGGTACCCAGGTTTTGTTTAGTGTACTGGTACAAATTGCAAAGAGTGACTATTTCTATTAGATTATTTGGAAAATTCCAGTTTGCCTTAGCTGGAACCATTTCTAAGTCTGCCTCAAAAAAGTTTTCTGTTTTTAACAAACATTTGAGAATAATGAAATATCCTACTTTTCAACTTCGAAAATGAAAGTTAAATACTTGACTTCAAAATGACTTTTCATTCTGGAAATGTGTTGTTAATAGTGGTACATAGTGGTAATAGTGGTAGCATACATTACGATGACACGTTTTGAATAGGTAAGATGAAATTCTGATTGGCGTGTTCTTACTTTTTTCCCTCCAGTTATTATTTTGTAAGAAACATCTGAAATTTACCAGTTTTTTATTCCAACTTGGAATGGGAAAATTATATCAAAAAACATTGAAAAGGGAGAATTAATTAGCAACACCATTCTAGTTTATGGCCTACATGTCTCTGGAGAAATGTATGGGGTTTACCACCTTAGATTATATATTGAAATTATATATTATAAACAGTATTTTCAATGTGTTGCCTCAGAGAAATCCTAATCAAAGTAAGGTAACTATAAATGAAATTAGTCCATGAAATTTTAACTTAAGTAACAATTTCATGCAAATTTTCCCATTACATGTTTTCATATAGAAATGTTTTACATAGTATACTTTTTAAAAAGTGTGCTGACATTCTCAAGAACCTCTTGTATAAAAAATGCAATTTACACCTCTCAGTGATTTATGATAAAACATGTAATGTGACCGGCCATTTTTTTCTTTCAATAGATATTGATAAGATAGAATGCATTTGGATTGCCCTCTGTGCTTATGTGGCAGTATTGTAGGATAATGTAATCTTTTGGTTGAGTCACGCTATCCTAACATAAATACAATGAAAATCAAAATATATTTTATTTCATAGCATTTCCTAAAGGCTTTTGTATTGTCTTGGTCCTTCAAATTGCTTTGCTTCCCTTTGTAAACCATTGTTTGCACTGCTTCCTTTTGCAATTTCTCTTATTCCCATTTCTTGTGTGAGTGTAAAGAGGAATTTGGCTTCTCACCTAACCTGTAGGATGCTTCTGATTTCACAGTTAGCACCTTCCTGACAAAATGAAAAACGCTAATTCTGCAATAGCTTTAATTACCTGTGGAATAAACACTTCCAGGAAGTTGGTTCAATTGTGGCTTGCAATTAATGCACCTTTATGAGGAAACTAAATTGGACTATATAGTAACACATTTTTAATTGCTTTTTATCCCTAAATAAGAAAAGGTTTAACTTACAGTCTTTGAATTATACTGGTAAACTTATTTATGTGTCAAAATGAGCTGCAAATACAAGGGTCCTTTAGAGCCTAATCTTACTCCTTTTCTTCTAAAAGCACCAGAAAAGTAATTTGTTATTTACTCTTAGTAGTTCAGAAGCAAGAAGCTTCTGAGTCTTTCATTTAAAAGTATGAAGATATTATGAGTCTAAATCTACACTGACTTTTGATCTGTTAGACAGCAATTGCCATCAGTAAACTATGTCAACATTATTCAAGTTGGGGACATGAATCAGGTAATCAGCATCTGAAAGCAATGACATGTAATTTTACCTCAGTGTAAACATAAAGCTTATTATGTGTGTTTGGGGTGTTTTCAAAATAAATTTTTTCTACCTCTTTAGGTCCTGTTTGGCAAAACTGATTCTGCTACTTTTGTGAAATATGTATCACTGATTACTCTAATTTCTGGTGTTTCATGATCCACCCAGATACAGGTAGATTCCCAAGAAATATAATACTGGTGATCTTGAAATATCACTTAGCTCCCTCATCATGACTACTTTTTTATTATTTTTTTTTCATTGCCATTTTTGACTGCTTTTACTGTTCTGTTGGGAGCTATTAGAAGTTAAGGCTGTCTTAAATTGCAGAGGGACGATATCGAATGGTATGAGATCAGCAAGACTAAGAGTGGATTGGGAGCAAAGAGTACAGTTGAACAACTTGATTTCAGAATGGCTGCCATTAAACTTCCATTTTAGTATGAAATAGTAATTTATAAGATCTCTCTTAAAAAAAATAAAAAAGTGTTTCTAAACTCCGGCAATTATCTGTGTCTATTAATCAGGCAACTTGATGACAAGTATATTTGGCGAAGCTTCCGTAATTTTTTTTTTTTCCATTAAGGTAAGTAGAAAAACTGTTCTAACTGACCAGAAGTCAGCATTGTAACCACAAAGTTTAATTATTAAAAAAATAAAAGCCTTTAAAAAAATGAAATATTTTAACTTCTGATATTTGATCTCATTTTCATGTTATTTACATTCCACAATTATAGCAGGAAGTCTGTGTGTGTGTCTAATTTAGAAATATATCTGGAAATATGCCCTTTTAAAGCATTAAATCTTACTTTTTTCCTACAAAATTTACTTTGATCACAGAGAAATTTTCAGAAAAAAATAGGTTATTTGTTATTCAAACTTACAAATGTGAATACGAACACATAGGCAATACTGCTGAAGTGCCTATAAAAATTCTCAGGACCTGTCTGTAAGAACCTAGAATGGCAGGGAAAGGCTGAACTGCATGAAAGACTGAAATGGGCTGGTGCTTAGAGTAATTAAATCTCAGGTGTGTTGGTTAATTCTGACTTGGACGTGAGATACAAAACAAGAAACTACGAACACTAATGATTCTGTTGCTTCCTTGAAAATTATAGCACGCAGCAGGGTGTGTGATTCTTGATTAACAAACAGGCACCTAAAGTGCGTGATGAGTCACAGGCTAAAGCCAAATGTTTTCAGACACCCTACTAAGCAGTTGCATATCCAGGTGCCAAGATACTGAGGAGAGTGTAACTGAAATTTTTCCACAAGTCGTTAAGAAAAACAAAGCACTCACAAACCTTATTGTCCTTTAAGTCTGTCTGTGCAGAACACAAGTGAACACTCAGTTTGTGGTAGACACTGGAGTTTTTTAAGTAGTGGTGTTTACTGATGATATGCATAATGCTTTCTAGTCTTCATGTTCCTTTCTGAGAGCACTCATGATGTTCTTCTTTCTCTGTTACCCTTTGCTGACCTATGCCAGTCAGAGTAAATTAAAGAGTGTCCAATCTGCTGCCTTTCATTGTACGTCAAGACAGCTGAAGACCTCTTGTGATCTGCCTGTGCAGTAAGGCTTCTATGGCTGGCCGTTTCAGGTGAAATATTGTGGCAGATGTAGCAGTGGTTTGTTTGGGTTTTTTTCCATTAAAAAAATGTGCCTTGGTAGCTAGAGCCTTTCTATTTGAGAAAAATACATCTCCTAATATATAGCTTGAAAAATTTTATACCTGAGGATATGAAATTATAAAGGACATCTATTTCAAAATTTGCACAGGAGATTGTTGTTTCGCATCAAATCTGTGAAAAAAGACTGGTTTTATGCAATGATAGGGGCAAAGTCATCAGTAACACTAAATCCTAGCACTGGTACAGCAACTGATCTGAAACAAGTGGGCCCAAAAGCTCCACTTCAGCTCAGATATGGCTGTTTATGAATCATTTTTTGGGTTTTCTGGGCTGATCATAGCTGGCATTAGCCTGATGCTGGCATTAGCCTGATGCTGGCATTAGCCTGATGCTCCTTATGCTGTTGATAGAACCTGTTGGTGTTACCACCCTTCTCTGCTTGCCTGGCTGAGGTGCAATGGGGCTGTTCCTTCTCAGTGCTGTCACTGCTTGGCCTATGTCATAGTTAGCCTACGTAGTGAGCCTTCCTGGCTCTCTTTCCTGGAGGGATCAGCCCAGATCTTGCTGCTCACGGATATTAAGCATTTCTGCTGCAACTAGACTGAGAGGCTTCCTTTCTAGTTGACTTCAGAGACATTCTGGAGTACCTTCTGGGCAGAGTGGGATAGCATGGCATTATTTAGTCTTAATTCCTGTACATTTCCTAATGGGATTTGGCAAGCACTAGAGAGAGGAGTGGGAGGGAGGCAGTATTTCATTCTGAAGCAATGAGTCAGCATAAGAGTGAATCACAATAGCTGACTAGCCAGAATTACAATGATATGTATTCGACATGTCACTTTATCCATATTGATCTGACAGAGGATACTTACTCTATTTATCTTGTTTGTATTTTTATTCCCTGTGTTCAGCAGAAGACCAGGCTACCTCATTAGTATTTAGAACATTGACATAGAACTTGAGGCCATAAGCAATGATAAAATAGTAAAGTCAATTAAAAATATGCTATTATTTTTTGCTCGTGCAGCATAGTGAAACATTGTTTTCCCTGTTGAAATGCAACCTACAATTTCTAGACCCTAATTTGTTGGACTAAAATAATACCAATATTCTTATCTAGCACTTTAGAAATCAATAGGACTCTAGAAACTTCTGTAGCAAGCAGCATATCCAAACACAAATTTTCGTCTCAGTTGCAGAAATTAAGGAGTTTGGGTTTGTTTGCTCACTTGCTTTTCAGGAGTAACTCTGGATTTCAAATCCTTTATTCTAGGGAGGCATGAAATTAGTCTGGATGTTTTGTCTCCACGGGAGTATAAAATAATGTACTATTTTCTTGTTGTTTCTTCTCGTTTTGATGTAATCAACGAGGTTTAAAGACAAAAAAATATTGTCTTTAAGGGCATAATGACCAATGAAGTTTTTCTCAAAGACCAACTTCTGAAATTTGTTCATGAACTGATTCTGCTTGCAGTCATTAAGACTCACAATAATACCTGATTATATGACTGCCAAAACACTCAGAACAGAAAATATAATCCCTTGGATTCCATTATGAACCATGAAGAGCTCTACAAGAATGAAAATTTTCCAAGTGGAACAAGTTATTGATTTCTGCTGAAATCTAGGCAATCTGCATAGGCCTTGACACTTAACTACGTTTTTTCATCTTGCATTTCAAATTGGTCATTATCTCATGAGTTCAACTGAAGTTTATCACAAAGCAGTTCCAGTTTGTCACCTATTGATGCAATTTTATACTGTTTTTAATATTTCTTATGTACATAAATTTCTTCTACATGCTAGTCAGACCACCTACTTTTGATAATAATTTTTCCCAGGACTCATGAAACAGCATTTTGATCTTTCTCAAAATACTACATTCTTCTCCTCCTTATTTTAAAACCTTTTCAATCAAAAAAATAAAGGAGCTTGAGGCATTCAAAACTAGATTTTACTTATAGGATATTTTGTCAGGAGAGCATGTTGCTGAAGGATTTTATCCAGACAATGATTTTATACTTCCATTTGAAACAATCAGTATGCCTGTCCTTACCATAGCAAAAAGAGAATAGATCATAGAAGTCCAGGTCACTGTTTATTTTACGAAGAGGACTTAGCCATTATGATTTTGCACCTTTTTTTTTTTTTTTTTCTAAAGCTTGATATACAAAATTGTCTAATTATTTTATATAAAAGAATGACAACAAACATCCTGTAATACACATTTGTGGGTTATCAGCTACTTGGTACATCTCCTACATAACTGGCTTGCTTCACTGGTTCAGATGACCACATCTGCCTATGCCAGAAATCTGCCATTATATTTCAGTACCTCTTAAGAAAGGCTTAGACTTATTTTGTGGATTCAATAACATATACAGAAGAATATATTACAGCTTCTGATTATATGAAGATTCCTGTATTCATCACTGCCATCCCAAATGGATCTGCATTTCTCTTCACCTACAGTGCTCATGCAGTGCTAATCTGACATGCATTTAACACATAGAATACTTGGTTTTAATGTTAAAAATTGTTTCTTTGATAGTACATGCTGTCAATATGAGTCACATTATTAATCCTGTTAAGAATCCTCAGACTGTGGATTAAATGAACAAGTAATGGAGATTTTTAGATAGACATGGCTATGGGTAGTGTTCCTGTTCTCAACTGTCCACTATTTGTGTTTTGTTGCAAGACTATGTGGAAATACAAGGTGTATGGGTGGATCTCAGGGATAATTTTGTAATAAATAAAATTGAATCACTTTCAGTGGTTAGACAGCATACTTATAACGTTACAAAGAAATTACATCAAGTGGAGCATTTCCAGAATTTTCCACATGGAACACTTTGCTATTGGAAATGTCATTTGTTAAGTTTAAAATAGTTTAAAGATGTGTGCTAATATTTATGTTTCTCAGGGAAACAAAAGGCTACTTTTTTTTTATTGCTACTATTGAAATAGGTTTTTTTCATTTTAATATTATAAATAAAATAAGAAGCAGCCAAGCCAGTTGACTTATTCAACAGCATGCTTTAATTGTTCCGAAACAAATGATGCCAGAATTTTCCATGGAAAATTTATTCTGAAAGGAAAACATGGTATAAAAATCCATGCAAATCTCTGCTATAGTTAAGATTTGATCAATATGTATTTAACAGACATCTTGCATTATTACATTGAAACATGACAATGACACTGGAAGCAAGATGTCTGTGTCAAACACTTGTAAAAATTTTCAAATTATTCATTTTAATTTCTTTTAGATTTGTAATTTACCCTTTCCACGTTTCTAATGAAGACCATAAAAAAAATCACTTCTATAATTCAACTTTTTTCAGGTCTTTTGTAGGCCTTCTTTGATGGTTCAAGATCAATAACTCTAAGGATGCCAGGACTTCTCTTGCTGTCTTTGCGTTCTGTGTGCAGCCCTGCTCACTATTCTTTCAGTCATATTTTTGATGCTGCTTTACCCACAAATGTATTATTGCAGCTCTGGGACAGAATGTACATGCTAATTTCTCCAAAGAATAGTACAAGAAATCAATGTTGCCATAAAATGTGCATGAAGAAGGAAATAGAACTGAGTATAAAAAAAAACCCACAGGCAAAAGACTCTCTAAAATTGCAGCAGATTTAAACAAATAACTTAGTGCTGTTCTTAGTCACTCTTCTCAAAAACAAAAACAAAAGAAATATTCCTGGAAAAAAATCACTGACTATTCTTTCCATTACACATTTTTAAATGCCTCCCCTATAGTACTACTTATCTTTGAAGGTAAAGTAGTTTTTCTTAGGACTAGCACTCAGCACTTCAGTACATGCATATATTTCTCAGCACTGTTTTTCTTCGTCTCCCCTTGAGAGCCTACTCAGACACCCACCCACACAGAGATATTTTCTGACCTTGTGAATTTTAAAACATGCATTCTGAATAGCAGAGAATTGCAGTAGCTGAGGTTAATAATTAACCATGCCCCTTAAACCCCTAGGAGGCACTCGCTTGCTCACTTACTAGAGACCCATCATCCCCGAGACACCTGTTACAGTGCTTGCTCACTTGAAATTTAAGTGTTCCTATTTCTGTCTCTAATGTTGGAGAACAGGTTAGTGCAGACTCAAGGCATATTGCTGCCAAGGGTTTACTTCCAATTTACAATGGCTTGAAGAGAGAGCGATCTGGAAAGAACAAGTAATGTACCAGCTTGCTACTGCAAATGTGTTTCAGGAATTTAAAATCCAGTTGCTCACTTGGTCTTTTTTCTCTCCCTTTTTTTTTAAACACTATTTATGGTTATATTGAGAGGCAGGGTTAATGGTAGCTATGTCAAACCCAAATAAATCCCTCTACTTGAAAACCAGCTAGAGACACTTCAACACGTGTAGGCTGGCACATAGAACAAATTTTCTTTTGATCCTAACCTATTTGTGTATAATCTAGTAGGTAAAAATTGTGTTATCAATTATTAATGATTAGTTGTTAAGATGAGTATGACCTGTACAAAGATATCTCAATTCTAATAGCCCTCTGTGGTTTTTCAAAGCCTTTGTAGCTCCTGAAAGTATTCTCATATTCAATCTCTTGTGAGGTTTGAGTGTAATTCACTATTGGTTATAACCAATGTGCTTGTCATTTATAGCCTAAAGAGGAAATCAGCCTCCTTTAGCCATTACTCTTCCATGAGAATATGAATGGAAGTTGATCCTTCTCTTTTGACTTGTAGATTGTTCCCTGATGCCTTTGGGAAGAGCTAGTTGTACAGCCCCTAACTGTCTCCTCACATTTTGGAGAGCTGGTTAAAGAAAGAGAACCCTTGTCACTACCCTTTCAGTCTAGCCTTGCCATGTTTGCACTGAACAGAAGATATTAGGGAGCCTGTTCTTGGTAGATATAGGAGGTTAGATAAAGTAGAGATTCTTTCCTATTTGGAAGGCTGATTTTGACCTCACTCATGCTCTTGTAACAGGATTGTAAGTTCTGTGAAGTCACACTGATTTTAATTGTGCTGAACACCAGAATCCCTTTCTGAAACTGTCCCCATGCCCCATTTCTGTCAAGGATACTGCTCTAGGATCACAAAGGGGTGATTTTTGATATTTATCTTAACTAGTGATGCCACTGACTGAACAGGAAAAGAGATGTCATTGGCCATCTGTGAAAGACCACAGTCAGAGCTAAAGCTTGACTGCTTATCAACAGGCCTGGAGAGAGGAATGCCCTGTGGTACTGTCTTATGACATGAAAAGTTAAGTGAATTAAAACATCCTCTACTGCTTTGAACATTCAGACATCTTGTGTTTTGCTTACTTCATATGATTACTTATATTTAGCAAACAGAACTTACTGGTACTTATTCATATTCTGAATTACTCATGAATGGCAATGTCATAGCCTGGTCTAAACTTGTAACTTGGTCAGAAACTTGTTGTTCATAAAGTTTAAGTATTGACAATATCTTGGTATCTTTGAAGTGTGGGTACTTATTGACTGCAAAAGAGCTATGTCCAGAGTTGTCTTTATGGTGAAACACTGAACGCTAAAAATGCTGGACATAAATTATCAGAGGAAGCTACCCATGATTGTACTATTGCTGTGTAAACAGGTAACAGCTTCAAACAGTTGACAAAATGTCTGAAAATATACAAGTGACTGATGAGTTTATATTTCAGAACTATGAAAAAGCATTGGAATGATAGCATTTTCTGAGTTTGGTTCCTACAAATATTTCTGCTCTGATTGAATGTCATTTTAGCATTTTTCAGTATTTTGACAGCAAACATGGCCATCTGTATTGTTAATGTGTATGCCTGTAATACAATTTTTCTGTCACCACAGTACTTTCTTATCCCTTTTTCAAGTCTGAATGTGATTCAATCTGCTATTTCCTTGTCAAGTGTACTTCCTCTGAAGTAAAAAGAAGTCTGATTCTGGGTTTGATCTTGAAATACCAGTTTAGGAGCATCCAAAATGGAGATTAATATGAATAAATGGAGTTCATTTGTCATAACTAACAATTCAAATTTAGAATAATATTCTGAGAATCTCCTGTTCTGATAAGATGACTTGGAAATATGTGCATATGAAAGAAAACTTAAGTATTAGAAAATGCATTGCATAACTGCTATACGCGGGATCAAATGCTTACTGAATCATCTCTATCATGTCATTGGTGACACTGTATAAATATCTTGAATTTGATGTATGTACTAAACATTCAGTAGCAAGCCAAATAATTTGATAACTATAAACAAAACCATTAACAGGCCTTTGCTTTAGTGCTCTGCGAGAAAACTCCCAGAGGTTTCAGACAGATTTTCACCTTCACAAGTTACATTCCATCATGACTATCCTATCAGAGGAATGTCTTGCATCCATCCAGACTTAGATAGACCTGTTTTAGTTGAATGTGTTAGGAACTTGCTGCATTTCTTTCCATCTAAATCCATAGGAAGCAATAGTGGCAAAAAACTCCTACTTCAGATTAGAAGTCTTCAGAGTTTTTTTCTATTTGTTCATTACGTCTAAACTATTGAAATGAATGTTATTGTGCCAGTCATGAGAGCCCACCTTGGGGCACCAGCTGGTATAGAAGGTAATTCCTTGTGTTTAGTTGTAGAATGTGGTTTCTTATCTATGTATTTTGGATTGTATATGTTCTCTTTAGTTTGCAGGGGATACAGGTTAATTTCCAGGTTTTTCATAATGAATTGTGAAGCCTAAGCATTATATTAGAAATAATTTTCCTGCAGTATTGTCATGAAATTTGGAATCTGCAATGCCAGTTCAGTTATTATTTCTCAGATTCATAGATGCCATGAGAGTCACACTCTTAGAGAACAGGAATTATGGAGTATGTTTTTGATGGTATGAATTGAACCTGATCTTTTGGTACCCTTTTGGTATTGTAATTCCCTTACCACTGAGTATCATGACTGGCTATTCCTCTGAACCTGTGCGGATTTTTTTTGTTAAATGTGCAGGGTAAAGATGAAAACGTTGGAGAAGTATAATTTTAAAATAGAACAGTATAAATTTCACTGTGTGAATTATATTCAGATATTATGTGACCTTATAAACACAGTAATCACAGCAAGGGCTTTAACATTCCTGAAAGTTCTCTTCACTGTTTCTGACTTCTTATTTCATCAAAAGTGTGAAATGATCAGGCAAAAGGAACAATTTTTCCATTTGATCAGCAATGGCTTCAATCCAGTCACTTGGCATCTTGACTTACTGGATAAATCAGCATTAAATATATTGCATATATAATGAATTGAATTATTCTGTACTTATGTGAGTTACACAGTAGGTTACTCTTCATACATGCGAAGGTTCTGTATGTCCATTAAGTATGATAGTTATCATACCTCAAAAAGCTACGCATACCACCCAAATGCATCCAGATTTTTCAGAGAGGAAAAATGCAAACCTTTTAGTTAGGGAAATCACTTTACTTTTCTCATCCTGTAGTTTTGGTTGTTTTTTTTTTTTTTTTTTTCCGGATGAAGTAATCTGTAATGATTAATTTATAAATAATGCTTTACACTTAAAATAATTTGTACTTTTGAAGTACTCTGAACTTTTCAAGTAAAAACATAATCATATAATTGCATTATTCCTAGAAAATATGCTTTTTCATGTTAAGCACCTTTTATGTCAGTATAGTTGTGTTTTCATATTGCTTTGAATTTTCTGATAAATCTCATAGAGTTTTACTGCAATCCAAAATACATGTAGCCCATAAGTTGTTTTATCAACAAAACACTATTTGGCAAGACATATGTATATGGATAGTCAGAAATCTGATTTACTCTTTTCCTGCTTTTTCTTTTTATATTTTTGTCTTTTATATTACTCCAGAACCAGACACACTCCAGGTGAGATCTCACCAGTGCTGAGTAGAGGGGAAGGATCACAAACTGAAGCGTAGGGGGTTCTCAACATCAGGAAACACTATGAGGTTGGCTGAGTACTTGCACAGGTTGCCCAGAGAGGTTGTGAACTCTCTATCCTTGGAGGTATTTAAAAGCTCTTTGGACACGGTCCTGGAAGATTTGCTCTAGGTGACTCTACTTGAGCAAGAGGATTGGTCTAGATGACTGATCTCTTTCTGTTGGAAATGTCTTTTCCAACCTCAAACATTCTGTGATTCTATGATTACTTATTACACAGACCTGAGATAAAAAAATCTCATAAAAGCTAAAGGAACTCAGCTTTCTCATATTTTTGTCCTTGATATTAAGATACAAACAAATCTTAGATTGTGTCTGACAGACACATCCATCTGACAATAGGGAATGGGATGACAGCTGGATTATGGCTTTTGTAACCTCTATCACTGTCCTTTCAGTTTATCCAAAGACCAGCATCTCAGACATACAAATGGTTTCATATGAAAGTAAGATGATGAGAAACATGAGAACAATGAATATGGAAGAAGGGATTACACAAATGATTCTTTGTGTAAATACACTCATGCCCAGGGTGTGTGTGCAGATTTATGAAATTTCATAAAGTTTGTATGTGTATATTTTAAATAAAGTTGTCTGAATGATTATCTCTATAGGATTAAGTAGAGAGGGATTTTCCATCCAAAAATTCTTATTGCATTAATATTGTTGCATGTGGGTTCTGCGCAGGGGCATTGAACTATAGGGGTTCTGACACCTTATAAAACCAGTAGGATTCTTCCACTTATAAGAAGTAGGGAGAAGAAAAATATAGGGAAAAGAAAAAGCATTGGATTTATCTGAAAAGATACTTTTTTTTATCAAAATGAAAATTTGTGGGGGGAAAAAATGGAATTAAAAAAACAGTTGAGGAAAGCATTTATCTTTTATAAACATGTATTCAAAATATGTATTGCTCAATTCAGCATAAAACTCAGTCAAATTCAGAAAGAAGAAATAAAAATATTTTATTTTTAAACAGTGTTTTAAATTCTTTCAAAATCCCTTCTTTATTTTTTCATAAACACCTGAATGAAGTTTGTCCTGAAGTGACATTTTGGTGTCCAAACCACTTGCAGAGGAAACTTGTAACTCAGCTTTAATGTAGTTAAATGTCTCAGCATTATAAAAAATTATGTTCTTAAAAGCAGATATACTTTAAATTGTTTCAAGGAATTACAGATTTACCAAAAAAACTGTAAGTATTTTTATCTATAGAGGAAATATTTCAGATATTCACGCACCTAATAATAATATTAACTTCTCCTTTCTTACATTAAAATGGGATAGAAAAGTAAATCAAAATAAATAAAATCTCTAACAATTTTCTTGGACATTGACAATTTTTTTTTTTTTTTAAAGAATTGTGTTTCAACACTTTAAGTGTTGTTTTCTTTCCTTGTTATTTACCAGGTATTTTTGTATATGTCAAAAAATGTCTGCTTTTGTCATGTTGTTAGATGTTTGTCATGCCCTATTTAGGTAGTTAAAGGACAGTGACCAAGAATATCCATGAGCTCAAGCTTGTTCTTAAAATTAGAATTTGAAATACTAGCATAATTGTGCAGCTACAGAAACTAGTTTTAGCTGGTTTTGTAGTTCAGTGAAGTTGAGCTTTTTTGAGAGCACATATATTCCACTGAGGCAGAGTAGCCTCAGAATACATTCTTGAAGTTGGGACACAGTCAATGTTTGTAAAATCCTAGTGATATGCCCCTTACCTTTAGTTATTTTTGTTGTGTTTATTTGCAGAGGCTTATAATTTGGAAACTATTGAAACAAATCTGCATAATGACATACAGTATTGGAAACACTTGTGATATGTTTGCATATTTA
Source organism: Eulacestoma nigropectus (assembly GCA_013397775.1). Classification (NCBI taxonomy): domain Eukaryota; kingdom Metazoa; phylum Chordata; class Aves; order Passeriformes; genus Eulacestoma; species Eulacestoma nigropectus. The sequence goes on from VZTE01002181.1 coordinate 328,209, forward strand.
TAGTAGTGTTGTTGGCCAGAAATCTACATACATTTTTGTTCCAGTTTCCAAGAAGATTCATAGCATAAAAAATTCAGCTGTATCCCCTGTGTTCTGGATTCTTAGGGTTGTGGTGGCCCCCTGCAATGTCTTTAGTTATTTGAAATCCTGTTACATTAGCTTGTGCAGTTTTTCCCATCTGTGCTCCCAACAGTCTCTACCATAGGCTTACAAAGTCTACTTATGAGGTCAAGGAAATCATTATACAAAGGTAAAGGGTAATCCTTGTCTTGAATCTACAGATGGGTGGAAGACATTGCCAAAGCAAAACATGACATTTGTGCAGAGCCAGGAATTAAACCCAGATTTTCCAACATTCTTTTCCTTCCTTTCAACTTCCTTCCTTCTACCTGAAGAGTGCTGTGATAAATGCAATTACACGAACATCACTTAATTGTTTTACAATTAGAAAATTATGCATTTTCTGTTACCTTTTACATAATGATTTAAACAGGTACAATTTCATCTTTGAAGGCGTGAAATCAAAGAAAACAAAAATTTAATTGATCTAACTGTTCCATTCAGAGTTCTGAATAAGAGCTGTACATTCAATTCCACACAGACTGTGGCTTTGCATCTGTTTTGATCCAATAACCTATAATCATACGGAACAATCTGAGAAAGCCATGCCATCTAAGATGAAGACATCAGCATAAAATCAATAATAATTTATTTATTTAAATCTGTCTAAAAGTCGCACAAGTATTGAATTTCTTTTTCACTGTAAAGTTCTTGAATTAAGTTTCTTTCCCCTACATCTGCCCAGACTTTCTGCTTTGTTTGTCCTGAACTGGAAATGGGAACATTTTTTCTACCACTTATCTAGGAGAATTTTTGGACAAAACTCAAATATAAATATTTGTGCTTTAAAAGTTACAGACATAAAGCTGATGCAGTGCTAAATAATTTTGTTGGCCAGATGGCATAGTGGCAGCAATAAAGCAGCAAATTGGGAGAGCAGCATTTAATTCTGGACTTTGCAATAGGGGTCTGCTCTTGGGGAGATTGATACTGTTTTATTTTTAGAGGGCATTGACCAGAAAGTGTTTTGCTAATGCCAGCTGGCTTTATGAAGTGCATGCTGCCTCATGCAATCAAGATCCAAGACTGTCTGCAGCCATGACAATACTGTTGCCTGTTATGTTGTTGTGTTTGAAAAAAGAAAAACATCTTGGTATAACTAGGGAAAGAACAGACGTCTGGAGTCAGACAACAAGAGTACATTGATTTATATCAGCCAAGGGTTTGACCTCTCTAATCTTATTCATTCACATGAAGTAAATGAAGAATAAATAGTGAAATTAATCCTGAATGTTGCAGCATTCAAAGTGGAAGTTGCACACATTCAGCTATATGGTGTTATATAAATAGAGGCGCAAAGCACTTAAGAATCTCACAAACAGCCTTCCAGTGCAATTCATTTAGAGCTGGCTGGAGTGACTTCTCACAGCAAAACAATTTGTAGTGTAGATGTATACCAAAGTTCAGCTTTAAGCCCAGATTCCTTGCCAGAAAGGTTCTCTCTGTTATATTCAGAGAGAAAATTGAAGAGTTGTCATTGCCCCACTGAATATTAAGAATGACCATGTCCTGTGAGGATCCCAGCACTTGCTATCCATGCAGTTTATCAGAACCTGCAGGCCAGCCTAACCCTGTGGAGTATGTGATTCTTTTCTAAATTACATGATATTTTCAAGTTGTGATCCTAATTTCTGTCTGAATGACAATACAGTACAAACTAGGTTTTAGAATGAAAATTTCTTACATTTTATTTTAATTCTATTTTTGCTTTAGTCAAATGTTACTCTTTTTCTGTGACACCTAATTATCCCAAAACTTTATGTTCTTTATCCCTCTACTTTATGTTCTGCGGGGCACTGTACAATGAAAGAATGGAATTACATCAAGTGCCCAAAGCATTTTTTGCTCTCAGTACTTCCCATACTGGAGTATTGGAGAGAAAGAAAGGTGGTTAGGCAAAAACATTCCATTTCTATGTGATGCTTCTTGAGGGTAGAAGCGATGAAGATTTATTTCGCCTTGTCACATTTTTTTAATAACATCTTAATATTTAAAACTTCTTTGGAACTGATAACAAGCATCTGACTGTCTTGAATTACAGTCAGAGCATTAAAAACATTCCTAGATGAATATTTGAGAGAGTGCATAGTAAGAATGAATTGGGATGTCTGAAAACACAACACGGACTTCTTTTAATCATCTTTCAATCACAGTATTGTTCTCCAGGCCTGTAGTTTCTCCCAGGAAATTCATCAGGCTCTTTTCTCATGATGTTGAAAGCTACCCATTTGGTCTATAGCTGTGAAATGAAAGAATATGAACTCCAGTTTATGAACTCTTTGTAGAAATTTCTAGAGACTCAGTGTATTTATGAACAATCTTCATGATATTCTTATGATCAAAAAATATCTGTAAAAATGTGATTGACAGCGATGACTATGCAGTGACTACTAAAACTGTAGGGTTTATTGAACCATAATTTGAACTCATCCTTCGTCAGCCACATAACAAAATGTGTAATGAATCCTTTTTTTCTATTTTATTTACATGAGACATTCAATCAAAACCAGCTATTTATTAAGCCTAGAGTATTTTTCTTTCTACTGTCTTATTTTCAGAATGCCTTAAAGTGATTAAAGGAACATGAGATCTAGCAAATACATGTTCCTATTAACAAAAATTAGTACATCTTTCTCACAAACAAATAAATAACGAATCTGAAGAAATATCTGTGAATATTTCCACAGCTGAGCTATGCTGAAAAGGTTTTGGAAGGGAAACAAATGACCTGAATCTTTTAAAAGGGAATCTTTGCACCAGTCTGTGGTTCTTATCAATGAAGGACATCCTGCGTTCGTCAACAGAAGAAAGTATTTTTGTATAACATATTGCTGTACAGTGACAGTTGTCGTACCTGGAGTTTTACACTTCAACTTTGTAAATTGATGGCGAAATCTGACATGTATAGCCATGTTTTTAATTGAGAAGTTTTCTTTTTTATTATGTGAACCAGTTAGAGACTATTTAAACTAGCTTGACTATTAAAACCTATTGATAGTAACACTCAATGAAAAACAGATCTATAAAGTTTTACCACATGCATATTAATTTCACTTTTATTCAGATAGATAAGTTCTTTGATGATTTTTTAAAGTGTATGATGAAAATATTTTGAGTGATTAACATATGTCTTTGATTTTTGGGGCCAAATCAAGTTCATTTTAATAAATTTCACCACTAGACTTTTGAAGAGAAAAAAATGAAATCAAGCCACAAACACGTTCTTCTGTGACATTACACTATTTTCTCATTCAGTAATAGTTACGTAACAAGTTGATGGTTGTAATCAATTCCACAAGGAAATATATCAGTACTTCTTATCCGCTTGTATATTTAAAGCACCTTTAATATGTTAACTACATTCTCAAGTAGTTACTAACATTTTGAGTCAAATGTAAAGTAATAGTTTCACATTTCAATAGTTTTAAGCAATTTGCTTTGAATACTATCACTGGCAATTACAGAGTAGCTTTTAACCTACAGCAACAGGCATGGTGTTCTAGATGGCCATAATAGAAAATAGGCAGAAATAGCTACATATCAGCATATTTTTAATTTATTAATTAAAAAAAAAATTCCTATTGTGTATTTTGAATATTTTTGCAACAATTAGTTTGTTATCACAAAAATTTCTCCTTTTAATTAGTTTTTTGAAATACCCATTACACTTCAAACATTTCCTACAACAGAAGAAAATGCATATTCTATTTTTACAGTAATACAACACTTTAAAAGTTTGTTTTCTATATGAAATATGAAAAAATAAGTAAATTAACAAATAGCCCCAAACCTTTGGCAGTTTTAATTATATAAAGTAGTTGTATAGATAAATATGCTTGGAGTGTAGTTCTGGACATGGACCTCATCTGTTATTTTGTCTGTAAGTACCTTTCATCAGTTTCCTCTTCAATTACCTCATTCGAATAGACTTTTCCCAACAATCGATTTGTCATAATGAAAGTGTAAGTAACTGATTAAAATGAAATAATGGAACAAATTGTATTTTTACGTTCATTCAAGTCTTCTTTTTTCCCCTATATAGCATAGTCTATAGTACTTTTCCTAATATCAAATTTCTGAATAAAATTAATTATTTTCCCTTTTGAGGCCTTGTGTTTTGAGCCTGTGGCATGCTTAGTACTATAACTTGCATAGCTAAAGTGTTCATCAAGATGGCATTTGTTTCATTTGACTAGAGTGATCTCAAATTATGTAGCTAATTTAAATTCCTCAATATTTAGTGAATAATATTTCCATTCTAGTAAACATCTTCCAAGATGGGATACAGTTCTAGAGTTCTGTCCTTTGATTTTTGTAGAGATGTGTAGTTGACTATCTGAGATTTTATGCCTGAGCTTATGTTGTCCAATTTATAGAAAATATGTCAACCCTTAAAGAATCACTATGCCTTCAAATTTAAGACATTTAATTTTAAAGAAAATTTTGAACAACTTGGATGAATAAACAGTAAACAAACATTGAGGACTACCCTGAAGATAAAAAAAATACAAAATATTGAGCATATTACCTAATTTTGGAAAATATTTAAGCTGCAGATTTTGGAAAATATGTCATCATCAATACAATTTTGGTGACCAGTGCAAAAATCCTTATTCCTAATCACTCAGAACATGAATGCATCTTTGTGTCTGTATTGAGTATATCTGTATATCTTCCCTATTAAACTTGAAATGCCTTGTTTATACATTCGTATACATTTAGAATTTGATCTTATTCTTCCAGGAGTTATTGCTGAATTTTCCTAAAATTTGGTGCTGTGACTCTTATGTTCATATTGGGCTAGAGTCTTATGAACGGTAACTAAAACAAAAATATTCTCAATATTATTAATAATTAATCTTTTTAACAATGGCAACACATAGGTGAGACTTAAGACACAAAGAGTTCTACTTTGATTCGATGTATGTATTAATAATTCAAAACTTTTCCGCTGGTCATTTTTTTTCATTTTTAGCTAATCATTTTTATATAGAACACTGTGGTGTGTTTTAGATTTATTCAAAATATTTCATCTCAGCAGCAAGAGTATTTTACATTACTTAGAAGACATTACTTGTGCATCAGTGATTTGCTAATACTAAGGTTCCACATTTTAAAAGGTTCATATATGCTTTAGCTATCTGTATCTGATTTCAGTAGCATTCTGGCAAAGATCCCTTTGCAGACAAGCCTCTCTTTGTGCAGGGAAACAAAACAAAGAGAAAGCAAATTTTCTAAAATTGTCTCTGTCTGCAATAGCAAATAGAATGGCACGAGAGGAATTGATTTGTATGGTGAAACAGTGGGCTCTGAGACTTATTTTCATACTATATGCATTCTGTGGAGATTTTCTGTGGAAATTTACTGTGGACTAGCTTGTCTGATACTGTGAACTGAGATCCTTTTAGTTCAAGCTCTCTAGGGAGGCTTTTGGATCATTTCCTTCTTTGGAATTTAATCCAAATGATCCAATATATTTGCTTCATGATACTTCTTCCAAGGATAGCAAAGTACAAATTTGGGAATGATAAGGAGATTAATTTCTGTAGTCCATACCTTAGGTGAACTAAAATATTATTGCAATAATCTCTGATGCAGATTCTCATTTATTCTTGGTTTCTTTATGCTCACATTCCAGTTGCTAGCAAGGGATCTTATGATATGCTAAGAATATTGGCCTACAAGCTTTTTAAGATTTTGTCTAATTTTTCTAAATGAACTTGTGTGTTGTATTTTGATATGAAGATTCTATCATGAAAGTGTTGTATCTTTGAGAGTATCATTGAGTAAGAGATGTTCCTCATATTATTGGTTCTTCTCTGATGATATTCACTGAAATAAAAGAATGTCTTTTATTTGTTTACTTATAACAGAGACAAGAATTATTAGGGGTTTATTTAATGCATGTAGCTGGGTGAATAAAAATAATTTTGGCCTGCTCAGAAGTCCTTGTGATTCAGAAAGGAAGTTTGGATAAGAGGAAACAAAATATATTTGAGAAAAGCGCTAAACTTAAAAGGAATAATGTATATTTGAACGTTACACTATTAAGCCCATAATGTATAATGAATTATGAAATATTATCCCTGAATAGCAAATCTTAATATGTAGCCTTGGGCTTAAACAAATAGATATTAGTGGATGCGTATTTCAAATTTATACAGAACAAAAAAACACAAAAAATGTGCTGCTGGCACATGACCAGAAGACCAATACTGCAAGTAAAATTAGTAAAAGTGAAACCAAAATAAATGAAAATAGTGATGGAGAGTCCTTCTCTTGTGTCAGGAATTCTTACCTGATAGCTAAGCTAATTACAGTTCATCGCAGGCGATGTTTGCTGCAGAGCTGTAATACCAAATTTTTTTTTTATTATTTTATTCAAGTCCTGTTTAAAGTTACAATTGTCACTACATTTTGCTAAAAATAAAAGAAAAAACATATTTTTTCTTATCAGCATCTTTCTCCTCCTTTAGCCTGCTGCTCTAATACTAATCTCAGGTGTTTCAGTCTTCTCATTGAAAAAATAATGCCTGCTTAATTTAATTTCCTGCCAATTTTATATTAACTACAATGACAGAAGTTTAGAACAGTAGATATATGTGATTTGAGTCGGGAAAAGAGTTGTGTGGGTTGAAACTATTCATGCAGAATAGGAATCATTCATTAATATTTTGTTTGTCTTCCAACAAGCTTCCAGCAATTAAGAATGAATAGAAAGAAAAGGATAATGACATGTTGTATCAAAATTCAAGTGCTAAAGAAATACTTTGAATTTATGTGATCAGTTGATGCATATCTTCTGCCTATTTTTTGGATCTACCCTATGCACATCTCAGAGTCACTGTATTAGTCTTACAAGCAGCTTGACATCGACTGACTTTCTAAAGATAACAGGAATTATAATATTATTTAGGCCTGACTCATCACCATTGCTTTTCATGCTTTGGTACAAACAGAAAATGCAGAAATTCCATTTAAACTTGAGAAACCTCCTTTACTATTAGAGTCTCAAAACTGGAACAGCTTGCCCAGGAAGGCTGTGCAGTCTCCATTCTTGAAGATACTAAAAGCCTGACTAAAAGCCTGGGCAAAGTGCTCTAGCTGACTTCTTAGAGCAGGAGAGTTGGACTAGACGATATCCAGCTAGCTCTTAGGCCACCTTAAATCCCTGCAAATACCCTGAGTTATCATACATTGTTAAAGTGGAGAGTCATCTGATTTGAGTCAGGGAAAAACAAGAACCTTAGTTACTAATGTTCCAGGGGTTTGGGTAATGTCCAAGCTAATGATGAACAAACTGGTAGAAATATTTGAAATAGTATGGCTTGCTTTAGCTTGGTTGTCTCTTTAGGTTAATTTTTTTAATGTTTCTCTACATATTAAGTTGCATCTTAGATTGCATTTTACAGTTGATTAAAATGTTTTCAGTTTTTATGGTTTTGAGATGTAGGTATTGTGACTGCAGGAAGGCCTGAAAGTCTTACTATTTTATTCCAAGTGTTAAGTAATTAAGAGAGTTATACTTCTGTGTGTACACTTTGTACACAGAATAAGTTGTGAAGTAACTGGCTGAGAAATGGTTGATGGTTGCACGCTTAGCTCTCTAAACAATTAAATGTAATAAGGATTTACCCTGCCACCCCACTACTATAGTCCAAATGCCCCAACATTTTTGAACAGACAATGTTTATAATGTTGGTAGCAACTGATATACAGAAACCATGAAAGATTATAATCCATGGGCAGTATGAAATATCAGGAAATATAGTGCAAAACTTCAAACTTCAGGATATGAAAGAAAAATCTGTCTTATAATGGTGAAAAAGTGTCACAATTAAGTCTTGTGCAGCTGTATGGATATATTGCTTTTCACCAAGTCTATCTAAGCTCTGTCACTAATGTCAAGCTCCAAAACTAGGGTTCTTCATGTATTGAAAATATAATTTTAGTTTCCAGCTTGGATAAGGATGAATTATTTAACACAGTTTAAGATAACACTGTACCATAGAATAAGTTAATAGGGCTCAATTGCTACAGATAGCAGGAATTATATGTCTTTGGCATTGAGGTGTTTTTTGTTCTATGAATGAGTGGAAAAGGAGCTATGCCATTTAAGAAATACAGTTGAAACAAGGAAGACCTGGTGATTTACCATTGAGGTACAATGCAAAGGTGTATCTTTTCTCTGTGATCTGTTCATCTCCAAAATCAGATATAATTTGGAATAACTCCATATGCTGTTCTCAGAAAATATGATAGTTTTCAGAGAGTGAAAATTATCAAACCTACAGTCTTCTGACAAAACCTGAATATCATAAGGGCTATCCCTACCAAAGGACTAATAAAGGCTTAAGGTTGCTTTTTTGCTGGGATGGACAAATTGAACAACTAGTGGACTTATTTGGGTAAAAGTAGCTCTAACATGTTGATTTACAGTGGTGGCAGATGCAACTGCGTTAATATTGTGCATTGAAAATTGATAAAGCTAAACGTAACTTTTCAACTCATGGGTAGGTGCCTTAATTTGTCAGCACCTGGAAATTTCTCCTGTCTGTTTTTCTGAGAAATTACTGATGTAATTTTATAAATGGTAGAACAAAATTTAGTATGCATTCTGTTTTTGCTTGTTAAAATGCAGATTACTATCCTTATTTTTGGCATAGCAATAGGTGCATAAGAAAACCACTATTTTACTAATAACATTTTGTAAATATTAATCCTGGTATTTATCATCTTTCCCTCTTGTTTGTCTCATTAATATGGAGTTTTGTGTGAAACCTCAACTGTGTTCTGCAGATTAGGATATAAACAAACATTAGAGTCTATGAAGAAAGTTCTTGTTTTTGGAGGGGGCTTATTGTACTCGTAGTAACTGATGCATAAGTAGTATTTATTATGTATTAGTATTCTAGTAACTGATTCATAAGTAGTATTTATTACGTATTAGTATTCTAGTGCTCACAACAGTTCATACGGTTTTAAACGCATTTAACTTAAATGCTATTAGTAACAATTAAAGAAGTATTATGAGTTTCACGAACAGTAGCATGCACATGCATATACGGGGTTTTTTCAGAGGCATTTTATAGCACTCCCATACTGCTGTGTTTTCATCAACTTTATCTCTAAGGTGTCCTAGTTTTTTGGGTGTAAAAATTAGATGCCAGAATTCATTTAGCCCAAATATTCAAAGTATATAAAAACTCAGTATCTTTTTTAACTGATAGTTCTGCTCTGACAAATGTTTGTCCAGATTATACCATCTAAAGAATATGGTAATTTGCATATCAGAGATGATGATGTGTGGGAAAGGAAAAGTCAACTGCAATACAGATATTTAATTTTTTTTCTTCTTAAAATTCTTTATATTAATTACAAGGAGTGTTTCTAACTATGCAGGTAACAAACATATATTATGACCCAAGTCTATTTCTTTTTACTGGAAAAGGACAGGCCATAATATTATTCCTGAGGCAGGATGCATTCAAAATTTGTAATACATTTGCCTGAGATGGTCTGGTTCTCAGAAGTAATGCAATAGAAAGGTCAGAATTCTGAAGTTTTTACTAAAAGTAGAAGTGCAATAAATCCTCCACAGTAATGATTAACATGCACGTAATTCTTTCAGAAAGAATTTTATCATCATTATGTCATTCTCATTGATATTCTGCGGAAAGGGCTGAATTGGCGCTACTGAACTGAATACTCTGTGTGTTAGTTTTGTGTTAGATAATTCTTATTCAGTACAGCACTTAAGAAAAAAGCAAGATTAACATCCAGATCTGTTTAAAAACTATTCTTAACAACTTAGTAAAAGTACATAAAAATTCTTTTAGTTTTTAGGATATGTAATGATGTTCTTAGAGAATTTTCAGCCTCAGGTATAAAACAGCCCAACTTTGCATCTGTCACATCTCTTCCCTACACGCCAACTAGGTAAAGAATATAGCTTTAAAAGAATGTGTGAAGATGAACAGAATGCTCCAAAATCTTTTATAGCTTGTTCCAAAACTTATTTTAAATAACTTTGCTATGATTCTTGTGGTAGCTACAGGTGTGATAAACAGGTGTTCTGTTCTTGTGATCTAGTTGAGACTGCTTTCCAAAAAATCAATAAGAAATGGAACATAAAGTTCCAAATATTTGATGACCTTTTTTTTTTCTAATTTCCATTTTAAGTTACATCACTGTTCTTGCAGGAACTGTAGACGATGCAAAGTCCTTCTGGTGTTGAGGAATACAGTCAGCACAGGTAGCTTGGTGAGCAGCTGCAGTGGGAGCTGTGGGTGTTGGGAGCACCAGGCAAGAGGCCAGGGACCGCTAACCCTTTGCATGATAAAGGGCATGGGGACCTGTGCCCATCCAGGTGACCAGACACTCAGACACACAGCAAAAGCCGAAGAGCCCAAGACTTTCATGCACTTAGACTATGAGAGTATAAAAGCCCAGGGTTTCCTCTGTTTGAGGTCCCTCCTCAGAGGTACCAGCTTGAGCTGTTCCTTTTTTATATGGTTATTGCATCAAGATTAAATTATTTTAAGGACTGGGACATCTGAGACTCTGCTATATGAAATTTAGGGTAGAGCCAGTAAGGAAACCTAATTTGACTTTGTGAATTTGATGTGTGTAGATGCCAAGGGGCCTCAGTCCCAGCTCAGTTGGTGCAAATGCCAGAATAGTTTGATATTCAGGAATAGCCTATGGGATGGTTTAGGTGAATTCTAATCTCTGAAATTTGCATTTTGTGTCATTGGCCCACAACTAAGCAGTAATTGTTGTATAGTTACAGATTACAGTATCTCATTGCATGAAGTTTCAGTCCATCAAACAGTTACAGTAAAGTATTTCTGGTAGCAGTTACCTCTTTAAACTTTTGATCTACTTGTGCCAGGAAAATTCAACATTGTATTTGTTGTCCAACTTGTCTATCATCCGTACTAAATACCTTTATATCTTCAAAATTTTGTTCCTTCAGAAGAGTTTTGCACTCTCAAAATGAAACTCCACCTACCCCTCTACTTGTAAACCTGATGTGGACTTCTGCAGGGCTTGTGTGCGTGGTTGCAGTTGCTGTTTTCTCCCTTCTGGCCTGTATCTATATTTCTGTCCTATAGTGACTACAGGTTGCCAGTGGGAGTGATGTATGCCTACGTCTCCTTCTAACATAGTGCTTGAAACACATCTGAATCCAAAGGACAGCACTGTCAGACACCTCATTTTAAACACAGGAAAATTTGCATAGTGTCTTATAAAATGGATCTATTGATGTTTGTTTCAGAATGTGCTTTCTAGAGCACCAGACATTTTTTCTGTGGTTTTCTAGCCTTGTGAACAGCAAGTTATTTCAAATGTATCATTAAATTATTTTAAATGTATCATTACTGCTTGAGTGTAGTTCAAATCCTAGGAGAATCCCCTAACTTCCCACTGAAAATCCTGCATGCCCTCAGTGTCCTCTGAAATGCGAAGGATTGACTTTCCCACTTCCTGGGATTCTCGTTGGTGCCAAGGTTCAGCATGTAGGCTTCCAGAGCAACAGTAATATCTGTCGTTTTGAATGAATACAAATCTCTAACAATCCATGTTTGTACAGTCCCTGTGGAAGCGTGTTGTGTCAGCTGTGCTCCAGTGCTTTAAAGGCTTTATTAAGTCAGCTGGCAACACACCCTGTCTCCAGGCACTGACTTTTATGGCAAAGGACCTAAGAGACATTTTTGTCCCCTTCTTTTTTTTTCCTCCCCCCCCCCCCTTCTCATGTTAACTAGCTTTCAGAAACAGATGAAGTGATTTTATAGAAGTCTAATGGGTGTGTTTCTATGTTCATAATATTCACAATATAGTTTACAAGTAAGCATTTTTACCCACCCACACAACCTTACACATACATATGCACACATTGTCAAGTACCTTTATGGAGTCTAATATTAAATCTGATCAACTTATTACAACTGATTGATAAAGAAAGTGTAAAAAAATTATAAATAATTATAACCATCTTTCTTAGCCCATGTAGCCATTTGAAAGGAAACTATGATAAACTGCATGAAGGTTCTGGATCATGTATTACAGTAAAATTCCATGCACATTCTGTCCAGTGGCCTTTTATGTAAGAACTGTTTGCTTTAATGTAGCCAAAATTGTTTAATTGGTAAATGTTAAAATATTAGTTTGCTTAAGTCATGTTTTGAGAATCAGTTGTTCAAAGACTGAACTTTCCAGTGACATTCAGAATCTTTTCTCTTGCAGCCGTTTCGTAGAGTGACGTTTTCTGTTGTGAGTCAGCCTCAGGACCCGCATCAAGGGTCATTGCAGAGTTGCTATGACAGCGGTCTGGAGGAGTCAGAAACACCAAGCAGTAAGAGTTCATCAGGGCCAAGACTGGGTGCCCTTCCACTCCCAGAGGACAACTACGAAAGGACTACGCCGGATGGCAGTGTTGGTGAGGCAGAGCATATGGAAAATGGTAGGGGCAAACACAACATTCACACACATAATGTCACTAGCAAGTGATACTAAGTAGACTTTTGAAAGGTCAGTCCAGAAACATAAATAAATATACTAATTAATTAAAATTGTAATTATTTGATTTTAAAGTTTGTTAAAATGCAGGTATACAAAATAATGGAACATAACACCACTAAATTAAAACAGCACTTTCTTTTCTTTACATGACTTAAAATCTATACTGCAGAAGCAGTTAAAAAAAAATATCGGTAGAGGTCTGGGGAAATAGTAATTGAATAAAATTACATATTTTTCATTTTAGATAAAAGACCATAAAGGACATGTATTCTCATTTCCTTCCATTTTTGATTCAAAAACTACTCAGGAAATTTCCCCGAATGTAATATATACAGCATCAGAAAAAGAAAATAGCGTTTTAAAACCCCACTCTAGAGAATTCTCTTTTCCCCAAAAATGTTGTATAGACTCTTTTCAAAATAAAACCCAATGTCAAGTCCATTCTTCATTATTTAGAATAGAAGAACATTACTTTCATTTTCTTCACACTTTATTTTGTACAGTACTTTTACAACATCCCATTTAAATTCAGGGTCCATTTATGTAGAAGGGGAAAATGACGAATACTTATTTATTCCATAGTAAGTCTCCTACTATTAAAAACCAAAAAATGTTTATATAAGTCTCAGGTTAGGTTCTGTTTTTCTTTCTATCTAAAACTATTCAGGATTAAAAAACCAAAAAGATCTATTCTTTTTAAAATATATTTTATAAAACATGAATATTTCACTGTCCTCCTCTTCTTGGCCTTGATCTAAAGTTTTATGAAGTCAGAGACTGACTTCATTGTATTTTCATTTGCCCATAAACAACAAAATAAATTGATACTTGTCAAAGTGTACAGATTTTTGATAACCAAAGAAATAATGGGTTTTCTAATTCAATTGTAATAGGTGGGTATATGCAAGGAGGGTGGTGTATTTTTTTGTTATAGAATGAATTAATAAGTTTGGGTAAGTGCATGTTTTAGTTTTTCAATACTGAATTGTTCTTGGGGTTTTGTCTTATCTGAGGTAGACATGTCAACCAATTAAAACTATGTTATTCTTCATGGTAAAATATTTCTAAATCTAGTATGTATTACAGAAGAATGGCTACAGCAGTCTACATATGCTTAAAGTCTATATCCCAATAGCAAAAAAAAAATTAATTGACTAAAAAGGAAGATAGTGTTATCCATCTAAAAAAATATATTAAGTTATGTATGTTTATATGTTTACATTTATATATTCTCCTTGGTTGTTTATATGAATATATTTGTTTACATTTCATTTTTCTGGGGATGGGGTAGTGGGAAAAAGTGATAATGATGTTATTGGAAAAAAATGTCAGAAAAAAGCTTATAGAGTTTGTATCTAAATTGGGCTGATTATTTTATTGTCTGTTTTGTAGTTAGATTTTGTATTTACAATAATAAAATGAAACAATTAGTCAATCACCTTGGACATCCAGCAATGTAGAGGATTTGTAGATGTGAAATTCTGAGTTCAGAAAGTATTTTAACTTGGGATAAGCCTGATCCATGCTGGAGAAACTGTAGATTAACAAATGAATATAATTTTTAATGCATTTGATAGCCAATGAAAAAGATCACACTAGCTGAAGTGTAATTGAAAATGAAGAATGCTTGAGCAGTGTCATAAGCTAAAGTAAAATAGTTTAAGTTTTTGTATTGATGCAAAAACTGGAATTGCATTCGAATAACTAAAATATTTTAGATGCTTTTATTTTTTTGAAAATATTTTATTTTATATTTGGTAGGATGAATTTCTTGGATTTGGTTTTGAAAATAGTATTCTAAAATTAATATATAGAAACATAGAAGTAGATAAATACATTAGTTCATGGTGAATGAAAGTGAATAAAAAAAATAAACCTCCAGTAAAAAAATTTGCGTGGTAAGACATGCATAGAATAATCAAGATTTCATCCTCATTTATAAAACCTTGAACTGAGACCTTTAAAAGTGGGTGATATTGTGATGAAAACTATACTTTACAGACTCTTGGATTTTGCTGTCACATTTTAAAAACAAGATTTCAAGATTGGCATGTCATCTGCCTCCAGAAATTTCTGTTAACATTAATCGATAAATAATGATGGAACAGGATGGAATGTACTTTTTTCCTTCATATATGTAATACCTGATATTTGAGTGAGAGTTTTCTGTGATAAGATTCTTAAGGCCACTTGTATTTTAACTCTTTTAAGCACAATTGTATTGGTCAAATTCTGATAATGTAGTCTTCAGTATTAATGGATCATTCTGACAGAAATAGAATTGGAATTGAAGTCTGTCAAGCGTTCATTTGTCACATTTAATTGGAATCTAGGTAATCTGCAGTGTTTGGCTTGGTTAGGTTTTAATCAGGATTTATACTGTATTTTCATGCATATTTTCCATGGAACAGCATTTTGGAAGTGATCTTGGTTATTAATTTTTACTTCAAATACTTACCATTTAATTTCAGTTAGTGTGAAACAATGCAGTTATAACTAATTGCTTTGGATTTCCTTAATTTTGGAATTTGAAATAATAATCTTCAGCACAGTACATGAAACCTTCTAATGCATTTCCTCAATTTTTTTCAAACCTAGATGACTAAGGAAAACAAGTAACCTTTATAGTTAAGGCAAATTTAAGAAGGTTCAGTTCACAGGCAGAGTAAATAGGAAATTCAACTTTCTGTTTGCTATTAAGAGCTTCTTTACATTTTGTCAGCTGAGAATAAAACACTGGAAAATTGGAAAAAAAGGGGTAAGGGGGTTGATTTTCTTAGAATATGCTGTACATTGCCTACCAGCCCACATGACTGTCAGATGTAGATTGAAGTTTTATTCTGCTGATTAGCTGTGGTGTCAGATGCGGGAGGGAAAAAAAAAGAAAGAAAAAAAGAAATGTTAGCAGATTGACTGTGAAAATTCAGTATGCAAAGATCTTGTTAATTAGTAAAATCTGCAGAACCAAAAGTAACTTCTGAGTTAATTTATCCCCTGCCCTTGGAGCTTCCCTTACAAGGAAATTCTGCTCATAATTGCAGCCTTCTCTGATTTTGCTGTTAGAATGGTACTGTCTTAATGTAAATTACACAACAATTTTCTGAAGAACATTTTCTTTGTATTCATATTTGTATATCAAGGACAAATACATTACCGTGGTAAATTAGTTTCCTGGTCTTTTGTCGTAGCTTTCTAGTTCTGACCATGCCTAATACCACATCTCAGAAGAAAATTTAAAAAAAAACCCTGTGACAGAAACCTCCAGAATTACCTCTCCTCTTGACCCTAACAGTTAGTAGTCAGCATGAGATTTTCTAAATAATAATAATAATAACAGTAGTACTAAAAACCCATTAATTTATCACAAGCCAAGTTACTGGTCTGGAGAAGGTCTTTCAACAGTGAAATCTTCTGAAGGCTACCAAAACTGTTTTGAGTTCAGTTTTCTGGCTCTTATTTAACTGTTTTAGTGACTATTCCTTTATTTCATTATGAGAAAGAGCATGGAAGCATTCCATGTTACTTTTCAAATGCTATGGATTGTTATGTTTCCTTATAATTTACCTTTTCTCTGAATTATAAATCTTTCTAGGTTCTATTTCTTCTGGCAAATGTAGGGATAGCTGGAGATGTATTCTCACAATTTGAAGACAGCCTTTTCACACTAATTCCTATGTTATTAATTACAGATATAATCTCTAAACAGAGCTTTCATTGCTCTGTTTCATTACCCTTCACCTGGTTCTATTAGATCTCTCTCAGGTTTCTTGCAGCTCTCAGAAATATTTCATTATATTCCTTCTCCTTACCCCCTGATTTCTGCATACCTGCTATGTATTTATGCATGTAGTAGCCTAATCAGTTTTAATTTTTGTTTAATTTAGTTGGAGTACTTATAGTGGTGAAACTGCAGCACTGTAGGTTATGGCTTGTAGGATCTTCCCTGGAGATTTGTTTCCATGCAGTCTTAATTAGACTGTTTGCCACACCTGAGATACCTGTCTTAAAGCTAGCTCAGGTGCTTCTACGTGAACATGTCTTTGATCTGCAACACAGAATTTTAAGTTAGCTCATGTTTCAGTATCAAATAGGGTTGGAGAAGAGCAGTCATCTCTATGAAAGATGGATAAAGGAATGGTTTACAGCTTCCATTTTTGCGGAGAGAAATGGAGTAAAGAAAGATTAAGTGACATGTCTGAAGTCACAGATAAAGTAAGGAGCAGATCTTAAAAAGGAGAACAGAATTTTTGTGATTCAGTTACCTGACTCCCACAAAGAAGTCAGTAGATAAATTACTCCCTGACTGACACATGAAGAAGTAAAACGCAGGGAAGAAAAGTGCATTACCTTGGTTCATACAGTCTGATAATACGCTCTGTTTTCAATTACAGTTTCAGATTTAGATTGCAAGTGTCAAAGTTCCACCATCAATATAGAGGAGTTCATAATGTGTGAAATGATGACTTAAAAATGTGAAGTGAATTTTGACAATTAATAAATGTGATTAACTTTATCTATAAGAGAATTCTCTCACTTTTACTTATTAAATAGATTCTTAATCTGTTCTCTGGACCAAAGTGTGGAGAAAAGAATCCAATAATTTAGAGAACCCGTGTTTACAGAATCTATTTTCCTTTAGCTTTTTATAGTGCAAATAACATGGCTTAACGTTCTTGAAGACTTAACTGTCCTTATTGTAAACATGGCAAACAGATACTCATTGACTTATTTCAGAGAATGACTGCATTTTGCGGTTCCCATTATTTTCAAATGTTCTGTTCTCTTGATTTCAGGCCTGAAAATTGCATGAGAATAATTTTGCTTTTAAAATTGTGTCCTGAAAATGTTGATGTAAGTAGTCCATCTGAGAGGCTGAGTCAGTAAAGGTTTTTAATGTAGTGATTTTACAATAACAGTCCGTTTTTTGTTTAGTTGGTGTCTTTTTTATTCTCTCATGGCTGCTGCATCTACTTTTTCTTAAATGTCACCCTGCATGCATGAACCCAAAATACGAGAAAGTGCTGCAAAAAATATTATATAATACAAATACATAAGAATTCTTATCCTTGTTTCTGATGAATCTTAACTTATAATTAGGCACACAACGAATTTTGGATTCTGTAACACTAGCAACATACATGGGTAATGTTTTGGAACACATACATATTCAGTGATGAATTATATCTTGAACCAGGTTTTTTTGAGAATACAGAATTCTGATAAGATCTGTGACAAGACATTTTATAAGTGGAAAAAAAAAGCCCAGCTTGTAAGACAGAAGACAAGCTGTGCAGGAATCCCTGATACACTAGTGTAGTCTTATGTAAGGCAGGGAACCTGTCTGGGAAGAACATTGGCTGCTTTTCTCCTTGATGTTTTTTCATTTCTAATCTTTTACCGTGTTCCTTTAGATGACCTTAACCCATATGTCTGTGAGTTTTTTCAACAGAGGAATAGGTTTGATAACCTATATGCACATTAATACTTTAAGATCTAAAACTATATTGTGCCTGTTGTTTAAGAATTACTTGTATTTTGAAGTGTTATGTATATATACTTGTAATAGAAATGAAGGAAATATATTTTGTGTTAAATTCCTAGTGCTGATATATATTTTTACATACACGTTTACTTTATTAAGTCAATAATTTACCACACAAAGTTGAGAAATTATTTTAGGTTATCCATTTTATGTCATTGCCCTAAAGTTTACTGTATATTAACTACTGTTCTATGTTTACATTATACTTCAAATACACAGTGCAAAGTAAAGCCCCAAATATACGCCAAATATGATCAGAAATAGCTCTCATTGAAGACACCAGAATAGTATTTCTTTATACCTTCTCTATTTTCCTTGACTGTCCAGATAAATATCAACAACTTCTGTGTTCTATTCATGAAGTGTACCCAAGTATTGCTGTGAATTGTTTTACGCTTGATTGGGATTTCAACTGCTCAGAGAACATATGCTTGGATCTGCTGGAATCAAAGAAGGAATGTATATTTCCGTATTGGAAATCAACCCCCACACACTGGTAGCAAAACAAATTATTTAGAACTTTTCTGATTTTCTGAATAGAATTGTATGTCTCTTGCTGTTCTCTCTGTTGCTTTCCCATTGCATTTGTTCTAGCTCCTTTTGTGCTGCAGAGTGAATAACATATGCCTCTTTTCTAAAAAATCGTATTATAGGATTTCTTCCTCCATTCTTGATTTCAGTATCCTGCTCTTAAAAAGTAAAGTGTATACCGCGATCACTGTTCACCACTGTTAAAAACAGCCTATTGATACCAGATAACTTGAAATGCCATGTACTAAAACTTTGGTTTATTTTACTACCCTTTAAAAAAGGAACTCCACGTTTACATTCCATCAGTTTTTAACTAATAATTTGAAAATGGAGGAAGACTTTGGATTTTTAAAGAACCATACCTGCAGTTATATCTGTTAGGATGAAGCACTGAGGGAAGGGTTTGTATGAGCATGTGGGTGTGCACACATGTACAGATCTCAGTGAGTCAGTTCTCACTGCAAATACTCATGAGATCTAGACAGTTGCAGTTATATAACCTGCCTCATCTATGAATTTCAAATCATTTCACTGAGGTGGGTATGAATGAACATACTAAACTGACAAGTGGAGAACTAAATGATCAGAAAGTAAAGCAGTATGTCCACTGTCATGCTATGAATTGATCCAAACATTGTTCACCCCTCAAAAAGTAATAATTTGAACATCAACTTCCAGTTTGATGAAGGTTTTGCAATTGACTTAGGGAAGTTAGGCTTTTGTCCAAGTCTTCCGTGCCAGCTGCTAGCTCAGGCAGCCTCCCACTGATGCAGATTGCAGAACTCCCTTTGATACTGTCACAGTCCTGAATGTAGATGGAAGGCAAAATGCGTTCCAAAATTTACAGACTCAAGGAAGAACAGACATCTGGTTTATGAATGGAATATTTAGCAACCTTTGCATCCAAGGCAGGCTCTTTCCTGAAAAAAATCTGATGCAAAGATTCAACGGAAATTTATTTTCCTCTGTTCCAGGGAGTTCTTTCAGCATACTGTATTTCCCAGTTGGCTGTATTTAATGTCAGCTTCTTCAGTTTCCTGGACAACATTAGATCTTTCTATCCCTTCAAATCTTCATATATAATGAAGATCCAAAACAAGTCCTTTATAGGGGTATTTCATCTAAATTTCAGTGAAAAATACTTTTTCATCTACTGCCGGTTCTCAGCTACTCTTTTGTTTATTTTTTATTTAATATACATTGCAGAAAATGTTGATACCTTATTATATACTATCTTTATAAAACACATAATCTTACAACTGTCTTTGTCAAAAATTTTGATGTGTTTGGTATGATGTTTTAAAATCAGTAGCTTTTCCTATACACAAAAAAAAAACCAAAAACCAAAAACCCAAAACCAAATGATAAACTGTATCATTCCCTTGGGTCCATTTTTAAAATTAATAAGTACAAATTACTAATTCAGAACAAAAATCTGACTGTATTTTCAAAACTGAAGGAACATGAGCATGTCTAATTGGCCACAGAGTAGAACCTAAAGGAATCAAACAGTCACAAAGATCTGATTTTAAAAATTGGGAAACAAAGTCAAATCTCAAGTGTATTAAGCCAGCAGATGCCCACCTGTGTCGTAAACAAAAATTTTTTTGTTAACTACTCTTGTTATACGAAGAGTTTGAGTAAAAGTGGAGTACGAGTCCAGAGAACAGACAGGTATCACTCTGAGTTATTAACTTATAACTAATTTCATAAGTTGTTGCATTTTCACTTCTAAATAAAGTCACTTCTTTTTTTGCTTCTTGTTAAAATCATGTAATTTTTAAAAAAGATTTGTAAACTGTAAGGCTCACTGTGACAAAACACAGAAGAACATATAAAAAGAATCAGGCTTGCATTTCTTTTTGCATCCAAAACTTCAATTTTACATGTTTTCAGCCTGTATCTTATTTAAGCAACTCAAAAAGGTTTCTTGAAGGCAATTTTTTTTAATCTGCTGATGCGTAAATTCAGAGTTATAACAGCTAGTGTAGTTACCTAGTTGCTACATAATTTATTTCTTCACACCCAATGATAATCTGGAAAGATTCATGGTCATGGCTGTATTCCTGTGTGCCAGCCTTCCACAGAAGGCTTTCTCAGAATTATTAATGTATCCCATATATATGGGAAATCCAGGTAATGTGTAGAGTCAGACCAAAGATCATCTGGTGGCCAAAATAAGATGTTCAGGGAAAAGTATAGCAGGGCAGATTTTGCTTTCCAAGTAGCCATCTATACATCAACAGTTGGGAATTCTGATTCTCTGAGCCCCATAATGTGAATTTAGTGATCTTTATGGATTTATGTACTCAAATTTGTCCAGTTTCCATTGCATGCAAGTATTAATATCTCTTTTTCCCAATGAGGATTTTCGAAGTGATTGTGTGTCCCATTAGTCTTGGATTAGACAAAGGAAAAATAAACTTCCTAGCCTGTTAGGGAAGAGTAGCTAGGAAATTTTTAATGAGAAGGTGTTGCACTGTACTCATACTAAAATTTGCTGTTGTATCTGAAGTCCTTTATTCAGTTATTATTTCAAAGGGTTTAAAGCCCAAAGATTGAAGGGAAGTATGTGCATCTCTTATGTATTTCAGCAAATATTAATGTAAGGTTGGTATGCCAAAATCTACAGAATAGTATTTAAAGGAATTAGAAGCCCCAGTATGGTATGTGTCATCTGTAGTTCTGAAAGTTCTATTTTATATTTATATTTTATAACTGATTTTCAGAGAAATGGAACAATTTCTATGATGACAAGAGGATTTAAATGCAAGGATAATATGAATTCAGGCATTTAAGTATTTCTGAATATTACTACGGTATCATCTATATTGCTTTTTTTGCCTCAACAGCAATACAGCATTCGATGTGAATGCCAGCTCGAATGCCTTGGATAAGTAGACAAAAAATCGTGTCATGTGCTAGAACAAGACATACATTAGAATTTTTAAGAAATTGCTCCAATTTTTTTGTACAGTAACTTAAAATAATATTTCAGGGCTTTTTGGCTTGTTTTGGGCAAGGTACATCAATAAAAACAAAACCCCCACTACCAAAAAAGGAAGGGTTTTATGCTTCAATATAATTTTTGTTCACAGATAAAAGCAAAAGAAAAGTCAGCATTTATTATGTAAAAAATGTATTTTAGTGATTACTATTTTATAAGGGGTTTTTTTTGTTTTTTTGTTTTTTTTTTTTTTATGTAGACTAAAGTAATAAATTCTATTAATATTAGTTTCGAATCTTTTATTGTAGATAACTTGCCATTCATGTTTAAAAGAGCTGTTCATTCTTATATGGCTTTTAAGAAAGAACAAGCACATCTCTCTATAAATAAATTTAAAAAAGGATTGTTTTGATGGATGATTCAAATCTGTACTTTTTTCTAATGTTTAAAATAGCAAAATTAAAACGTAAATGTAAACTTCTGTTTGGATAATAGAGAAAGTGAAATGTAAAGGCACTGAAGGAAGAACTGTATTGATAGATCATTTACATTGATGGTTGTGTGCTCTCTTGCAATCAAATGTGCCCATACGAGCTTCCCCAACTTGCTTGTTTTAACCTGGTTTTTAGCTATATCTAAGGAATGAATCAACCCTAAAGATCCCTTCAGGGGCATTTGTTCTTTTACTAAGTAATCTGCATTATTTCATCAGAAAGAGAAGAAAAATTGAAGTGTATCTTATCAAATTTGCATATAAACAAGCCATAGGACTAGCTTTCACCAAAATGTTAGTTTTCTCTCCCTATGGTTTTATGGCAGATTTATTTTCTTGTTCCAAGGATTTTTCTGTTTTTTCTGAAATTGTAATAGTGCTATAAAGACCAGTAGTGTCCATAGAGAGAATTCTGAGAATAGGTTTTTTAAATTAAATCCCTTGAATACAAAAAGTATGTGGTATTTGTGTCCTGCTGTCCTACTATCTTTAAATTATTTCAGCTGCACAGTCAGTGGTTTTCTTATGTAGTTGTTCTGCTCACAATGAATTCATATCATCTTTGAAGAGGAGATTCTGTCCCTTTTTGGGACAGTGCAATGATAGTCACATTATCATGAGATATTAAAGTAACATTATCAGTGGAATATGACATTGCGAATTTTATTACGAAGAGAAGGCAAAGAGAGTTGATGTAATTTTACCTTCTACTGTTGTTAGCCAATATCAGAAACTTCTATTCTCTAAGTGGAGAATAGAAACCCATTAGTTTCCTTAAACAAAGTATTGAGAGATAAACTTATATATGTATGGTATGTTATTTTATTAACATCTTGCAACATCTAATTCTATTAACAGTGGCCATCATTCCCTGCTACTGAATTAGATAATTTATCCCAGCATTCTTTTCATATTCTGCTATGTATTGCAATAATAATAAGGGGATTATTGTAATATATCAGTAGATTTGACAGCTCTGGAAATGTGCTGGTTCTAGCTGTCTCATACACAGCCATTACTCAAATATGCAAGACAGTAATAAAAGAGTTAACTTTGTTTGTTTTCTAGGTTTCTAGTGGTTTCTAGGGCTAGGGGGGGTTAAGTGGACAAAAGAGGAGTAACCATGAGTGACATTATTACATATGCTGATTTTTAAAATATGAGAAATCTAAGTATTTCAGTTGTGTTTGAGGATGTCTGATTCAATGCCCCACAGTATGATTAACATACTGTATTTAATGCAGTTTCATTATTCAGTTAAATTATTTTTGGTAAAAAAAGGGTGGGCAAAGGTAGTTAAAATGAGACCTCCTGCTTAATTACATGTTTTCATGTTTATTGAAAGCTTGTAATAGTATGATGAAAGAAATTTTGTAGTGACATGTAAAGCATATAAGAAAAAATTTAAGCAACCCTGGAGAACCAAAAAAACCAGTGATTGATCCATTTGACAACATGCAAGGAACCTGCACAGTATGACTCAAGAGTCATGGAATTTGCCTGGATGACTCACATCCTTCCTGAAACCCTCTTTCCAACGTGGTGTTGTACAGAAGTACAATGAAGTGGCAGAGGAGAGAAAAAGCACGGACTTTGGTTCTACTCTTAGCATGCTCTGGATTGCCCTCTCACATGTTAGCAATTATCATAGGCCTGAGAGAAGTTGTAAGAAAAACAGGATTTAATAACTTCAACACCATGTTATCTTTTGTGGGTTTTGGAAGAAATTGTAAAATAATATATTCTGCCCACAGTTCTCTACTTGGATGACACCAAGGGTGAAGGGGAAAGGGTGATAAGAAAAAAAGAATCAAATTTAAATTACACTAAATTGTCTTTATGTCTTTTTTATCCACTGGGAGGGACTCAACAGCAGTGTGCAAAGGGCATGAATAGAATTGGTTTTTCCCACCCATTGTTTCTTCCTATACTGGAAATGGTCATATCTGCAGAATTAAACTTTGAGAAATACAGTGGCATAAGAAGCTAGCTCACTGATAGAGCATGATGAAACAAAATAGTTGTGATAGTCAAAGAGGAATACATCCTAGATTTTATAAACGACGATACAGAGGACAGGCTCTATTATGCCACAGCGCACCATTCCTAAAAAAGGATGTTGCTTAGAGGCATAACTCACTTGCCAGGAGCATAGATATGGAAACTTGAGACACAGTCAGGTCTAATCTCACAAATAATAATGAGAAAACGCAGAAAAGCCCAAGATGCCCTCAAAGGTTCAGATAAGTGAATATTTTTCTCTTGCTTTTCTCTTCAAAAGGAAACAATTGCCTTTGGCTTTTTCCAGGTAGAGTCCCACATGCTGTTGTTCATGCTATGAATTTTAAGCAGAAAAACTTTTCCAAAACATAAAGAAAGACGTTATCCTGAAGTTTCTTGATAAATATTATCAAGCATGTTATGTTAATTGAGGAACTTTAGGAACTTATAAATCTAAAATATTCTCTCTACCACCTCTCCTCTCTGTCTAGTACTGTTGTATTTCCTGTCACATGTAACAGACATTTAGAAGGTTCTTTTTCAGAAGGGCCTAAGCAAACCGTACTGACAAGACAAATTTGTTTATTACTGTGAAGATAAATAGTAAAAGAATTGAATCAAGTTCAGTTCAGTAGTGATAGAAAGTCATTACTCTCAGGTGACAGTTAACTGGCTTGTGTAAAATGAGTTAGCACTTCGAGAATATTGCCCGCTGGGGAGATGCTCATGCCCCCACAAGCATTAACTAGCATCCTGTTGAGACTGTCAGCTAACGAAAGAGGAGAGCAAAGAACAACTAAGGAAAAAGGATCTGAAACAAAGTCCATTAGTCTTTGAATGGCAACGGCTGGCAAGTGCTACTTTTTGGGTTGGCTTTGTATCATGGACAGAGTGTTCTGTCTACTCACAACCTGAGCCTTCCCAGCAGCATTAAGTTTATGTGGAAAGACAAAATCCACATAGGGCTGAACTTCAGCAGTGGATTAAAATAGTTTCACATGTAACTGTAGTGAAGGACAATGGTTACGGCATAAGCTTCAAAGAAGAATTAATTCCTATATTTCTTAGCACTTAAATTAATCTAATTTTAAATGTTGTTACGTGAACAAGTTCAGATCACCTCAATGTAAAGAGGTGTTTTAGTAAGACTAAAATGTGAAATGCTTACTATTGCCTCCTGAAAAGTAATGGTACTTTATGGTGCTGGAACTCAGGAGTGCTTGCGCTCCATTAGCTGAAAATAATGTTAGTTGTTCTTTGTCAAGAAAGGGTGGAAAACGGAATGAAATAAACAAATTGTTTTTTCTACTCTCTAGATTTTCAATAATTTCTGATCTCCTGCTGAAATAAGTGTTTTTTCAAAAATTTTACCATATTGATTCCCTATTTTCTCTCACAAATATTTCCTGAAATCTTGTTCAGTGAATTTCCCAGTGCCTTGATTATCTCTTCAAAAAATAACCCCATCATTTCCAATTATAGAAATTCACATATATATACACATAAGTGTATACGATACAGTTTCCAAACAAGTCTTGAAAGAGCAATTGAACATGAAGAAATTCCATTAAAAGTGCCTTTTAAAATGTTCGTTGTTTTTTTTTCTGCGTTCACTGTCATCATCTTGGAGAGCAAGGAGTCACTGTGTTATGTCTCATAATTTGGTGTCAAAATCTCAAAATGTCTTGAGCACTGAAAGGACATTCTGGGATTTTCTTGCATCATCTTTTTCACTAGTAATTCCAAAGGGATTATCAATTTACAGCAATTAAACAATAAACTCATTTAAATAGTCCAATTTTGAGTTATTCTTGCCTTTCCATCTCTCACACAGGACTAAAATTTCTTCGGCACGATGCTACAACAGACAATTATTTTTCCACAGGAACTGTACTCCACAAAAGGGATAAAATATTTAAGCATACAGTATTTCTGAGATTCTGCTATAAGGAAATATATTAAAACTTCATTCACATTACTATAAATGTGTAAAGAAGGGATTTACAACCATTATAAACAGCTAAATATAGTTCCATCCTTAAGGCCCTATGTTTTGCAAATGCTCTTCACTTAACTGGCATTTTATACTGAGATATCACGAAAACGCTGCTAGTATCTATTCAACCAGACAAACCATTATTTATGAGTTTAAAATGACAAGATTGTAACTAATGCTATCAGTAAGGATGTAGAATTGTAGCAAATATCTAAACTTGTTACATTTTATGCTTATTGGATTACAGACACTTGGGATCAAATACTGTATGCTTGAACACATTGTCTAAATCCTACAAGTCTCAAGATGCTCACATATATAATAGAATATTACTGTCAGAATAAATTGAAAGCCCCCATAAGAAAATCAGACATTAGATTGACCTCAAAACAATATATAAACATATACAAATTTCTGATATTTTTTATTTAACTTCACGTATTTTCATATCTATTTTCCATATTTTCGTGCTTCATTCATAACCTCTGAAGGTTGAATCATTGTGTATGGCTTTCTCATAACTTCTAGAGGTGTGACTTTAGCAAAAATAATAAATTTGGACAAACTGGCACTTCTGTGTGTTCAACAAGACACTCCCATGGGAAGCAGAGAAGAAAAATATGTAGATAGTTGAAATTATTAAAAAAGATAATTATAATTAGATTTTTTTTGCTATAAAATGTCATATGTCTATTGAAAAAGACTCCTTATATTTTTAAATTCAGTCTTACTGTAACTTACATGTAACTGTATGTCAGTTACAAAATAATGTGACATTTTCACTTTTAGCATTATATTAAATGCTGCTGACCTTAGTGAGAGTCGTGATGTTTTGTGACATGAAACATCTGGCAAAATATGCAAATGTATGTGCCTTTCAAGGCTCTGATCCCTAAGATACATATAAAATTATTTCTAAGTAAAGCACATAGAAAACTATTTATTTAGGTTTTCCTCAATTTTCGAGTAGGTAAGAGTTTTCATGAAAGTTTTAGTGTATTTTTTACTCTCTGAAATTTAAACTTGAAAAGCCTTTGAAATCTTTGCATTTACTACTATAGCTAACTAGAGAGAACTATTTTTATCATGTTAGCAGAACTGTCTTGCAAAGACCCTTCATTGGGTGAATGAGAGAATGAAACCAGAAATGCTTCTGAAATAATAGGTCCAAATAATAGGTGTAAAAATATGAAAAGTTGGACAACTATTTACAAGTAAATAAGATGGCACTTACGTTCAAATATTAGTGATTAATCAGCAGCTCAGGTAGCCAAACAGTAATCTTTGCAGGAGAAGCAGTCGCATTGTGCTGCGTCAGCAAGAAATAAGCTGTTTCCACTTTGAGTCCAACTTAAGAATTCATTTCACAGCATGATTGGGAATATTGGGGGCTGAAGAGTCTAGGTTCTGCTTTCAGCTCTGACACATCCAGTATGAAAAAATGAAAAAAAAATTTTTTTCTTTACGAAACATGAAAAATATATTTCATAAAATAAATAGGAAGTTCTCTGTAAAGATCAGTGAGCTTCTTAAAGGGAAAGCTGCTGACAATTGCCAATTTCAAATTACTTCCAAGTTTTAGTTTGATTATGCGTAACCTTTACTCAGATTATTCTCATCTTCTGAAAAATCTCTCTATATTCATGCTGATTTGCAAGCATATAGTTTGTCAACAAAGGGAGAAAAATATTAAAAGTGAAGAAAAAGGAGCTATAGAGGTTTGACATGGACCTATACATCCATTTTCCTTAATAAATATTTTTCCTCAGAGTTGAGAGGACTGTATTAAATAAGCTAAGCTTTACATGAATATCCTGTTGATTTTAAAAATCAATTGGCAATGCTTAATTCCAACAGAATTACTCTGACCCTTTCCAAGCCTTGATGTTCTTTCCACCCCCCAGCAAGAAGTTCTTCATTGTTAACAAGTGTATCTAGTACCTGGAGCAGGAAGGAAGAAGTTTACAGAACCTCCACTATTCCAGCAACATTTCTGAAAGTCCTTTCCTAAGTTTGACTGAAATTTCATGCAATGGAGTAGTTTCCAGAAGTTGGAGAAGTGTTTGTAATTTAGGTGCTTGGGTAAAAACAACCTGTTGAGCAATAACTTACCTCTAGTGTAATATGTAGGAGTAGTGTTGCTAGCAATATAATGAAGGTTATTTTGCTAAATGTTTTAATATGTTTAAGGCTTAAGGAATAATCACCCTTTTCTTACACATGAATAAATAGCTAACACTGTAATTAAGACAGTGTTAAACCATTCCTCTAGATGCTTCAAAAAGATTTTTTTAAGCTTTCTGTTAAGGTGGTATTCACTGATAATGTTGGAGTTCAAAGCAAAAAGCCGGGCCTTTAGTGAAGATGTGTATTAGTGAAGATGTGTATTAGTGAAGATGCCTCTTTGTGCTTCAGAAAAGCAGACTTAGGTTTCAGTTTGGGTTTTTAATAAGTTCAAAGATACTGCGCCTTCTGCATACCTTTCAGAAACATATCAGCCAACATAGATGCATCACTTGAATTTTTATAATTGTCATAAGAAATAAAAAAACTTGCAGCAGATGATTATGTGACAACAGTATAACCACTAATGTGAGAATGGCTTCAACAAAAGTAACATTCCAATGTTAATTATAATAAATGAGATTCTTTAGCTGGAGAGAATGAAAAGGGCAATTTATATTTATGTTAGAATTATACTTAACTTCTTTCTACATTTTAAAGTGTCATAAATCTAGCGTTTTAAATTATTATTTTTACATTCATCCAAAGGTTAAGTTCAGCTATCTAAGAATAATCATAATCCAAAGTAGAAAAAAAATGCATTAAATGCTTCCTTAATGCAGTTTTTTGAAAGAAAATGGATTTTAATTATTTCAAGCACATAAATGCTTTTATCTGCACTGCAAAGTTTTTCTATTCCTTCTTTCTCCTAAATTAGAATAGTCTGTTTTCCCTGAGTGATAGATAGTGCTCTATTTTCAGAAGATCATACATGCTTCTCTCCCAGCGTGTCTTTACCATAAACCTATCATTATATAATTATTTATGGAAGTGCTTATCACAGCTCTGGTGACAGAATTACAACTGGTTTCATGAAGATGAAATCTCACTGACTTTTCTACATTTTAATATGTATAAAGTGCCACCTTATAAGATTTTCTAATGCACAAGGTGAACGTTTTTAATCCTTCTGTAGAGGTAGTCCAAAAAAAAAAAAAAAAAAAAAAAGAAAAACAGGAAAAAACAACAAAAAAATTCCTTACAAGAAACCTAAATTCTTGGAAGATATTGTCATTCTAAAATTTTGGGGTTTGTTTTATTTTGTCTTGTTTTTTTGGGCGCAGGGTGTTTCAGAGGGGTAGTGAGTTTTTTGAGAGCATATATGGGGGGTTTTTGGATTTTTTCCTGAAAAAAAAAATTACAGAAATTTTAATTTAGTCAAAGATGATTGAAATAATTCTTTTCTCCAGAACTGAATTCTATGTATGAAAAAAATTATTCCTTCTTCATATTTCAGGCAATAATAGCATACAGCATATTTTTTTAATAGCTTGCTTGAATATGCATATTCTTGAGGACTTAAGACTTTCCAATACTTTCTTTTTTTTTTCTCTCTTGTAGGGTTTCACTTAAAATGTGGATTACTTTTTTGAGAAATAGCATAATCATCGCAGTTAACTTTACATTGTATAATTACTTTTAAATTTTTTTCTTTTTTTTATGTTATATGAAAAAAACGTGAAGGATAAATCCCATTAATTTGTAATATATCTTTCTTCTCTGGAAAACCAAAGGATTTTTTTCAATTTCTAGTTACATCTGGCCGCTTTGTAGGTTTCTAAATCCTTTGAGCTTTTTTTCCTTGCTCTATAAAGAATTTTGTAGTCAATAGTTGATTATGCTAATAGTGAAGGAAATTATTTGGCTTTGAGTATAATAAATGGCAAAATACTTTGGTCTCTTGTGAGTGTTATCCTCACCTCATGATGATAATATATCATGTAGCTTATTAGCCTTGCGGGGGTACAGAAATAAAACAGCAGGATATGCTGCAGGACAAAAATTTATATCACTGCATGGTGGTTTCCTGACTCATAGTAAAATGTCACGCAAACCACTAATATCAAATTGAGACATCTATAAAAAATAATTTATAAGGTTTTTTACCTATTGGTTTGGAGAACTGATAATTAAAACTTCAGAGCAAAAACTAACATAGCAATAATAGCTTTTCCTTTCTACCTATCCTAACCAAATCTACCGCAAAAAGGTACTACTACACATAAGATCTAGTAGATCACTTGATTCTTTTCTTTGTTGGGTCATAGCCTAATGTCTATTTTTAGGAGAAAAGGAGGCTGAGAGTTGAACCTATTTCTCTCTGCAGCTTCCTGTGGAGGGGAGGTGGAAAAGGAGATGTTGAGATTTTTTCACTGGGATCCAGTGATAAGGATGCATGGGAATGTTTCAAAGCTATGCCAGGGGAGGTTTAGACTGGACATTAGGAAGCATTTCTTTACTGAGTGTGTAGTCAAGCACTGGATCAGGCTTCCTAGAGAGGTGGTCAATGCCCAGGCCTGTAAGTGTTTAAGAGGTGTTTGGACAATGCCCTTAGCAACATGCTTTAACTTTTGTTTGGACTAGATGATAGTTGTAGGTCTATCCATTTCTACTACAACTATTGTATTCTAATTACAAAAAAAATTAATGTAACACAATGGAATGTTGTGTGTACGGAGAAAAAAAAAAATATTAAAGAGGATCTAAACAGATCTAAACTCTAAATTGTTTTTCTGGGCTTTTCTTTTATTTTAATAGTATGTTTTCCAGATCTCTTTGTTAAGAATGTCTGGTTCAGATTATATTTCTAAAGCTCAGATTTTTAAAAATTTCTTATCAAACAAAGAAACTTACTCTAACATGACTAGTGTTTATTTTCAATGTAATACTTATTTAAAATCATGTTGGAATAAGAATATTCTCAAAAGCTAGGAAACATTTATTTCATGCTGCATAGCTTTGCTGAAGGAAACTACAACAATAAAAAGTGCTTTAGATGCAAATACTCTTTCAGAAAATAGTACATTTGAGATTTATTTTTTTCATAAAAGAGGGGCTGTAGGGACTGGAAGAGGTCTCCCACTCAGCAGTCCCATTCTCTCATAAACAACTTTACTGTGTGTTTCATGCTGTAAATTTTTTTGAGTTCCAATTTAAAGCCATTAGCATAAAAGGAAAGCAAATTTCTACGGCTGTCTTGTAAGATAGACAGGAACGCCTTCAAACTTGAAGATGAAAAATATCAGCCAGTTCATTTCTTTTTTTCCTTATGTCTTTAGGTTTTTTCCATCCCAGGGCTATGAGATAATCCAAATTTCTAAGTAAAAAATGTTTTGCTGTTCAAGCCTTCCTGGATCAGCAATCATCAAACCAATGACCTTTCCCTGTATCTATGACATGTGAGATCAGGCTATCTTTTTTTTTTCCCCCTATGTTTTTCTTTTAGCAGGTAATATTAAAATTCAGTCTTGGAAAATGGTTCAGAAAGTTGTAGATGAAGACTTACAGGTGCAGTCTTCTAGCTGAGTTGTTAACACAGATGAGTCCATGTGTAACACGTAAATGTAGGTGCATGTATTTAGATATATATTTGTAGAGAGAGAACGTACACAGTAGAAAAAGGGTTTATATTGAGTAAATTAACAAATTAGAAGTATACTTTTTAAAATCAGGACTGTGAGACAACAGCAATCACCAAGCTGTAGCTGAGATTACTAGGTGAGTAAGTGAATAATCCTACTTTGCTCTACAAATAGTTGAAGGAAAGCTGTAGCATCGTGGTTGCCAGTTTCTAAAATCAAGCAATTTAAGAGAGACTATTAGCAGAACTAAGCCAGTTTATTAACTTGGAAAAGCACATGACTTTACTAAAAGATAATAATTGCACCTGGCATCTGCCAACAAAAGAGTTTGAGTTGGGTTGTTTTCCCACCTACAGCATTCACCTGATCACAGAATCGACAATAACAGGCGGGGCTGAACCAAAACCTATGCTGTGAGGAAGCCAGATTCCATCATACAACCTAAGTAGAGCCAGCATTCCTTTCTGTTCTTTTCCCTTGGTTTCAATACCAGCTTTTGTAATTCATTCCCTCAGTACCTATACCCAGACCACGGGGCTTGCAGGAGAGTATTGTTCTTCTTACTTGTTTATATCCAGTGTTGAGTGTAATCAGCCACAGCTGTCCGAGTGAGTCATCAGTAATTCACCCGAAACTCCCTGCAGGGTTCTAGCATCTAAGAGTAGGATAATAATTTTTCTGGCTTGCACTTTTGTGTTTCCTCTCTTACTGAAAAAGGCAAGAAGTAGTAGTGGCATTTCTCATTTCAGTCAGAGAGCATAAGAAGACCTCTAGAAATCATGCAAGTTTTGTATCTGAATAATGGTCATATATAACACATATAAGGGGGAACAGTACCACACTCAGCCAGCTCTTTCTGAAAATGGTATTATTAATAACTTTACTTGTAATAAACTTGGTATGGGAAATACTCAAATGAAAAGACATAAAAAGACATTGAAAAGAAGTAGCACAAACTAGGCCAGTGGCATAGGAGCTAAAATTAATAGGAGACTCAGGAACAAGAGCTGCTTGTATATTTTTCTTTTCAGACAATCAAGAATAGACCTCCAAACTCAGATCTTTGTGTTTTGTGAAGGTAACTCCAAAGAAATAAATTAACTAGGGAAGGCAAAACAAACAAACAAAGAAACAAACAAAAGAAACAACAACAAAAAACCCAACCGAAAAAACCCCAAAACACCATATATGAGCTAAGTGAGCTCTCCGGAACTAGTCAATGTAAAACTCTGGGCACACCTACAGTGCCTCAATTTTTTAAGGTTACAATAGTAAGGTAAAGCGAATGACAAAGGCATTGAGTTTTGTCTTTATAGTAAGTATATTTGGTGGGTTTTGGGTTGTTTTTTGGTTTGTTTTTGGTTTTGTTTGTTAGTTTGTTTTTTGTTTGGTTTGTTTTGTTTTTGTTTTTTTGTTTGGCTGTTTTTTTTCATAAAAATAGATTATTTAAAAATAATAGGAAAAGAATCGTAGGCAAGACCTTATTTTACATCACTATAACAATATATTGTTTACTGGATGATTATTAGAGTATTTACACAGGAAATAGAGAAATTCTATTTGAAATTTTCTCAAGCTTCCTTTCTTCTTTCATGGGAGGCAGTAGAGTTGGGTGAAATATCTTTCTGCACCTGAAGGTGTGACACAATGCATAAAGGAATGCAAAATTCATTAACTTGGAGAAAATAACATGCAAAAGAAATGTAATCCTGTGAGGTAGGTTTCTTGTACAGGTGGTGAGAGTCTTGATTTCTGAACTGCATGTTCAGAAGCTCATAGTTTAGTATGCAAGATTTGACAAGGGTGTTGAAAGAATAGAAAAATTCCACATAAAAAGCATGAAATTATTGTTGGTTTTTTTTTATTTCCTCAAATGAAAAGCTTCAATAACTCAATATGTTGCGTTCATAAAAAATGAATGTCAGGATAACTTGGAGTTTTATCTTTGTTAAAACATAGTTCAGATGTGCTCCTAAACCCATAAAAATACATATTAAAAGCCTATTCTGAACAACCAAGACTGAAATAATACCAACACTTTTAAAGGCATAGGAGTTTTCTTGTAGAAGGAGCAAGAGTACATAGTGACAGGACAAAGGGTAATGGTTTTAAACTGAAAGAGAGTAGATTTAGATTAAATATTAGAGAAAAAACCCTTTTGTGCAAGGGTGGAGAGGCACCAGAACAGGTTGCCCAGAGAAGTTGTGGATGCCCCATCCCTGGAAATGTTCAAAACCAGGTTGGATGGAGCTCTAAGCAACTGGGTCTAGTGAAAGGTGCCCCTGCCCATGGCAGAGGTCTTGGAGCTAGATGCTTTTTGAGGCTCCTTCCAAACTAAGTCATTTTAAGATTCTATGAAATACTTAAATATTTTAGTTCTGTGGCATTATTGAAGGACTGCTCATAAAAGAAAGTAATTTCTTAGATTATGCTCCAATGAAATGGATAATGTACAGAAGTATTTCAGAAGGTATTGAAAACCCTATGTTGAAAATTGTTGATTACATCTGAAATTGAAAGGAATTTGATTTTCCTGGATTCTTTGAGGATATCTCTGTAAAGCACCTCTTATTTCAACGTAGGAAGAGAAATACAGTTCTATTACATAATCTACTTTAAATTTACTTTTTTAGTTTATCAATTTTTGCTCATCTTTCTTTAATGTGTAATAATAAATATAGGGAGGGAGAGCACAGGGAGGGTGGTTTTATGCATTTAAAAGATTTACCTTTCCCTTCAAACAACATATTTGAACATTTTTAGTCAGTTAGGCTCTTTGAGTAAAAAATGAAGGGGTTTTTTTCTATGAAAATGTCTGAAAAGACTTAATACACTTAAAGAGCAATAGAGAAACCTTCCAGTCACTCTTAGTGTTTAAAATCTTTGTCTTCAGAGCGAACAGCATATGCAGTGCTCTGCTTTTAAATGACAACTTTTCCAAAAGTCATCCCATTTTGGTATCAGAAGTAGTTTAAGGCAATGAATCCTGGTATATGCTGACTTTTGAAATTGTTCTCAGTGTAGATACATATGCACATATATAATTCAAGACATACTTCAAAATATATACCCATATGTTGTTTAAATTGAAAGTTCAACTATCAGACTTTGAAAAATAATGACTTAAATTAATCCTGGCTAAAAATCCAAATCAAAATGCACTCTATATTTTTTTCTCCTTTTGTGGAATAATATTTCTATGGCAAAAATTTAACAAATTAACTTTTAACTTAATTACTTTTATCGTATCACTAAAAGAAAATGCTTACATGAAACTGCCCATGGGAGGACAATTGCACTGGTGGTTATGATACTTAAAGAATAGAACTATCAACATGTAAGAGATGACAGCAAAGGTGCTGCAGGTCCCTTTAGTATCTCCCAGGAGTAAGGATATGACCACGGTGATACACAAATTTTTTACAGCATCTTTCAGAGGGCAGCTACTCCTCACTGTGGAATACAAACTAGTTACCTACACCTAATTTTTGTGGATGATAAGCTATGAACACCTTTTAGTCTTTCCTTATATTAAACTTTGAGAAATAAAATTTAAAAATATATCCTAGTATTGCTCTGAAATACAAAATGGTTATAATGTTTCAAGATAATTTCAAATTAGCAGCTTTTTTCCAACTTACAGAAATTAGTCTCAGACATAAATTTGTCTTTCTTGGGCTCTTAAGCTGGCCAAATCTACTTAATTTGCTTTTGTGCAAGTTTTTGTATTTGTGTGCTCATTAGATTTTTGTCTTAAAAATTTCTGGTCTCAATGATATGTTGAGCACATGGCATGCATCTATTGAAAAATATTTAACGTCTAATAGGCAAGAATTCTGAAAATTGCAAAACAACTACCGACGTACTATAATATAAATGTTTTTTATTCAGATAGGAAGTTCTTGCTTATGTTGGAGAAACAGACTATTAAGTTACTGCTGTTTCACCTGTGACTTGAACTGTTCACGTCTACTCATAGCATAAATAAGATTTTAATTATGTATCTGTATTTTTACAGATTCAAACGGAAACCTTTATGAAAGAAAAATAAAGACTTGGATATGCAAAAGGCTTTCTCTTCTGTAATTGTTTTAGTTTTGACTGTTAGTAGCATTACAGAAGGAAATAACATGGGTGAGACATATGGGCTAAGTTAAAAATTTCCCTAAAATAAGTTTGAAAAGTTTGTAGTCATACTAGTAATCTGACTGGGGTTTTTGTTGTTGTATGACTAGCAATGTTTAGATCTCCTTTAGGGCAGTTGCTATTTTAATTACTTCAGTTGTCCAGCCATATGTATCTGTTCTCTTGGAATGACTTTATTGTTGTTGGTATTCACTGTGTGTTTTTTCAAAAGACTTGAATAATTTCCACAGTAGTCCTGATAGCAGAATTTTCGTGGAAAAAAAAAATAGAAGAAAAGGAATAAAACGATGCAAAAATTTTCTATGACTAGAAGTTATTTCCACTGTCTCCAGGAGAGACCTTTTCACTGAAGTATAGCTCCATTAGCTATTTAATATACTTAAATTTTAGCCAAAATATGACTGTGCTAACAATGAAAATTTCAATTTAGTTCAGTTACTTTTAAGTGGCTTTGAACAACCAGCTTCTCTCTTCCCCTCGCTTCTGATGTAACATCAGATGGATGAGATTCAGAGTGATTCACCACTTCTTTTGGCCTCATGCCTAAATTGAGTCAGTCAAGACTAAGTCTTCTAAGTGTAGAATATCATGCCAGATGTTGACTAAGCTGTTGTTGTGAGGCTAAAAGTCATTAGAGATTTCATATCATCAGTAAATGTAGCCATTTTTTATTTTTTTTTGACGAGAGACATGAAGATAGACTTTATTTCCATGCTTTTGTCTCCATTTACTGAAATGACCTATTATTTACTGTTGACGATATCTATGTAATTAATGTGATTTTCTGAACTAGTGATTAATAAACAAGTTAATTGATTGCATAGTGTTTCTAGGTTACATTTGCTATTTGGTTTTTTTTCTTATTTTCCCTATATTTTGTGATAAATTGAGGTAGAAATTTATTTTTTGCTAACATGGTTGTACTAGTGTAATCTCTGTTCTAAGAGTTTTACAAAACCTTTCAGATATGAAAACAGGGATGAGAATGTGTCTGGGTTTTGGTTTGGGGTTTTGTTTTGGTTTTTTTTCTGATTTTTGTCCTGGAAGAAAATGATTTCAGTGTGGCTCCAGGCAGCTCTAACTTAGGTGACCCACACTTACTCAGCAAATTGTTCAAGGTCTGATCAAAAAGCCAACTACATTTACGTGGGTTAAGTTTTTTGGGAAACTTGTACATGATGTCTCTAGCACATACTTTTCTTGAGAAAGATACATGCATGTCTTAACTTTCCACCTAATTATTTCTTCAGCAAATACTTTTATTTTGGTTATTGAATGAAAATTAGATTTTTCACTGAATGCTTGAGTTTGCTTGCATACTATGTCATGTTATTGATTGAGTAACTGGTCATAATCTGCATTTCTCTTGTCTTCCTCCCAGCTAACTTTTTAAACTTTACTATTCAAAATTTTTGAACTGATCACTGGTGGTATGCAATATTTCTTCAGTGAGTATGCTTTATCAGGATACTGAGTTTCTCTGCTTCCAAGTTTGCAAGTGTGAAAACAACATACAAATAGAAATGCTTCCATAGGTAATTTCAAGTAATCATTTAGGTTCACTCTTCTCCCTGCTAAAGAAAAAAATAGCCACCACCAAAAATCTCAAATAATCCCAACAACCACACAAACACATATTTTGAAGCATAAAGATGTCACTATTGAAGGCATCATTGTAGAAAACTGCTAAACTCCTCTACCAAGTCAGTTTTATTTTTTCTTAACTTTTATGTGACATATTTCATGTGTGTGAATAAACACATATATATAGATATTGTCAAGTCATCAAATGCATATTAGAGAACAATTTTTAATGCTACATGAATACATAGTGATATAAAATACACATGCTTTACATTTCTCCCACTCACATAATTTTGTCTGACAAGATTGTCAGAGCAAAATGCAATGGTTTTTTTCACTTTTATTTTCTTAAACAATATTTAATACTCCACAGAATGATAAAACGTTACTATCCAATTACTTGCACAATGTATAGTAAGAACTCTTAAGCTGCACTTCCTAAAAGAGATATAATATCATAATATTTCTCTGCTTTAAATGTAAGTAATGTAAGTAAATGTAAGTAATATAAGGACCCTATACTTTGGGATGGAAGCAGGCACTTTGTATCTGCATCAATTAGAACTTATTTGCTGCTTAAAATAAGCAAAAAGTTTTCCAAAGTGCTGTGAAAGCATCATTCTTGCTTTGGAGTTTTTGCAGTTAATAATAAGAGTAGGCAACAATTTTTCAGTTGTGCACAAAATTCTCAGACTTTGTTAACACTTATAACATAATGAGGGGCAGAATTACAGTGCAGAACTTACTAACTCTTCCAATCCTTCAGACTATTACACAGATGACACTAAAATTTATTTTAAGATTATTTTTTGTCTTACAGTTATGCTCAGTAAAATACATTATCTCCCCAATCTGTTATAAAACTGGCAGGAAGAAGCTTTTCTATGTTAACACCAACTTTTGCAAATCTTTATTTAGGAACTTTATTATTATAGCAATTAGAAGTACAATACCTTTTCACTTTATGAAGCTTGTAGTTATTTTGATGATGGTTCAACTATGTTTTAAATTTTCGTCTTTAAAACATAATAAACTAACTCCAGTAGTTTATTTGAAGATCTGTTCCAGACATTTTGGTTTGCAACATGTGATCCTAGTGTGGAAAATCATTGCAATGCTGCACAAGCTTAAAGCTTCTAAGATTTATAAAGTTGGTAGTAGCCATAAAACTTCAAAATGAGATTTTCAATTTAATGTGATGCAAATTAATAATAAGTGGGCAGAAAAGCCTTTATCTGGGAAGCAGTTTTCAAGTTCTGTTTTAAATGCTTTCCAGTGTAGCCTGTGTTAGAGACACATTAGTTGATGCCTAGAGAGGAAAAGGAACTTCAAGACAGTCTTTTCAGTTAATCTCTATTGAATGAGTGTAATATATTAGAATAGCATGTGTTATTCGTAGGAAACCTATTGTACTCAAGACAGATGCTAGGAAAATGTAAGATAAGCATCTCTAAATTCCTTGAAAAACAACATTCAACAATGTATTTTTCTGTAGAAGATAAAATATATCATGAATTTCCCTTTAGGTTTATTGACATTAAACCTGATCTCAACTGGAGAAATAGATTCAATTACTTCTTAGTTTGATTATAGAAGCAAATCAAAGATGGATTCTTGCATTGCATCTCCACGTTTTTATGTATTAACAGGAGTTAATTCTCCTGTAATAAGTCTGCTGATAATTATGATAAATCTGATTGCAGGATGTAAGTTCCAATGATGATGGACAATAGAGCTATGAGTTTCACAGAAATAGGCTGGTTGCAAAAGGTTGGAACACCTTTTATCTTAAACCTCTTTTCTTTCATCTTCCCCCTGTGCAGCACCATGAAAAAACCTGTCTTGAATATCTTTATTATAATAGACGCCTTTTATTGCTGTGTGTGTGCAAGGACTTCCTAAAAATTATAATCAAATATCATAGTATAGAAGCGATTTTGAAATAGTTATATTTGAAAAAAAAAGTGTAGAGTCATATAATTTTAAAACACTTGTTAATCAAGTAAGTCAAGGAACTGTATTATGTTTCAAAAAGGGTGTTGAAAACGGTTATATGAAAATGGCCAGGTTTGCAAGACAATGTTTGGAACATTCGTGAGATCCTTTTAACTTTTTGAGACTGTATGGTTGTTGCGATCCAGTTTTAAACCCAGAAGAGCAAAGAAAACTAAGTCTCTATGCATAAACCAGAAAGAACTTAGAAGGTTCAAAATATTCCCAAAAATGAGATTAAAACCAAACGAGGTTAGATGTTGGTGCCAAAAAAATGATGTATTTTATTGAATAGTAAAAAGTGGCAAAGAGAAGGAAAGAGAAAAGAAAGAAAGTAGGAAATAGAGAAAGAAGTGTGTGTGGGGGGGGCTGAGGGGACAGGGAGAGAGCGACAGGGGTTAGGTGGAAGC